>JAZKJV010011414.1:0-384986 GCA_037367405.1 Ottelia alismoides
TGAATCACAGATTCATCAACCCCCTATACTTAAACCTTGCTCGTCCCCGAGCAACTAAATGAAATGCAAGGATGAAATGAGATTGGGTTCCATACCAAGGTCATGAACAAAAGTAGAAAATGGAGCTTGAGTCGACCTTTGGATTAATTGTGTGGTGGAACCTTATTGGGATCTGAACTTAAGACCTAACAGACTTCAAGTTCCACAAGTCTTCTATTCAAGACTCCTCAATAGTCAGGACAGAACAAATCCTCAGATGCAAATTTCCGATAACTATGATTCTTACTTGTACTGTGTAAGTGTGAAATAGCTCTCCACATCAGAAATGGCTTAGAACCAGCCTCCTCTAACAAGGTAACTCAAATAACACGGTCCGGTAACTCTTTCCTCGAGGAGCGGGGTATTCCCTTCTAAGTTCAAGTGCGACCAGCTCAAGAGGAGGGGGTAGAGAAAAGAAAGGACGGTAGCCAGTGTAGATACCTATCCCGGGATGCCTGACCAGTGTAGCCAAGTCATCCAGCTGCATTTTCTTTGCTAATATACATACTCCGACAGGTATTTTATTTTCACTTGGACCCGTCTGATTTTTTTGGAGTTTTTTGCTTTTTTTTTGAACTATATACAAGGTGCAGCATGTACATCATGAGTTTTTCCTCTTGAGCTAGTAGACTATCCCTTTTTTGAAGCATTATTGCAACCCACAGCATCATGTCCTTAGATGTCAACACCACCAGACTAGGTTGAGATGCACTGCCCTCCCTAGAGGAGGACGGATGTTTCTACCCGTGTGCTACTCCAAGCTAAAGGATTCTACCTCCTCACCACCTCATCAATGAAGAGCTACGTGCATTGTGCTTGTCCAAGTTAGGTCACTGTCTAAAAGAATCATGCGTGTGCACGAGATATTCTACTTAGACTAATCAAGATGACATATGAACATAGACTTGCAGACTCAAAGAATTAAGTCACTTGACCTGAGAAATCTTAACTCTAATTCCTATGAGGTTCCTCTGAAATTAGATGGATTAAGGTCAAATCAAGTCCATCCTCAATATCTACTCATAACTTGGTTCAGAACCCACTAGCTTTTCACTTTGCATATGCAAGATATGCAGATGACATGCTATGTAGATGAATGTAAATGCAAGACTCTTTTTCTTTTCTTTTCTTTTTGAAATGCAAGAGTAAATAAGAAGCCTATATTTTATTTTCTGTTATACAACAATTTTTACAACAATTTTTAGTTTATACAACTTGTACATAATATACATAGTATACATGTATTTTAATTTTTACAAAAGTATTATACAACAAGTAAATTTTTTTTCAATTTTTACCCACTCTTAATTATTACAAAAATATATACAAAAGTACGTGAAAATACGCGAAAGTACGAGCTATGGGTAAAGTATATATGTAATATTTACACGCCCCCCTATACTTAGCGTGTGCTATGTCCTCAGAGCACGAAAAGCGAGGAAAAAGACATAGCTCGTGCTAAGCGTATGAGAGCTAAAATAACAAAAAGTATAGAAGTCGTCCCGCCCCCCTATACTTAGGCTCTGGTAGCCTAAGTGTAGAAGAAGATAAAAAATGGGGCGAACGAGGTCAAGAGGGGAAATGGATGTGTATACACAGTGGGCATCGGTCCCCCCTATACTTAGGCTCTGGTCAGCCTAAGTATAAGACATGAGTGAGTATGAGGACCGATGTGATCTGGAGGATGTACAATGAATAGTGAATAGACTTGGGTCACTCTCCCCCCATACTTAGGATATGGTTATCCTAAGTATAGTCATGAGATGATATGGAACCGGGGCGAGTGATTCGAATCACT
This sequence comes from Ottelia alismoides, assembly GCA_037367405.1. NCBI lineage: Eukaryota > Viridiplantae > Streptophyta > Magnoliopsida > Alismatales > Hydrocharitaceae > Ottelia > Ottelia alismoides. The sequence continues at coordinate 1,838 of JAZKJV010011414.1, forward strand.
GAGGGAGGGAGAGAATGTATGTACAAGAAAGAGTGAGAATATACAAGGATTAAGAAGGTTTGTGACGAACCTTCTTGCGGACGCGAGAAGGTGGATAATATACATATGCGTCACTGTCGAAATCGTCCTCAGATGAATAATAGTGAGGTGTAGGGATCGTCCAACGAGGGTCGACCACATGGTTGCTTGCTTAGATACAGCTTAAGAACAACCGAACTGAGCTCACTCATATAAATCACCTTGTCCGGACCTGATGAGGATTCCTCTGAAACTTCCTTCTCCGAAATGTTGAAGGGAATTTTCTTAGTCGGTTTTCTAGAACCTGAATCATTAAGAGGGAGATGAGAGCGACGTACCTTGAGAGGTTCGGGGGAACACCTCGAGGAATCAATTCTCGACTTCCTCTCACTAAATAGCCGACTAGAAGAAGGAGCAATCATGTTTTTATGTGGAGTCAATTTAGTCTTGGTTGTTTCCTTTGAAGGTCCAGGGTGGTGCGGTGCTGACCGTGGGTTCCTCATCGGACGAGTCCCCATATAGATTGTTGAGTCCTCCTTAGAAGCTGTCACGGTGGTGGTGCAAGCAGTTGAGGAGGTGTGGAGTGTTTCTGAACCAACGGTCATCCGGACAATCGGTTTCTCAGGTGTAGTAGAGAGGTGGGACTCATCTTCCTCTTGATGGTCACGACTGTCAGCGGATATGTGGGTCACCTTAGAGTAAAGCTTATCAAAGAATGGATGAGGTCGAAGCGCTCCCAATGCTGTAAAATCGATTTCCCGAGTCTTGCAATTTATAGTCGCCTTAGCCAAGGCTAAGAACGACTTTCCGAGAATAATCGGAGACTGGGAAAACTCTCCTCGGTGCTCAATGTCAATGATCGTGAAGTCCACCTGGAGTAGAGCACCTTGGAAAGTAACGATGATTGAAATATTTCCTCTCGACTGTTTGATGGATCGATCAGCCAGCTGAACGATCTCTCTCGACTTCCTAAGTGGCATGAGTTTGAACTTGTCAAACACAGAGGTCGGGAGGATATTTATCGATGAGCCATCATCGATTCTTGCATGGGTAAGGATGGTGTCTTTGATTTGACACTCAACTCGGGGCAACCGCTTCACTCTGCGGCTTTTGGTCTTTCTCCCCATTACCAAGGAGGTGGCCATAGACACTATGTGTCTTTCGGTCCTTGTCCTCTTATTACCCGACCTCTTTGGCATCAATTTACTTCTCACAAATCTTTTGAGTTCGGGGAAGTGATCTATGGGCTTTATTAAGGGAAGATTAAAAATCAGTTCTTCATCGTGTGCTTCCCTTAGGGCAGGATTTAATTTTTTTTAGGTCTTTTCATTTTCAATTTTTATGTGATTTTTTGGTTTTCCAATTTTTTTGGTGTTTTAGATACTAGATGAATGATCAAACTCAAGATTGGAAGGCAAGGGGTTAGTAGAAGAGGGAGATAGAATGGACTCCAGCTGTACAAACGGTGTGGGTTCCCTAATGCTTGCTCGATTTTCAACATCGGATCTACTTACTTCGTTCTCCACTTTCATACCCAGGCTGGCAGAAATTGAGTGCAATATTTCCATGACATCTCTCAACTCGTTACCAAATGATTCATTTTTCTTAATAAGTCTAGAGATGTCATCCTCCACAAAATTCTCATGACAAATCATGGGAGAGTTCTGCTCAATTGGAGGAGACTGCTGAGATGTTGGGGTCTCATACTCAACATACCTAGACTCTGGCATGTAATGCTGGGTCGAGTATGGACCATACAAATGGCAAATACTGGTCGGAGCCTCATATGATGAAACGGGGACCGATAAGTCTAGCTCATGAGTCCAATCTTGTGAATGTATAGGCTCTCCGAATGATGGCTACTTAATGGAAGCTTGATCACTAAAGTCAATCAAGTCTGGGAAATCATGATGTTCAGGCCTCTCCATTCGGGTTGTTTGATCGACCAAGTTATGACCTAAGATCAAGTCGGATGTGTATATGTAAATTTTTGTCTGGTCCCTACTTGATGTGAGAATGGGGGCATATAATTTTTCCAATCATCTATCTCAGCAGTGGCTTGCTCTTCATTTGATTCTTTGATTCCTGCAAGCTCTCAAGAATACGGATAGTCAGCCCAAGATGGAAGTGGATCCGGGATGTTAGAATATGGAGTAGATGAGAAATGCGAAGAAGTGGAGAAGTCAGTCGAAGTTCTGACTTCGTAATCGGGTTGAGGTGGAACCGACCACATGTAAGGATCTCCCGTGGATGGCGGAGGATACATGGAAGAATGAGAAGGTGAAGATGATCGGTATATGGTTGATGAAGAATGACCAGAGGTCTCAGGGTATGGGGACCAATATCCCGACATCCTTAAGAGGAGAGGATGAATGTAAGAAGATTGAGGTAGAAAACGTGCAATTACACAGGATAACACACACGGACAAACACAAAGACAAACGTAAGAGCAAACCCCGAGTTCACACTCAACACGGTGAAGGACCCGAAACCGAGTCCGATTAGTCTGGTTGATTTTAAGTGTAATTATTCAGACAAAATAGCAAAGGTTACGCGGCCTATAGGGAAGTCGGCTCAAAGCCGAATGCGTCTTCCCTGTTTAACATGTCGCCTAAGATACCGCCGGTCCTTCCATTCTTCGCTCCTATCACAAGTTGATGGATTCAAAGACTTGTCCCTATCTACCTGCAAGCAGGCGGAGGCTGACAAGGCCGGAACTTCACCCCTGGGGGTTACTGGCAACTTGTCGCGAAGTACCGCAATTTGGCCCCTATCTACCTGAGACAGGCAGAGGCTACTTGGTACTAGTCAGTGAACCTTAAAAAATCAACTTGTGATATTTGCTAGGATTAGTCGGAACGTGATATGGAAGGTGGGGATTCAGGCTCTGCCTTAAGGTATTCACACACACTCAAGTACCCTCACTCAGCCTGAAAACAAGGTCGGGGATTAGTCTCCCGCAAACAGATTTTCCAAGTTTATTTATTTTTTTGGTCAATAACGTTAGCAGTCCCGGTTTTAAGTTTAGTTCTCACTTGTTAGTCCAACCACACAGCACGCCTATCGTCCAGTCCCTATTTCCATTTAAATTAAGTGTGAAAAACAGAGGGGGAAATCGAGAAAAGTCGATGCACGAAAAACGGTGATGTGTATGCTGAGTTAGAAGACTTATAGTGATCCCTTCACTTTTATGCAGGATGCAAAATAGAATTGAAAACTTTATACTACGTGCATATGCAAGCGACAACATCCGCTCCTAGACAAGCAGTTCTATTAGCGAGTGAAGCGCAGGTTTATTTGACTAGATCTGCGGTCTAAGTGCGTCTTTTAAGTGTAATGTGTGGTCCTACGAAGTTACGGGCACAAGCAAATCCTAGAGTGGCTCGAGGAGCCGCTGGTACGAGCCTAAATTACCATTCAAACCACACAGCACACGGGGACACGGTTTCACTATATTTACACGTGTGAGAACCCAAAAGGGAACCGCTGGAAATGATGCGAAAAAATAAAGAAATAAAATAAAAATACAAATTCTCTCAAATCACTCAAGAAATTAATCTGTCGATTCCTCGAAACGTCTTTGACTCCTCGCGTTCCTCGCACAGAAATAAATTGAGGTCAGCGAATGACACAAAAAAATGCAAAAATTAATAGACAGAAAATATTCACAAGGAAAAGTGAAGCACAGGTTGATTTTACTAGATCTGCGGTCTAAGTGCGTCTTTTAAGTGGTTGTGTGGTACTAAAAATTACGAGCACAAGCAAACCCTAGATTGGTTCTAGAAACCGCTAGTGCAAGCCTAAATTACCATTCAAACCACACAGCACACTGGGACACGGTTTCACTATATTTACACGTGCGAGAACCCAAACGGGAACCGCTGGAAATAATGCAAAAAAATAAAGAAATAAAATTAAAATACAAATTCTCTCAAATCACTCAAGAAATTAATCTGTCGATTCCTCGAAGCGTCTTCGACTCCTCGCGTTCCTCGCACAGAAATAAATTGAGGTCAGAGAATGAAACAAATCAAAAATACAAAAATTAAATGACAGAAAATATTCGCAAGAAAACCGGGGGTCAGACTACCGGGGGATAGAAAATCAAGCACTCAGATATTACTGCAAATTAACCTAAGCCGTGCCTCCCCGGAAACGACACCATTTTGATATCACTCCCTCTACCCTTGTTAATTCGAGCAAATTAATGTCCAAATTAATTATTAATATTCGTTGTAGTCGGATAATGAGAGCGAATTCAAAAACCACTTTCAATTATATTCAGATTAATTTCGAGCAGCAATTTTTTTTTTACTTGGAAGTCTAAGGTCGAACTCAAGGAGGCATCTGTCTCCTTAGGTTGATTTTCAGAGGGAATATTTTTGGTCTTTTGCGGTTTTTTTATGCAAGACACATGCAAAATTAGGCCAGTTTAAAAGTTAAATTGGATAAGTGTTCAAATAAAGTCCAAAAATGATGAAACTTGGCCAGATGATGAAATGGGAAGAAAGTAGACTACCCTAATTTTTTTTGGAATTTTCTGACACTAAATTAAATTACTGTGAATTAAAAATGAATGCAGGGTGATTTTGACTAATTTAATTTTAATAAATATCAAATCACAATATTTTTGAGAACAAAAATTATCTTAGATAGATCTAAAGATGAGGAATCCAGGAAAATTATCAGACCTTAATTTTGATGTGAAATGAACTATTAAAAATAAATTAAGGAATTCACCAAATGAATTATTTAGGCCACGAAATGCGTGTAATTGAGATGAAATTTTTATGCAAGGTGAAGCTAATTATCCTAGATCTAATGTGATTTTTTAGAAATTTTTGGAGTCAAAGAGAATTTACTATTAATTAAAAGGTGAAATTGGGCAAAATATGACAAAAATGAACCAATTAATTAATAAACAATTCTACTGATATTACAAAAATGTGCCATGTGTCACATAATAAGGAGGACAATGTAAGCTACACAATGCAATTTTTAAAACTCAAAAATGAATTAAGATGAATGCCTAAATATGCGAGCAAAGACAGAGGTATAAATGCAATACATGAATTAAAATTGCTAAAAATAAAACATGCTGACAAGGACTATTATGAAATTACCTATAATGCAGGGGGGTGAATGCAATTTCTCCAAGTATGTGCTCCTCACGTGGGGTCGCTTTGCAAGGACTGAAATGTAATATTAGAAACCTTCTGGGGCCTCAATGCAATTTGCCCAGGCTGCACGTGTGGATCACGTGGGGTGTCCTAGGCTCGGTGGACGTCGGAGGCTCGGAGCGAGGCTCGGCTGCTCTGGAGGTTCGGATCGAGGCTCGGAGAAGCTTCGGGTGATCCGAGCCCAATGGTCGGTGAGGAGGCTTGGATCAGGCGACGTGGGTAAATCTGGGCCGTAGAGCGAAGATAATCCCACGGCTATCGGTGGCTGGCGCGTGAAGAATGAGAGCCGTTAGATCAAGATGATCCAACAGTTTCCTGGGGGCTCCAGCGATTGGTGACGTGGCTTGCTCCGGATTGTCCGATCAAAGAGATCGGACGGCTGTTGCTTTTCGTCCCCGATAGCCCTTCGCCTCCTATGGAGAAGAAGGCAGGGCTCAGGCGATGCTGGGTTGGCTCCGCCCTGTCCTTTAGCCATCGGCGAGGGGCGCGGGAGACTATGACGTAGCCCGGAAGATGCGAGGAAGGCTGGCAAAGCGTCTGGTCGTCTCAAGAGGGAAGGAGGTGGTCTGGAGCTCGGTGGAGGAGGAGCTCACATGCAGCTCCGGCGAGCCTCCGGCCAATCAAGAAGTGAGTACCTACAAGGGGTTAGGAGGTAGCCGAAGCGTGCTATATCATCGTGGAGTGAACGTGAGTGCAGTGTGAGGCCTAAGGGTGATGAAAGTGATCGAGTGGTGGTGCTCCGCCAAGGTGGCGTAGCTTGCAGCGACGTGAGATGAAGTGCATGATCTGAGGATATGGAAGGGTGCGCGAAGGTGCAGGCTTCGTGGCGATGCTTCGGATGGTGTCAGATGAAGGCGTAGTTGGAAGAGGGCGGCGAATAAATTATGAGTAAGTTCAAGAAAGAGAAGAGGAAGATCGGAGGGAAGATGGGGGCGTCTACCTGAGAAATGGAGCTCGAAGGCGTGCTCCTGGTCGTCGCTCGAAGAACGGTAGATGGTTCTGAGCTCGTGCAGCTCACGGAGGAGGCTGCAGCACGACGGAGACGGCCACGAATCTCGCCGGAGGAGAAGCCCGGTTATCGCTCAACGTCTCGTCAAATTGTTGTCACCAATTGGAAGGGCGGAGCTAAGGGTATCTCTCTGGAATGGCGGATAGGCGTGACAATGGCCAATGGCAAGTGATTTACAGGATGATGGTGACGGCAGGGGTCGCTGGTAGGTGGTGTTCGTGGTCATCGTGGGGCGACTCTGGTCGGAGTCGTGGGGAGCAAGGGAGCTGGCGAGGATGAGGGAAGAGTGGTGATGGTCGTGGTGGCGTTGGTGATCGGAGAAGATGGCTGAGGTGGAGACGAAAATAGAAAGGGGAGGCCCCTTGTGCAAGATCGAGATCGTGGGAGAGAGGGAGTCTGGAGGTAGAAGACGAAGTCTCGGCCGTTGGATCTTGTGATACAACGGCTGAGGAGTTGGCTCTAGCGAACGTCTGTGAGTAGATACAGGCAAAGTGATCGAAGGCCGATGAAGTCGCCACGTGTCGAGTTGCGGGAGTGGTGCTAACAGGCGATTTAGATCAGATCTGGATGTAATCGGATGGTGGTTATCGAAGCGACAATAGACGGTGGTGATCAACGAGATGAAGGCAAGATCGGAAGGTGCACAAAGCGCCAAGTGGCGAGTTCTGGGCGAGGCGCTAGCATAAGGTTGTGATGAGATATGGGTATTGATCGGACGGTTGAGAGTGGATGTGAGTTTAGAGGGCACAGATGAGATCTTGGGCGATATGATGGAGGATGGAGGGTGTGCCACGTGTTGAGATATGAACGCGGTGCGAACGGAGGGCGGTGATCAAGGATGGGAGAAGATAAGACAGCTAGGAAAAGAGGTGGACATGGAAAGAGCTGGGTCGTTGGTTCAGGGGAAGATCCAACGGCCCAAAGCGCGGGCGGATGAGGCAAGGGGAGCGGGGCGCGTGGCGCAATCAGAGGGCACCACGTGGCCAGCTGTGAGTGGCTGCGAGAAGAAATGAGATTAGAGAGAGAAGGAGATTGAATTTGGAAAAACTCAAAACATGAAAGTTGTAGATCTTGATGAGATCTACAAGTTTTATGTTGACCAAAAATAGAGATGAGTCAAATATGATACAAAAAATACATGAATACAAATATATACATATATAGTATACAAAGAGGCCCAAAAACCCAACTTCTTCCTACGAGCTCCGAATTAGATGAAATTAGTCTCATTTTAAAGGTCTCTGGATGTGTATTCATCTGAAAGTGAGTAGACCTATTTTGGAGTTAGTACAAGAGAACTATGGGCTTTTTATGGTCTAGTGGTTCTAGGGCTTTATTGGATGTTTTACAAAGGAGATCTCTGACTTTCTTCCTTATATTATTAACTAAAGGTGTATATATTCTTGAGAAGATAATAGGTGGACTTTTTTACAAGTGGATCTGGCTTCTTATTTAATGCAAATATGAGTGCTAAAATGCAGATATTATGAATGCATGTATGAATGCTAATTATGCATTAAAGGGAAATATGTTGTTATTTACTCGGGAACAAGACTCTATTTTCAACTTTTAGAGTGATGAATCACAGATTCATCAACCACCATTAGATCCGAATCGTACAATGCAGCAGCTCTACAACCTTGGAGCTACTACAACTCATCGATGGATCCGTCTCCCTGTTATTCACGGGAACATCGAGTTCCATCCTCAGACAATTCAGTTGTTGCCCAAGTTTCACGGGCCTTCTACTGAGGAGCCGCATCTGCACCTTCAGGAGTTCGAGTTGATATGTACTACGATGCATGATGCGTACGTGAACGAGGATACAATCAAATTGATCGAGTTTTCTTTCTCCATTGTTGATCGAGCAGCCTATTGGCTGAAACACTTAGGGAGATATGTTTCGACGTGAGAGGAGCTGATAACCGCATATCTGAATAAGTATTACCCTCTCAGTTGAACGAATGCTACTAGTTCTATGATTAGCAATTTCATCATGATCGGGAAATAGTAGTTCCACGAAGCATGGGACCGATTTAGAGAGCTCATTGATCGGTGTCCCCACCACGAACTTTCAAAGCCATCTCTTGTATAGATTTTCTCCAGTGAGTTGACACCAGAGTTACAGGGACTGGTGAACGCAGCTTGTGGTGGATCTTATTTTTTAATGTAAGATCGAGTCTATGATATTTATGAGAAAATGGTAGAGAACTACATCACGGTGTCCCAGACTCGGGTTTACAATCAAACAAAGCCACTGACTTATCACCAGCAAATCCGAGTGGCACAAATTGAAGGGAATCCATCTTCTGTTGTTTTGATTCCTCTTGAATCCCCATTAGTTGATATGGGGATCATTTGTCAGAAGCTGAACCGTATGGAAATAATCAAGAAAAAGTGCCAAAACTTAGACAATCTCGATAAGATCGACGAGCTTGAAAGATGCCTGAGTGATCTGAAGACACAGATTATGTGCCTTCAAGAGATACAAGCAGACTCCGACAGGTCTTCGAGATCACAAGTTGATTCAGGGAGCCGAGACTGAGGCATACTTCTGAGGCCTCCAGTATAGCACATATACCATGTGCATTCTGAGCCTACTCATCAACCATCGACGTACCTACAACTCCATCAGGCACCATCATATGTCACTCAAATGGTGGTGTATCAGAGCGATCAGCCTTTGGTATCTATGCCCCCAGTATACTCTGAAATGCCCGAACCATTGACAGAGGTCAATGGGATTCGGTATGACCGGCTGCAACAATCAGGAATCCGTCGCGATCATCCTGGTTTCCGTTGGTCAACAGGAGGTGTCTCTTCCCAACAGCCACCGCCGGCACCGATGGGGCAGAGCAGAGAGCAACAGCAGCATTCCGGTCCCCGTCAATACCAGCAACCTCAGTAGAGGAAGAGAACATACCAGCCTCAGTATCAGCAACATTATCCTCCACATCAGCAGTCAGCTCAGCCGCAACCTCAGTACCATCGAGACGACTCATCCGGGTCTCATGGACCTTTCCATGACAACACAGCCTTAGAGTATCTCGCCAACCTGATCACCGATCAGCGAGCATCTTTTAGGCGAGAAATGGATGAATTTAAAACCCATGTCATGGATCTGGTCAAAGGGAAGTCTGCCTTGCCTGCCCAGATAGAGCCAAACCCAAATAATTTGAAGCGGAAGTCAGAGAAGGTAGATTTGACCGAGCCCACTCTCCAATCACAGGTATTTTCTGATGACTTTCTTTATTGTGATGAAATTGATTACATTTCTCTTAGGAGCGGTAGGATAACAGTAGATGGAGACTCTACTAGGCTCGAGGAGGACATTCTGGATAATATAGGCGAGCTTGTAGAAGACATTGATGGCGGTACTGAAGCCGCGCCCTTTGACGATGGAGATGGTGGTGTTGAAGCCACAAGTCTGAAGAGAAGCTAGAGCCAGATACCGATGTAGCTGCTTTACCATACTTTGTATCTAGTGATGATGAGAGAAAACCACAAAAAATGTACAAAAGAGAAGAACTCGAAAAAGAAATAAAAAGATTGTTGATCAATATCTCTCTCTTTCTAATTATTCGAGAAAAGCAAGTCCCCATTTTTCAAAAACATTTCCTTCTTCTTCTTCTGATCCTCCAATTGTATAGACTAACTAGGAGGATGTACAGATTCCTTTTCACAAAGTACTCTGCTTAAGAAAAGGTGATAAAAAAGAAAACAACAAAAAGATCCAAATGAATGATCTGACGAAAGATATGCTTGACAAGTTCACTATCCAACTAACCCTTTCGGAAGCCTTGGCACACATCCCTCTTCTGCAGAAAGGCCTTAAAGAACGAACCACAGTTCGCAGAAAAAAGAGGCAGTGCAATCATTGTTCTGAGATCCATGTGCTGACCAAGAAAACATGCCATGCTATTCAGAATCGACTCCCATCCAAGAGATCAGATTCGGGAGCACCGCATGTCAGATGTGAGATCCTCGATCAGACTTTTGATTGGATTCTATTAGATAGCAGATCTTTGATTAATCTCCTTCCTTCTTCCTTACTCGACAAGTTCGAGTTCGGGCCTCTTCGACCAAGCCGAACGATCATACAGTTTGCTGATAGATCGGTCAAGAGACCTAAAGGTTTAATCGAAGATGTTATCGTCACCATTCAGGGTTTGCAATTTCCCATGAACTTCGTCGTGTTGGATATTTTGGTCCCTGAATGCATGACCGATACCCCGATCATACTAGGACGACCTTTTCTGGTGACAGTAAAGACCGTTTCCGAATATGGTATCGGGAAGGTTTACTTTCACGTCTAAGGAGAAAATAAAAATATAGAGACTATCCAAGACCAGCAATCTCGATCAACTGAATCAGAGTGAGCGTCTGATGACAAACCCGATAGTCATCTGGATTGTGACTTTGTACAAACTGATGATGAGGCCACCTGGGCCGAACCAAGCACCCAATTTTTCATCACACCTTCAGTTGAAGCTGAGATTCAGATATCTAAGGATGGGAGATTGAAGAGCGCAATCCTAGAGCTGAATAGAGAAAACCTTGATGGAAATGATTCTGAGATATTTTCAGATCATTCAGACATTGTATATCCCTCTGAGTCAGAAGTCAATAATCAGAACTGTCAGTTACCTTTAGATCAGTCAGATTCTGACGATGCTGATTGGCGGTGCTTCGTCGAATTCCTATTACTTCAGACTCCATCTACAAAGCCTACAACCAGCCTGGAGACTGAATTAAATCAGAATCCAACAATATCATATTCTTTCTGAGTCAGAGCAAGTAGAGTTCACGCATATCGATCTAGAAACCTATACTCAGGCCATAACCAAACCCGCTCTTCATGTTCCTTCTCCTCCTGAACTTAAACCATTGCCTCAGAGGAAGAAATATCGATTTCTTGCTAGCGAATCTAAAATGTTTTTTGTCATCATCTCTTCCAATCTGACTCAAGATCAGAAATCTCGTCTGATAAAGATTTTTGAAAAGAACTGCAAGACGATCGTTTGGTCAATAGCGGATCTCCATGGGATTAGTCCGGATCTGTGCTCCCACCACATCTTTCTCGAGGATGACGCCAACCCATCTCGTGAGTTTTAGCACAAGCTGAACCCGAATCTTTGAGAGGTGGTTATGAAGGAAATTTTCAAGTGGTGGAGCGTTGCTTTTATCTATCCCATCTCCGACTCGAAATGGGTTAGTCCTTTGCATGTTGTACCCAAGAAGATGGGTATCACTACAATGATCAATGAGGACGGAGAGGAGATCGCTACCCAAGTATTATCTTCTGGCACGTCTGTGTGGATGATGAATCTTGTATTCATCATGATAAAATTGGGTGAATTAGGCTCTATTTCCCAAAATTCACATGCATTTAATCATTAACAGAGCATCATTAGCATTTATACATGTGTAAATAATATTTGCATTTCATCATGCACAATTACATTAAAAATCCCAAGTGTAAATTAGCCCAAAAAGCCGCTAACTTCTCTTATTTTTAATTAATTATTCCTAAATCCGATTGATCCCAAATGATTTTCATTGTGTAGATATTACCAACAAGAATAAATAAAAAATACAAAAAATTACTAACTCAAATAAGTGTCAAATAATCCCAAAGTCTAATATCACATCTGACAGACTAAAATGAGCATATCTCCCTCATACAGTGTCCGATTTTGGTCTACTCACTTTTAAAGTACTCTATTTTCAAATACCTTCAAAACAAGACCAATTTTTTCGTAAAATTCAGAGCTCATTTGTGAAAGTTAGGTTTTGGGTCTCTTTTGCGCATTTTGACTTTTTACTATTTTTGACCTGAGTTTTTATGTACATAATTAACCCTTTTAATTTTATTTATTCTTCATTTGTATTTTTTGATGAAAGTTTTATTAAGTGACACAGAAATCTAAATCCAGATTAAAACTGACATCAAAGAAGCTAACTGAGTCCAAGTGTCCGCTGTGAGTCTGTACAAAAATTGTGTGTTTATCACTTTTAATTTATTTTTCTACTTTATTATCTATTAAAAATCCAAAAAAAAGATTAGTGTGCAAATAATTTTCTTGTATTTTATCGTAATTTTTTTAGATTTTTATCCTCTCTAAACCACCAAAAAAATACAAAACTCCAAAAAATCGGTTTTTTACACACATGGAGAACCATCAAAAATACCACTTCGCACAGGTGACTTCTTTTGTTCTCGATCTTTCATGAAAATTGTAGATCTTGTCAAGACAAACAACTTTCGTGAAGGAAATTTTTCGATCCGAGGTCTCCTTCTATTTCTTTTCTATTTTTATTTATCTTTAAATTTTGAATTTTTTTGGGTGCCACATGGCAGCCCTTGGGCATGCCACGTGGCACCCCACGTTCTCTCTCCAACCACCCCTCCCGGGTCACGTGCCTAGCACGTGACCCGTCACCTACCTCCAGTCGTTCCAACCTTCACCGTCGTTTCCCTTCCTCCCCTTCCATAACCGCCAACCGTCTCTTCATCATTGCAACGCCCCCGCGTCCTCCGGTCGTTACGACCCTCCGGCTGTTACACCCTCACCATACACTCCCCTCCGGCTGCCTATAAAACCTCACTGACCCCCACCTTCTCCACCATCCGCCCATTCCCTACAACGCCGGTGACAGCGACGACTCTTAGCCAGCGTGATCCAGTGGTCGGCCCGACCCTTGCTGCCGCCTCGTACGACCGAGCTTCGTGGTCCTATCGCTGGCCACTAAGGAGATTACTGGAGCTACCCAAGCTCCAGATCCGGGTGATTTATTTCCCCCTTTTCCATCGTGTTTGCCTAACTTTTTGCAGGAACACGGAGCTTCCGCTCCTCCGTATTTTCGACCTTGGAGCTCGCCGGCAAGCAGCTCCTCCGCACAGCAGCAGGCCAGCGACCGTCGCTCCGCCACCGCTTTCCCCAGGCCTCCGCCGGTCGTGTGTTGACCGACCGAGGCCTCGTCGCCACCTTGGCCCCGTGCTTTGGCCACCTCCCCCGCACCTCGGCCGTACCGTCCCTCGATCACCCCAAGGCCTCGCAGCGTACAGCTGCCGTAGGATCGGGCTTCCTACCCTTGATCCTACGGTCAGTTGCAAGCCACGTGCCGCCCCGGAGTCGCCCTCGAACCTCGAGGCTCGGGGCATCCGATCCTCCAGCCACGGCCACCTAGGCTTAGAACCTCTGAGCCTGAGGTTCTCTGCCCGAGCCTCAGCTGCATCCACCTAAGCTCCGCCTCGGCTCCGAGCATGTGCCTCGGCCGCCTGAACCACAGGCTCGACCGCCCGAGCACGTGGGCGGTGAAAAAAATTACAATGAGGCCCCTACCGATTTCTGAAATTACAAATATACCCTCGTAGTGGTAAATTACATAGGGGCCCCTCCAACTTTTATAAATTGCAGATAAGCCCATCAAGGGACATTTTTGAAAGAAAAACTTTTTTTATATTTTAGTTCTGCAATTTCATTTTAGCATATCTTTCTCATACGAACTCCGTTTTTAGCATATAATAGGTCATTTTGAAGCTCTTTTCATGCTCTACAATTTAGCATACTTTGTAAACAAATCTGAGGTTGTTTACTGATAATTATCATTTGAGGATCTCTATAGACTCTTGCAGGCTACTTTTGACATATTCGTGCTTGAGGAATCAATGATATTTTTTACAGGAATTCGGATAATGATTTTACTCTGATTGAACCATTGCTGATTATTCTCAAATCTTCACTAAAAAATACTTTATAGTTATTCCTCTAAGATTATTGTTGACTATTTTAAGGAATAGAATCAAAGATATTTGAAGGTCGGATACTTTGCTTCACTATTCTGAATATCTATTATTTATTAACCTGAAGCATTGAGTCAGATCTATTTTTTTGTGATTAATTTTGTAAAATTATCGATCATATTATTGGAGGATTTAACACGTTTCAAATCACAAATCCTGGGCATAATCGTTTCTATTTATTTTCTTTGCATAGCATCTTCATCATTGCATTGTATATTTTCTCGACACATAAATTAATCAAATAATATTTAATTATTCAATTTAATTTAAAACCGCACAACTAAGAATCATCGTTTCCTGTGTTCGACCTTAGTAGACTTTTCAAGTAAAAAATATTCCACAACATTCAAAGATTGTGGTTTTTGACGAACTGAATTTGCCTCCTATACTACGACAATTCTCTATAACTAAAGAGACAGATTTCGCGTTCATCAAATGGCGTTGTTGCTGGGGAACGACGAATTTTTAGGGTTTTAAATCATTTTTATAATTACTTTTTTTTAAGTTAATTTTTGTATCATTTTTTCTTTTCATTTTATCCATTTTATTTTGCATTTCTCTCTTACTTCTACTACTAACCGTAAATTCTCTCTTTGTAGACTACTGGGAGCCCAATTTTGGATATTAATCAAGGATCTGCAAGGAAGATTGAATTTTAATTTTTGTGAGAGAGAGAGCTTAGTCTATGTTTAAATTTATGCATTATTCTCAGGGTCCCTCTCTTTGAACTCTTGTAATACATACTGAACTTTTTTACGGTATGTCGGGTCTGTTTCAACCCCTTCTGTGTGGTTGGGACCCGACTTGAGTGGTGTAGGACTTAGGCACATTTACGTTTGCTTGCTTAGCATTGATTGTGCTCGTAATTCTTAAGCCACACATTTACTAACTAAACGCACTATAGATCGTTCAACATTAGCCAAATTTTGAAATCAATTCTTCCCGCTAATAGAACTATCTGCTTAGGACGTTTTTCATCTGTGCATATCATTTAGTGTAATTTAAATTCCTTGTCTTGCATCCCACATGAAGAACGCGAGGATTCACTGTAAGTTCTTCTTAAGCATGCATCATTGATTTACGTTTGCATTGGCTTTCTTGATTCTCCTTCCTCAAGTTTTACAACTTAGGAATTAACGGAATTGGGATTGCTTGTTAGGCATGAATTTCTGTGCTCATATAAAGTTCAGTGATAACCTTAATTTAAAATTGTGACTGCTAATCAAGGCGACTTTAAATAAAAATGACTTAAAATCAACCTGTGTTTGGTGGAGAGGAACCCACTCATTGTTTGTAAGGACAAGATCGCACACCTTAGGACAGAGCCAAAAACCAAAATACTTCATTTAGACTACTGATTTTAAAAATAATTAGCTACTTTTCAGTGAGGGTCTCGGGTAGCCGTTTATGGTCTGACTTCCCTTAGCAGAGTAGGTGGTTTAGAGGACACTGTGGAAGGCTCTGTCCTCAAGCAACACGGGTAGCCATTTAAACGGTTCGTACTTCCACCTTTACTGGCTGAAAGTAGGTGCAACTAGTTGTATGAACTTGGGACAGTCTTTGTGAAATATTTAGGCACCTAACAGCTCTGCTTAATTTTCAAGATTGTTTTGTCATTAAATTAAAACTGAAAAGATAAGCGGCCGAACCCTAACGTGCCTCCACCAGTGTTGAATGGGTGAGTCAACGTGTTTATTTTGTGTTTGATTTGTGTGCGTCAAAGACCTTGCAATCGTAAGCAAATCGTGGTCCGCTGATCATTCCATCCCTCTTAAGAAGATATCGGCACAGTGGTCTTCTTTCCCGATCTCCACGACCTTGTCCCAATATCCTTCTTCTCACACTCCTCAGGTGAACCTAATCTTCAAATCAAGTTCTCCTTAGCCACCATTCTCTTCCCATACATACATCCCACCCTATGACCACACTTCTTCTTGGAATAGCCCTCTCTCACATTCTGACAATCTTATGGACATGAGAGAGACCAGAATCGAGGATGAACAATAGAGTGATCGATATTGACAGTAGAACATGATTTTTGATTACTATGATCTCACAGTCTCTTGAACCATCCCCTACTCAGGATGACTATCCTCTTGGGTACAATTAATTTTCCTTTGACAATCCACGAGAAAACCAAAGTCAAGGAAATATAACTCATGACCAGATCATAATGTTTATGAACAATCAATACTCTACTCGAGGTTACATGCCAGAATCACGACACATGGAGAATGATCCCTTGTCATGAGATGTTTGAGGATGAGATTGCTCGAATTAATCATAGAGCAGACACATTAACTGAGAGAATATACGATCTCATCCAGTATATGCAGAATTCAAAAGAAGTGAGGCCACCACCATGCGAACCACTAGATCATCACAATCAGGCACAAGCACCACTGACCTCTGACCCCCTACTGACCATATCATAGAAAATACTAAAAAAATTGAAAATTTTGAAAATTCAAAAAAATGGGCAATTTTGAAATGGGAGCATTTTGCAAGAGTCTGATCTTAGAGCTTCCGTTGATCAAAGCCATTGAATATGTGCCTGATCTTAAGAGATTTGTGAAGAGTCGACTGGACCCTAAAAAGACGGGAAAGAAACGGTCCAGGACTGAATATCACGTCAAATCTATGGCTAGCTCTTTGGTGATGAATCATAAAATCAAAAGCCGTAAAGTCAAGCGGTTGACTCGGATCACATATGAAATTGAGGATTCTAAATTCACTCATATTCGGTTAGACGACGACTCCACATTAAACATCCTCCCCAAGTCCGTCTTTGACCAACTCAAACTCGGACAACTCAAAAAGACTAGGGTGATCGTTCAATTACCCGATCGATTTACCAAAAGACCACGGGGGATTGTTTCTATCATCGTAAATTTCCGAGGTAAAGAATATAAAGTGGACTTTATTGCCCTTGACATTGAGCACCCCAGAATGTTGTCTGAGTCTCCTATCATTTTAGGAAAGCCGTTCTTAGCCTTTGCTAAGGCGATCGTCGATTGTGAGACTCAAGAAATCAAGTTCCCGAACTCGGACCACAATGAACAAACCCCCAATGACACGACCTGCTCTGAGGAAAACCAACTTGCAACTGGCAGTTATGATCAAGAGATAAATATTTCTCATTATCAGACATCTCCACATGACACACAGATATAAACCCTAGGAGAGTCACCTAAAAGACTCCTTGTTGGAAAAACTTCGGATTCTCACCACCCTATCACTGCTCCTAGGAGAAATCAAGATTTTTGAGCTTATGAAGAATTAGACCATATTATTGAGGATCGTCACTATTATTTGAGTGGTCCAATATTTGAGTCGGCAGTAATTCACGAAATACTTGAACCATACAAAGAACCGACTCAGGAAACCTCTGATGTCATCATAATTCACGATCATCGGGAAGTGACATCAACATCCCCGACCATAACCCACAAAATCACCAGGAACAATCTCACTCGACCGAAGCAGCGCATGACCCTTCAAGAATTAATCGACTTTTATGGGGATTCATTTGATGAGGAACTCATGAATGCCACATCGGTTACTCAAGATAGGGAGATGAAGACTGTCCAACTTCCTCTCAATACTTCCCAAGGAAACAAACCGATCAAGAAAGTCACCTTTGACCTTAGACACCAGGTGATTTCTGAAGAATCCTCGTTCGGTCATGAAGTGGTGCATCAAGTAAGTGCAATAGGTACAACTCTGATCCAAGGGTACTCACCTCTGATCGACAATAGTTGGAGATCCTCTGCATACGACTACCATTCTCCTGAGGACGACTCCGACGATGGTTGGTCTTCTTCATCGCCCTCTTCATTGCCCTCCACATCTCCACACTATCTCCCTCCACACTCCTACAAGAAGGTCCGTCGCAAACCTCCTTGATCTTGTACATCCGCAAATCTACCCAGTTCCCCATCTGTATTTATCCGATTATACCTAGGCTAACATGAGCATATGTATAGGAGGACCAGTACCATTGTTTATACATCACTTCTCTTCTTTTGTTTTTGACCCATCTATGCTTAGTACGAGCTACATCTACATTTCACTTTGTGCCATGAGGACATAGCATACGCTAAGTATAGGGAGGTGTGTTTGTATATATTTTACCTACTTTATCCATAGCTCATACTTTAATCATTTTCATCTAACATCGAGGATGGGTACAAGTAGTGTATATCATACCTATTTTTCAAAAAAAACACAAAAAAACAACAACAATAACAACAAAAAAACAACAAAACTTTCTGCATTTAAAAACAAATCTCCGCTCATAGTCTTGCATTTCATGAAGCATTTCATGCATTCCTTGGTTGATAAATCCCTGACACATTCACTATCACTCAAGGTTTGAGGATTTTTTAGGACAATTGATTTCTGAGATCTTCAGATTCTGAGTTAGCCAGCCTTAGTCATTTTTGAACTTAATTATCCACACTTCCCTAGTTTGAAAGATTTGAATGCTATATTACACTCTTCATCTCTACCTTCAAAAAGAATATGATCAGCAAAATCACTTTCACAACTGCACGATTGATGAGATGAGTTGAGTTATCACTTAAGGAACTGGGACTAGAGATTTGAGTTTAGACTCGATTTAAGGATATTTGAGGATGGGATAAAGTTAATGAAGGCTTCAAAAAACCTGAGTATCAGCAAAATCCTAGCCAGTATATGAACAAGTTCATATGCTATCTTTTTGATATTGACCTAAGTGCTAGGGTGTGTTGAAACTTAATAAAAATTGTTGATCAGAATGCGCCAACTTTTGATAAAAGCAGTGGAGCTAGCCAACAAAAGAAAAGAAAAAGAAATATCAAAGAAAAGATCTATCATTCAAAGTCAAATTCCAAATGAGCTTCCACCAATGGCGGGCTCTCCCAAACATTTTCAAAGTGTCCATTTGGACCAAGCGCTAATTAGGATCAAGGAGTCGGGCTAACACCATAAAAGGGCTCTGCATCATAAGCGATACAAGTCTGGGTGTCGAAGGTATCTTAGATACTCAGAAAAGACACACCCTGGTGTACTCCCATAAAAACAAGTGCAGACGACTCCAACTCTCTTGACGGACACATTGATCAACAATCTAAAAATTTACATATGTTGAGTAAAAAGGCACTCGAGAGGCCCCTTGTTCCAACGTGAGGGAGAGAAAAATAGACACAATCCTATGCCTTCCATCATCTGGCTGTCCAGCCACATTTCAAGTCTGATGAACTAAAGAGATGGTTGACTGAAGCAAGAATAGACTTATTCCCTAGTGTTGAGGATTAGGTCTACAGGAGAGTCTCTTGCATTGGAACTTTGAGTGATGTCTCAACTTGACTCTCATGAATGTAGTACACTAAAAATCATATCCTTATATTATATGTACAAACAGAGAGTCTAAAAATTAGAGAAGTTGAATTCCTTTTGATTAAAGCATAGTTGAGCCCAGAATTTTAGGATCACTCAAATTAAGGGTCTTCTCTGAATTGACCCTTGAAAATTCACATACAAAGTCAGGGATATATTCAACTAAGTCATTCATTCATTGATGCTCGGGGACGAGCATGGTTTAAGTATAGGGGTATGATGAATCTCGTATTCATCATGCTAAAATTTGTCAATTAGGCTCGATTCTCCAAAATTCACATGCATTTAATCATTAACATAGCATCATTAGCATTCATACATGTGTAAATAATATTTGCATTTCATCATGCATAATTACATTAAAAATCCCAAGTGTAAATTAGCCCAAAAAGCCGCTAACTTCTCTTATTTTTAATTAATTTTTCCTAACTCTGATTGACCCCAAACTACTTCCATTGTGTAGATATTACTAACAAGAATAAATAAAAAATACAAAAAAAATACTAACTCAAATAAGTGTCAAATAATTCCAAAGTCTAATTTCACATCTGACAGACTAAAATGAGCATATCTCCCTCATAAAGTGTCCGATTTTGGTCTACTCACTTTTAAAGTACTCCATTTTCAAATACCTTCAAAACAAGTCCAATTTCGTAAAAATCGAAGCTTATTTGTGAAAGTTGGGTTTTGGGTCTCTTTTGCGCATTTTGACTTTTTACTATTTTTTACCTGAGTTTTTATGTACATAATTAACCCTTTTAATTTTATTTCTTCTTCATTTGTGTTCTTTGATGAAAGTTTTATTAAGCAACGCAAAAATCCAAATCCAGATTAAAACTGACATCAAAGAAACTAACTGAGTCCAAGTGTCCGCTGTGAGTCTGTATAAAAAATGTGTGTTTCTCACTTTTAATTTATTTTTCTACTTTGTTATTTATTAAAAATACAAAAAATTAGATTAGTGTGTAAATATTTTTCTTGTATTTTGTCGTAACTTTTTTAGATTTTCATCCTCTCTAAAACCACCAAAAAATTACAAAACTCCAAAAATCCAGTTTTCTACACACATGGAGAACCACCAAAAATACCACTTCGCATAGGTGACCTCTTATGCTCCCTGGTCCTTCATAAAACATGTAGATCTCATCGAGAAAAAACAACTTTCGTGAAGGAAATTTTTTGATCTGAGGACTCCTTCTATTTATTTTCTATTTTTCTTTGCCTTTAAATTTTAAAAATTTTTTGGGGTGCCACATGGTAGCCCCTGGGCGTGCCACGTGGCAGCCCCTGGGCGTGCCATGTGGCACCCCACGTTCTCTCTCCAGCCGCCCCTCCCGGGTCACGTGCCTAGCACGTGACCTCCCGTCACCTACCTCCAGTCGTTCCAACCTTCACCGTCGTTTCCCTTCCTCCCCTTCTATAACCGTCGGTCGTCTCTTCACCATTGCAACGCCCCCGCGACCTCCGGCCGTTACGACCCTCCGACTGTTACACCCTCACCGTACACTCCCCTTCAGCTTCCTATAAAACCTCGTCGACCCCCACCTTCGCCACCATCCGCCCATTCCCTATAGCGCTGGTGACAGCGGTGACTCTGAGCCGGCATGATCCAGCAGTCGGCCCGACCTATGCTGCCGCCCCGTGCGGCCGAGCTTCATGGTCATGTCACCGACCATTGAGGCGATTACCGGAGCTACCCAAACTCCAGATCCGGATGATTTATTTCCCCCTTTTCCATCGTGTTTTGCCTAACTTTTTGTAGGAACACGGAGCTTCTGCTCCTCCGTATTTCTGACCTTGGAGCTCGTCGGCGAGCAGCTCCTCCGCACAGCAGTGGGCCGGCGACCGCCACTCCGCCACCGCTTTTCCCAGGCCTCTATCGGTCGTGTGTCGACCGGCCGAGGCCTTGTCACCACCTTAGCCCCGTATTTCGGCCACCGTCCCCGCACCTCAGCCGCACCGTCCCCCGATCTCCCCAAGGCCGCGCAGCGTACAACTGACGTAGGATCGGGCTTCATGCCCTTGATTCTATGGTCAGTTGTAAGCCACGTGCCGCCCCCGAGTCGCCCTCCGAACCTCGAGGCTTGGGGCATCCGATCCTCCAGCCACAGCCACCTAGGCTCGGAACCTCCGAGCCTGAGGTTCTCCACCCGAGCCTCGGCCGCATCCACCGAAGCTCTGCCTCGGCTCCGAGCATGTGCCTCGGCTGCCCGACCCACAGGCTCGGCCGCCCGAACCACATGCACGGTCCCCGAGCCTTAGCCACCTCCACCGAGACTCCTGGCGCACGTGCTACGCACATGCGTGGTGAAAAAATTACAACAAGGCCCCTGCCGATTTCTAAAATTATAAATATATCCCCGTAGTGGTAAATTATAGAGGGGCCCCTCCAACTTTTATAAATTGTAGATAAGCCCCTCAAGTGACCTTTTTGAAAGAAAAACTTTATTTTATTTACATTTTAGTCCCTGTAATTTCATTTTAGCATATATTTCTCATACGAACTCTGTTTTTAGCATATAATATGTAATTTTAAAGCTCTTTTCATGCTCTACCATTTAGCATAGTTCTATCCTTCTTTCGATGAGGGGAGTGATGACCTGTCGTGAACAGGTCTGAGGTTGTTTACTGATAATTATCATTTGAGGATCTTTGTAGACTCTTGCAGGCTACTTTTGACATATTCATGCTTGAGGAATCGATGATATTTTTTGCAGGAATTCGTATAAGGATTTTACTCTGATTGAACCATTGCTGATTATTCTCAAATCTTCACCAAAAATTAATTTACAGTTACTCATCTAAGATTATTGTCGGCTATTTTGAGGAATAGAATCAAAGATATTTGGAGGTCGGATACTTTGCTTCACTATTCTGAATATCAATTATTTATTAACCTGAAGCGTTGAGTCATATCCATTTTGATTTGTGATTAATTTTGTGAAATTATTGATCATATTATTGGAGGATTTGACATGTTTCAAATCATAGGTCCTGGGCATAATCATTTTTGTTTATTTTCTTTGCATAGCATCTTCATCATTGCATTGTATATTTTCTCGACACAGAAATTAATCAAACAATAATTAATTATTCAATTTAATTTAAAACCGCGCATATAAGAATCATCGTTCCCTGTGTTCGACCTTGGTAGACTTGCCAAGTAAAAAATATTCCACAACATTCAAAGATTGTGATTTTTGACAAACTGAATTTGTCTCCTATACTACGACAATTCTCTACAATTAAAGAGGCAGATTTCGTGTTCATCAGTGGACTACAGACGTTTGAATCAGGCGACCAAGAAGGATCACTTCCCGCTACTGTTTATTGATCAGATCATCGAACGGTTAGCCGGTAAGAGCCATTATTGCTTTCTCGATGGGTACTCGGGATATAATCAAGTGGCCATTTCTCCAGATGACCAAGAAAAGACGACATTCACCTATCCGTTCAGAATGTATGCTTTCAAACGGATGCCCTTTGGACTATGTAATGCTCTAGCTACATTCCAGAGGTGCATGCTTTCGATATTCGCGGACATGGTGGGAGATATCTTGGAGGTCTTCATGGATGATTTCTTGGTCTACGACGATGATTTTGATTCCTGCCTTTCTATCCTGGACTGCGTGCTTCAGAGTTGCAAGAAGGTTAACCTTATACTTTCTTGGTAGAAGAGTCATTTTATGATGATTCAGGGGATGGTCCTTGGTCACATCATCTCCAAACGGGGCATGGAGGTGGACCCGCTCAAGGTGGATATCATAAAGAAGCTCAATCCACCGTCCAATCTAAAATAGCTACGATCTTTCCTCGGGCATGTTGGTTTCTACCGACATTTCATACGATACTTTAGCAAAATTGCATGACCGTTGTCTGATCTTCTCGCAAAAGACATCGATTTTATCGTCGATGATAAGTGTCTTTCAGCTTTCGATACTCTCAAGAACATGGTTGTGGAGGCTCATGTTCTTCAGCCAACTAATTGATTTCTCCCATTTGAGATCATGACGGACACCTCCAATTTTGTCGTTGGGGCTGTGTTGGTAATAAGGAGAGATGGCCTTCCATACGCCATACACTACGCTAGCAAGACTTTGGATTCCGCACAACAGAATTACACGATTACAAAGAAAGAGATGCTAGTCGTAGTATTTGAATTAGACAAATTTAGATCCCATATCATAGGATCGAAGGTCATAATCTTCACTGATCACACCACCATCAAGTATCTAATGGACATGAAGGATTCAAAGTTGTGTCTGATCAGATGGATCCTTCTACTCCATAAGGTCGGCATCGAAATCAAGGATAATCCTAGAGTCAAGAATGTGGTGGAGGATCACCTCTCCCGATTAGAAACACCTGAGATTGTTGTGTTTGATGCACCAATTACCGAGACCTTCCCCGACGAGGCGATTCTTGATGTTGCCTTGCTGCCATGGTATGTGATGAATCTATGTTTCATCATCTTTATTCTATCATTTTGGCCTTAAAAACCCTAGTAAATGCGTGTAAATAGCATTAATTTATGCATTTTAGCATTCATTTATATGTGTGTAAATATTGTATAAAATGCGGTTTTTAGTGCCAAAATTATAGAATAAAGAAAAGAAAAGAAAAAGAATAAAATATTGTAAATATTTTATGACCTGAAACCCCGAGACCTAGGCATCTCGATGACTCGGTCGACATGGAATAAAGTAGGGGGAGATAAGGGCCAAAATACAATACAAATTCCTTTTATTTTATTCATTCTTTATTCATTTTGGGACCTATTTTTGGTTCCACTTTTTATACCTCAAATAAAGAAACTTTGTACATTAAAGTTGTAGATAATTAAATGTAGAAAAATACAAAATTGATTCCACTCAAAAATAATGTACAGATCAAAAGTTATGGTCTGAATAAAAATCCAGAATCCCAAATTCCCAGACCTGTATCTCACAAATGAAAACTCCAAATGCATCAAACTCACCTTTAATTGTATATAATTCAAAATAAGCTATTTAATGGCGGTGGTTTTGCATTTGGCGGAGCTACGGTTTGAAAGTTGAGTTTTGGACCCTCATTATATACTTGTACATATTAAAATATTCAATTAATTATTTATTCATTATTTTTATAATTTTATATTTTTATAATTTTGTAAATATTACTTATAATATATTTGTATATTAAAATCAGAACAAAAACTCAAAGAAAACTCAAAATAAAATACTTGTATATAAAATACATAGGTATTATACCTGTAAATATACCTACATAAACTAACTTTTATTTTATTAAGTGTACAAATCACTTCATAAAAATAAAATAAAAATGTATTTAAGTGTATAAAAATACTTTATAAATTTATAAAATAATAAACATAAATGAATAAGTTAAATATACAAAATAAAAATAAAATACTTTAATGTATAGATAAAGATACCTATAAGGGGTATAAATGGTAACTTGTAATTACACACCCCATAAAAATAAATAAAAATCACTATAAAATAATTCATAAAATAATAAACATTTTTTATTCAATAACCAAAAAATAATAAATTGATTTGCTATTTTTAATTGATTTTAGCAATGTTTTTTCCCAGGGATTTTCCTGGTTGGTCCACGTGGACCAACCAGGTGGAAGTTGACCCGCTGGTCAACTCCCTGGTCTGCACCTGCAGCCTGTCAGCTGCGTTTTTTAGCCAATTTCTCCTATTTTTCTAGGCCGCATCGTTCACATTTTGACCTTGGGCCCTTCTTCACTTTTTATCCCCATATAACCACCATACACGCCCACTACTTACATTGGTCTTTGGATCGAAGATTCGCTCGATAAACCTCGATCTTCATGCCATCTCGGCCACTCTCTGCCCAATGTTTTGAATCTTGTCAGACTGCGTTTTTTTGATGTTTTCTCCGAATTTTGGAGAGCGCGTCTTTCACCATTTGGCATTGCTTCCTTCTTGACTTTTGTTCACCATATATTGAGGATACACGCCCATGGTTGTTTTCGGGGAGTGCATCACTGGTGTGCTCCAGAAGCACCATTCTTTGTGCCCCATCGACCACTCTTTAAAAAAGACCTCCAATCCTCCATTTCAATTTGGAACTCCTTTTCCCCCTTCTTCCTCCCTTCTTTCATGTGCTGAGGTTAGAGGAAGGTGACAGCAACCTCACCTCACCGTTAGGAGGAGAGGAGGAGCGGCGCGGAGGTGTCTCCACCCATCTCCAGCCAAGCTTGGCCGTGAGGTACCCCATCTCAGGCAAACTGCCTTCGAGGTGTTTTCTGTCCATTTTCTTGCTTATTAGCTAGTTGTTAGTTGTAGCTTGTAGTCTATGCTTTTAGTTTGTTGATTAAGCAATTATTTCGCATAGTTTTCACGATAGAACACTCGTCGGAGCTCTTGAGCTCCGGCGACCACCACCTTCACCACGCCGCCATCCACCCTTTTTTGCTGGACCTGGGACCTTCTACTGTTGCATCTTGCTCTTCTTGCAGGTTCCTAGGTGCCCAGGACTCCGTCAGGGGTCGTTTTTGCTCGCGCCACATCCACCTGGAGCCCATCTCCTCCACCGGCCACGCAGCGGCGCTCCGGCCATTCCGTGGCCATTTTGTGGGCATCGTCCAATCGAGGGGGGCTCCCAGGAGGTCGGTGGTGCCATCGGAAGGGAGGAAGCCACCTTGAACGCCGAGATCTCGATGCTTCAAGCTCGTCGGGACCGTGTTCGTTGTTAGTTCATCCTAGAAGCCCCAGCACCGTCCGATCTACTCGGGCGAGGGTATTTTGCATCATTTCCCCCGCCATTTTGTGTAATGTTGATTTAGTACTCAAAGCATTCATCTGCAGTTGTGTACTTCTGTATAATTTGCATATTGGCCCTTGAATTTTGCTCTATTTACATTCATACCCTTGTTAGGCCTTGTATTTTTGTATGCTTTCCCTATTTATTTCATGCATCTAGAAAATTCGAAAAAATCTCAAAAAATAGAGTTAAGCTCCTCCTGCATTGTAGTATCTCTCCATATTTTTATTTTTCATAATTATTGCATTTTAATATTTATAAAAAATAAAAAATACTCATTTTCAGCACTGTTTGTGTCATAAAATCCCTAAAGATTAAAAAAACCACCCAGAAAATTCCCAAAAAAATATATTTTGTGTATTTTAGTATCATTTAGCTCCAGACCAAAAATCATTAAAAAATACCAAAGAAAACTCCTAAAAATGATAAAACTCTAAAAACCTTTAAATATATATATAAAATTCATAAAAAATCTAAAAATTGTGTTTTCTTTTCCTGAATTTTCTTTATTCTGTTATCTTTAATTTAAAATTAATTTGGGAAAAAAATTTTCTGTTAGCTATTTTTCATTCCCATTTTTATTTTGGCCAGCATTGATATTCATTGTTTTCTTGTATTTTGACATTTAAAAATACCAAAAATATTCTGAAAATTCCCCAAAAATCACATAAACAGTAGAAAAGTATAAAAATACCAAAAACATTATATTTCCTAATTTTTGAGCTTTTTCCTTTATTTTTATAAATAGTTTATCACCTCTTTTCTTATATAGTTTGTATATTCCAATATTGAAAAAGAAAATAAAAAAATATAAAATATAAAAAGAAAATAGAAAATCAGTAAATTAAAAATCAAAATACAAAAATATAAAATCAAAAATTAAATAAAAAAATATAAAATTAAAACCCACAAAAAATAGCATAGTAGACTCTTGATCACATACACACACATTTTGAGCATTTTTGCCCCGATCTAGCCTTTCTGCTCCCTGTGTTCTACCTCTACACATACTTGCACTATACACATCTTGTTATAGAGTTATAATAAATTTTAACTCCGCACATTTACTTTCATTACTTGATATATTTGTCGTGGGTTAATTGTTGTTTGAATCTCGGATTTCGTTGGAGGTCAAATCAGCGACTGTTGATTCGCCTTGTGAGTCAACACGACCTCTGCAAATCTGTGTTCAACAAATGGCGCCGTTGCCGGGGAGCAACAGCGCTTAGTTCGGGTCTTGTTTGTGTTTGTGATTGATTGTTTATTTCGCGGTTTTTTTATTTTTGCTTATTTTTGCTTTTTTATTTTGATATATCATTTGAATTGTTTGACCACCCTCTTGTTTGACTTTGTGCGAGGGTAGGCAGATCGAGGGAGGCACTCCTTTCTAGGAGCGCTTGTGAACCACGTGAGGCAGCTTTGGCTTTGCACCAAGGCGGACTTGGAGAGAATTTTGAAGACGATTTCTTAGCTTTTATTGCATTTATTTTTTCTTTGTAATTCAAGTGAGAGAGAGACCACTTTTATTGTAATAATACTGGTACTCGGACATTAGACACTCGAGCCTAATTTCCAAGTGATTGTACACTTGGGGGCTCACCGCGGCTTTGTCGGCTTTTCTTCGCATTTTTTTTATTTTTATTTTTATTTTGTTTTCCGATTTTATTTTTCATTTCTTTTGTGTGATTGAGCCCTTAGCTTTTAGTATTGTTTGTGATAGATTAAGGCCAAACACCTAATACCTTTGCATGCACCTATAGTCTCGTTTGGACTTAGTCAAATTTTAAACAGTTGATCATCACCTTCAATCCGTCGCGCCGCGAGCTCTCCCCGCAAAGCGCTTTCTCCTAAACTCAAGTGTGTTGAGCAGAGGAGGGGTGAGCCTAGACCGGACTCTAGGGTTGAGAATTGGTGGTCAGCTTGTGGTTCTTCACGATAATAGCAATTTCTAAAACTTAGGGCGATTTCATCGGCTTTTGCATTTGCATGTAGATAGGTTTCAATTCTGCTAAGCATCCTTGCATGTAGAGTGTTGGAGGCAAGGTGAGCATTTACGCTTTAGCATTCATCATCGTTTCGCCGCTTGCATTGCTCTTCCGCTCCTCTACCTCTGATTTTGAGGGGAAGGATCTTCCAACTAACCCTGCTCAAACTCTTCGAGATCCTTCTTGCTCTTTATCAAGATCAGAAGAGAGTTTTGGAACTCTGACTTCTAACTCCGCGAATTGAGCCCGATAGGATCGTGCATTCTCATTAAAAATTCAAAAAAAGTGATAATCAATAAAATTGGGACTGCTAATATTACTTGACCCTAAAACCGATCAAAAAGAAAATCATTCTCTTGGGGCGAGTAATCCCCTCATTGTCTTCGTTTTACATTGCTCATGCACACGCTAAGGATTAGTGCCCAAATCCCACTCTCAGCCTCCTAAGTGTTTGCGTAATTTTGGACTTCTCATCTAACTCTAAAACAAACAAGATAAAAAGACCGACTTTTCGGTCTCTACCGAGTTGAGTAGGTGAATTGAGGGTTTGTATTCTTTTTATTTTTGTTTGTGATTGTTGTGTGTGTGTCCTATATCGCCACTGTGCACTTGCGCCTTTCTTCTCACCTCTCTTGGCTTGACCATCGAGCTCTTCCGATCATTTTCTTTTGATTCGAGATGGCCGACTGGAGCGTATTTTGTCCGAACTTTGCTGATCACTCGTTCACTCCAGCCGGTCCACCTCCTTTTTTCCAGGAGGACTTTGCTCCTGACTTTTGTACATATCCGACCAACCCACTATTTCAGGATCCGGACTTTGACTTTCACCAGTCATTTCCACCGCCATCGCCTACACATTTCGACAACCCGCTCTTCCTTGAGTATCCTGATCCGGAATGTGATTTTTGTCCACACCCACCGCCCACATTCGACACACCCGATCCTGAGATTTTGGAGTCACCTTTCATGATATCAACACTTGAGACCTTGAATCAGATGATGGAGCATATGAACTCGAGGATCACTGATCTAACTAGTTTAAATAAGAACCAAAATGCCGCTCCAGTCTTTGAGGATATGGAATCATTTGAGGATTATCATGAGAGCTTGCAATCGCCCAAAATACAAAAAAATGAGAAAAATTTAAAGACACAAAAAGATTTCGGGAGACACACGATCAAGTCAGACTGTGAGGAGAGAGACCACTTGTCAGATCCTTGGTCCACACATACATTCACACCCGATCCCACCTTTGACCCCGAGGATGCCGCTGTACAAACTGCTCTTGGCAAGCCTCGTGTATATGCTGATTCCGACCTTCTCCTTTGTATGGAGGAGGTCCAAAAATTCAAAAAAATGCTGACTGAACCCGAAGTGGTGGCCACCATACATGAGATTATCCGTGCCCCACTTCAGCAGGCCATGACCGATTTATCTGCTCCTCTTCCCAAGAAGAGAAAGCGGAGGAGCAGATCTGAGTGTCATATCTTGACCATGGCCACTGCCCACGCCATCACACACCGTCCCATTCCTCGGAAGAAGAACACTGCCACACCTTTCATTAGCTGCACCATCTCTGACCACACATGTGATTACACTCTCCTAGACGGCGGTGCTTCGATTAGCATCATACCCTTCTCACTGGTGTACAGTCTCTTCACCTAGGGCCTCTCAAGAAAACCAGGATGATCGTACAGTTTGCTGATGGATCTATCAAGAGGCCGAAGGGTATCCTTGAAAACGCCGTCATTTCAATTCAGGGCACGAGCTACCATGTTGACTTTGTCGTTTTGCCCATGGAGACCTCCACAGTGGAGCACTCTCCAATCATCCTGGGACGACCATTCCTCGCCTCTGCGAGGGTCGTTATTGACTATGGATCAGGAGAGATTCGCTTTCGCCCTGCCGATGAGAGCGAAGTTTCGATCACCGCACCCACTGCCGACTAGAGACCTGCACCTGATGGGACTTCACCTATCTTGGCTGACCTCGAGGACCATGACCTTGATGATACTATCAGAGAATTTTGCTGCTTATTGGATTCTACTGAGACCCGAGAATTCCTTCCTGTTGAGGAAAACTCGGAAAGCATGGATCTCGACGTTCCTTCTTCTGGGACTTGGTGTTGTGTTGATGACATCCGCGGGATTTACACGATAGACACCGTTGAGCGGAGGGCAGATTTAGAGACTATACAAGACGGACATGCTCTGACTACTTCCACTGATGAGTCCGCTCCTGTTCCTGTAGATACTAATGAGACTAAGGCCGAATTTGATTTAGTTGCTTTTCTTCAGAAATTCGGCCCTTTTGATGAGAAAGATGACCCGGTTGAGATTATAGAGGACGAACAGAGTTCGACTACTTCCACCGATGATTTCGTGCCTTTTGATTTTGACCTGGATGACTCCTCGCAGGACGACTCTGAGTGCACTACTTCCGATGATGATGAGTTCGTCCCATTCCACTTTGATATCAACGAGACTCCCAAGGCCGGACCTAGCCGTACTTCTCCCACTCACCAGTCTGTGCCTTCACACCCTACGGCCCCTGAGGACCTTCACTCTGTCGACCCTGATCGGCTTCCGTCCACTGTGGACCCCGATGTCGACCTGCATCACACCAGATCCATTCCTCTGCGGTCCCGCAAGAAGGTTCGCTTTCAACCTTCTTGATCATATGTACATCCACCTCTATTTTACATTCTCCTGTGTTCATCTCTGTCTCTCCAGTATTGCTCGTCCACCCATTCTCGTATTTGCCTTGCTTAGGACGTACTTTGTCCTAAGTATAGGGGGGTGGACGAGCCGAATGTTCTTTCTTCGTTCCATTTCATTACTCCTGTTGTCGCCTATACTTAGGGCTTCTTTTACACTAAGTATAGGGGGGGGTGTACATCCGCTGATCTCATTTCCAGTCTCATCCCTTTTCTTCTTTTCTTCTTTTCTTCTTTTCCTTTTCTATTTTCGTTATCTATCAAAAAGGTGTCGCCCTTGTAGATAGTTTTCCATACTTAGGACATATTTTGTCCTAAGTATAGGGGGGTGTGCACCCCGAGTTTTGCTCTGTTCTTTGATCCTCTCCATTGTCTCCTCTTCTTGTCTATACTTAGGGATATCTTACCCTAAGTATAGGGGGAGACAACCTGAGTACGATCTGTTCATTCCCACCCTTGACCCTCCCTGCTTTGTGTACAGTCTGCTATACTTAGGATTATTTGATCCTAAGTATAGGGGGGACGGTCAACCTCTCATTGATTCATTCGTTCAATTGTTTATTCTTTATACTTGCCTATACTTAGTACGAGTTATGTCTTCTCTTTTCTCTCCGATCTATGAGGACATAGCTCAAGCTAAGTATAGGGGGGTCGTATATACTGTGTATATACTTTAGCCATAACTCGTACTTTCGTATTTTCCTAATAATATGGCTAATTATTCTTTAAAATTCATTAAAATCCTTAATAAAAAGGTGTTTTGTTCCTCAAATTCTTTTTGTATTTACTGATTAATAAATCAGGTGAAAATGTTTTTTGCAAAATGTTTGAAAAATAGTTTGAAAATCTTTGTGAACATATATTGAAAACTATTTTGAAAATATTTTGTTACATGTTTTCAACCTGTGTAAAAATGTGTGGTTTGCAAAATTTATTTTCTTTGTGTGAAATAAAATGTTTGAAAAATGATTTGAAAATGGTTTGAAAAATGGTTGCAAAAATATTTGAAAAACCTTTATATACTGTTTGAAAAACCTTTGCAAAATGATTTTCAAATGTGTGTACATGTTTGTAAAAATGTTTGTAAAAATTATTTTGGACTATAGTTTTCGAAAATTATTTGAAAAATCTGTGTCAAATAAGTTTGAGGAATACTTACATCTCACCAAAAGCCACTATATATATGTGTATAAAACTGACCACTTACCCTTGTAAATTCTTAAAATCTACTTCTTGTATATATAAGAAGCACCCCCGTGTACATAGTTTTCACCTTGTTTTAAGCCAAAATCTTTTTGTTTTGAAAAAAAATCCCAAAAACATTTGCAAAATTTAAATCCAAAAACATTTGAAAAAATCTTTTTGAAAAAGACAAAAAAATTGCATATGCATTATCATCATCATCTTTTCAAAAATCCATAAAAAGTTCAAAATCTTGAAAATTGCATCACAAAAATATTTTCTGCATTCTGCATTGCATTGCATAACATTAGCAATTTTCGGATTGAGTTTGATAGTTGAACAAGTCTAAGTAAAATCCAGAGATTGGAGCTTGATTCGACCTTAAAATCTACCTAATAACAGGAACCTTATAGGAACTGGGTTTGAGGTACTTCAGGTCTGGTTGACTTAATTCTTTGAGGATCACGAGACTTGGTTCAATGGATTCTTGATTGCCTAAGTAGAGTATTTCGGAGCACACGTACGACTCTTATTGATAATGACCTAACTTGGACACATGCACCTTTCACATAGCTCAACTCAGTTGGAGTGGTGAGGGGATTGGATTTGCCGGTATGAGACGCACACAAGTGGAAACACTTGTCCTCCTCTAGGGAGGGAAGTGCACCCCAACCCGTCCAGTGATTAGGAAGTCTAAAGACAGGAGGTTATGGGTTGCGATAAAGCTTCAAAAGAGGGATAGTCTACTGGCTCAAGATGAAAAACTCCCTATGTAAATGCTGCTGTGAATAGTATTTCCAAAAAAAGAAAGAAAAAAAAGAAAAAAAATAAAAAGAAAAAAAAGAGACAGGCTTGTACAAAAATAAAATGTCTGCAAAGTATATGCATATGTTGTAAAGTCAATAAGCAAGCTTGAGTTCCAAAGTCGTATTATGTGAGCCTGCAGCAGGATGACTTGACTACACTGGTCTTGCATCCCAGGATAGGTAGCTACACTGGCTACCGTCCATTCTTCTCTTCACCCCCTCCTCTTGAGCTGGTTGCCACTTGAACTTAGAAGGGAATACCCCGCTCCTTGAGGATGGAGTTATTGGATTGGGGAATCATTGGGTTGTCATACTGGAGAAGTCAGTCTCTTTGTCATTCTAGCTGGGGAGAGCCACCATCACTTACACTGTACGAGTCAGATTCATAGTCGTAAGGGTTTGCGTATGACTTGAGATATTTCTGACCTGGCTATTGAGGAGACTTGACAGAGTTTCGGGATTCTCAGGGACTGTTGGATTTCAAATTCGGTTCTCAATAAGGTTCCGCCCACACTAAAATTCCAAAGGTCCGACTTAAGCTCCAAACTTTGATTTTGTGAAGACAAGTTTGATCATTACACTTACTCCACCTTCTTCTTTTTCTTTTCTTTATTTTTCTATTCTGCACTTATTGCATAAGTGTTTGCTAGGGACTAGCAAAGGCAAGTATAGGGGGATGATGAATCTACGTTTCATCATCTTTATTCTATCATTTTGGCCTTAAAAACCCTAGTAAATGCGTGTAAATAGCATTAATTTATGCATTTTAGCATTCATTTATATGTGTGTAAATATTGTATAAAATGCGGTTTTTAGTGCCAAAATTATAGAATAAAGAAAAGAAAAGAAAAAGAACAAAATATTGTAAATATTTTATGACCCGAAACCCCGAGACCTAGGCATCTCGATGACTCGGTCGACAAGGAATAAAGTAGGGGGAGATAAGGGCCAAAATACAATACAAATTCCTTTTATTTTATTCATTCTTTATTCATTTTGGGACCTATTTTTGGTTCCACTTTTTATACCTCAAATAAAGAAACTTTGTACATTAAAGTTGTAGATAATTAAATATAGAAAAATACAAAATTGATTCCACTCAAAAATAATGTACAGATCAAAAGTTATGGTCTGAATAAAAATCCAGAATCCCAACTTCCCAGACCCGTATCTCACAAATGAAAACTCCAAATGCATCAAACTCACTTTAATTGTATATAATTCAAAATAAGCTATTTAATGGCGGTGGTTTCGCATTTGGCGGAGCTACGGTTTGAAAGTTGAGTTTTGGACCCTCATTGTATACTTGTACATATTAAAATATTCAATTAATTATTTATTCATTATTTTTATAATTTTATATTTTTATAATTTTGTAAATATTACTTATAATATATTTGTATATTAAAATCAGAACAAAAACTCAAAGAAAACTCAAAATAAAATACTTGTATATAAAATACATAGGTATTATACCTGTAAATATACCTACATAAACTAACTTTTATTTTATTAAGTGTACAAATCACTTCATAAAAATAAAATAAAAATGTATTTAACTGTATAAAAATACTTTATAAATTTATAAAATAATAAACATAAATGAATAAGTTAAATATACAAAATAAAAATAAAATACTTTAATGTATAGATAAAGATACCTATAAGGGGTATAAATGGTAACTTGTAATTACGCAGCCCATAAAAATAAATAAAAATCACTATAAAATAATTCATAAAATAATAAACATTTTTTATTCAATAATCAAAAAATAATAAATTGATTTGCTATTTTTAATTGATTTTAGCAATGTTTTTTCCCAGGGATTTTCCTGGTTGGTCCACGTGGACCAACCAGGTGGAAGTTGACCTGCTGGTCAACTCCCTGGTCTGCACCTGCAGCCTGTCAGCTGCGTTTTTTAGCCAATTTCTCCTATTTTTCTAGGCCGCATCGTTCATATTTTGACCTTGGGCCCTTCTTCACTTTTTATCCCCATATAACCACCATACACGCCCACTACTTACATTGGTCTTTGGATCGAAGATTCGCTCGATAAACCTCGATCTTCATGCCATCTCGGCCACTCTCTGCCCAATGTTCTGAAGCTTGTCAGACTACGTTTTTTTGGCGTTTTCTCCGAATTTTGGAGAGCGCGTCTTTCACCATTTGGCATTGCTTCCTTCTTGACTTGTGTTCACCATATATTGAGGATACACGCCCATGGTTGTTTTCGGGGAGTGCATCACTGGTGTGCTCCAGAAGCACCGTTCTTTGTGCCCCATCGACCACTCTTTAAAAAATACCTCCAATCCTCCATTTCAATTTGGAACTCCTTTTCCCCCTTCTTCCTTCCTTCTTTCATGTGCTGAGGTTAGAGGAAGGTGACAACAACCTCACCTCACCGTTAGGAGGAGAGGAGGAGCGGCGCGGAGGCGTCTCCACCCATCTCCGGCCAAGCTTGGCCGTGAGGTACCCCATCTCAGGCAAACCGCCTTCGAGGTTTTTTCTGTCCATTTTCTTTCTTATTAGCTAGCTGTTAGTTGTAGCTTGTAATCTATGCTTTTAGTTTGTCGATTAAGCAATTATTTCGCATAGTTTTCACGATCGAACACTCGCCGGAGCTCTTGAGCTCCAGCGACCACCACCTTCACCACGCCGCCATCCACCCTTTTTTGCTGGACCTGGGACCTTCTACTATTGCATCTTGCTCTTCTTGCAGGTTCCTAGGCGCCCAGGACTCCGTCAGGGGTCGTTTTTGCTCGCGCCACATCCACCTGGAGCCCATCTCCTTCAGCGGCCACGCAGCGGCGCTCCGGCCATTCCGTGGCCATTTTGTGGGCATCGTCCAATCGAGGGGGGCTCCCAGGAGGTCGGTGGTGCCATCGGAAGGGAGGAAGCCACCTTGAACGCCGAGATCTCGATGCTTCAAGCTCGTCGGGACCCTGTTCGTTGTTAGTTCATCCTAGAAGCCCCAGCACCGTCCGATCTACCCGGGTGAGGGTATTTTGCACCATTTCCCTCGCCATTTT
This sequence comes from Ottelia alismoides, assembly GCA_037367405.1. NCBI lineage: Eukaryota > Viridiplantae > Streptophyta > Magnoliopsida > Alismatales > Hydrocharitaceae > Ottelia > Ottelia alismoides. Next base: position 37,751 of record JAZKJV010011414.1, read on the forward strand.
GTGTAATGTTGATTTAGGACTCAAAGCATTCATCTGCAGTTGTGTACTTCAGTATAATTTGCATATTGGCCCTTGAATTTTGCTCTATTTACATTCATACCCTTGTTAGGCCGTGTATTTTTGTATGCTTTCCCTATTTATTTCATGCATCTAGAAAATTCGAAAAAATCTCAAAAAATAGAGTTAAGCTTCTGCTGCATTGTAGTATCTCGCCATATTTTTATTATTCATAATTATTGCATTTTAATGTTTATAAAAAATCAAAAATGCTCATTTTGAGCACTGTTTGCGTCATAAAATCCCTAAAAATTATAAAAACCACCCAGAAAATTCCCAAAAAAATATATTTTGTGTCGTTTAGTATTATTTAGCTCCAGACCAAAAATCATTAAAAAAATACCAAAGAAAACTCCTAAAAATGATAAAACTCTAAAAACCTTTAAAATATATATATATAATTCATAAAAAATCTAAAAATTGTGTTTTCTTTTCTTGAATTTTCTTTATTCTGTTATCTTTAATATAAAATTAATTTGGGAAAAATTTGTTTCTGTTAGCTATTTTTCATTCCCATTTTGATTTTGGCCAGCATTGATATTCAATGTTTTCTTGTATTTTGACATTTAAAAATACCAAAAATATTCTGAAAATTCCCCAAAAATCACATAAACAGTAGAAAAGTATAAAAATACCAAAAACATTTCATTTCCTAATTTTTGAGCTTTTTCCTATATTTTTATAAATAGTTTATCACCTCTTTTCTTATATAGTTTGTATATTCCAATATTGAAAACGAAAATAAAAAAATATAAAATATAAAAAGAAAATATAAAATCAGTAAATTAAAAATCAAAATACAAAAATATAAAATCAAAAATTAAATAAAAAAATATAAAATTAAAACCCACAAAAAATAGCATAGTAGACTCTTGATCACATACACACACATTTTGAGCATTTTTGCCCCGATCTAGCCTTTCTGCTCTCTGTGTTCGACCTCTACACATACTTGCACTATACACATCTTGTTGTAGAGTTATAATAAATTTTAGCTCCGCACATTTACTTTCATTGCTTGATATATTTGTCGTAGGTTAATTGTTGTTTGAATCTCGGATTTCGTTGGAGATCAAATCAGTGACTGTTGATTCACCTTGTGACTCAACACGACCTCTGCAAATCTGTGTTCAACAGTATGCCGACATTGTGAACTTTCTTGTTGCTAAGAAAGTCCCACAAGGTTGGTCCAGACAGAGGCTTGAGGCTTTCCTCGTGAAAGCCAAGTCTTACCATTGGGATGATCCAGTCCTTTATCATGACCGTGTGGCTTCCATCCGGCGTTGGTGTATTCCTCATGAGGCATACCAGAGTGTCCTCATGTATTGTTATCGATTAGAAGCTGGAGGACGTCATTCAGGGAAGAGGACAGCACAAAAGGTGCTCTAATCCGACCTTTGGTGGCCTACGCTCGTTGCGGATGCCCACGCATTCGTAAAGAGATTTACTGACTTCCAGAAAATGGGCACTTATGGACATAGAGACATGATGTCGATGCAGCCGATTCACTTCTATGAAGTGTTTGATGCACAGGGCATCGACTTTATGGGCATGTTTCCTAAAGTCAAGGGCTTGAGTATATCTTTTTAGATGTGGATTATGTGAGTCGTTGGGTAGAAGCTATTCCTACCCAAGCCACTGATGCGAACAAAGTTTGCAAGTTCCTAAGAAAGCATATCATTACGCGGTTTCAGGGTCCCTCGTGTTCTGATATCTGAGAGGGGTAGCGACTTCATCAACGACAAGGTAAGAGCACTTGTTAACGAGTTTGGTATAGACCATCGGGTTGCTACTCTGTATCACCCTCAGATGAATGGTCTAGCCGAAGTTTCGAATAGGGAGGTTAAGACGATCTTGCAAAAGGTTGTTTGCCTAGGCCGAGAGAATTGGTCACAGCTTTTGGATTCAGTTCTTTGGGCCTATAGAACATCCTTCAAAACTCCATTGGGTACATCTCCCTTTCGACTCATTTATGGCAAGCCATGCCCCTTACCTGTGGAAATCAAGCACAAATCCTTGTAGGCAGTGAAAGAAGTGATCTTTGGTCTGGACGATTTGGGAGATCAGAGGCAGACTGAACTGGCAGCCTTAGAAGAGTTACGTGATGAAGCCTTCACGAGTAGCCTGCACTACAAAGAGCGGATGAAAGAGTGGCATGATTCTCACATCAGCCACAAGTAGTTTGAGCCGAATCAGAAAGTATGGCTATTCGATGCGAGACTAAACTTGTTTCCAGTGAAACTCTAGAGCAAATGGAAAGGCCCTATCTTGTGCGAAATATGTACGACAACGGTAGCATCGATATATATATGAGTTGTTGTCTGATTCCACCTTTCATGCCAATGGTCAGCGGTAGAAACCCTTTATCGATCATGAACCGCAGATCGTTGAAGTTGCCCTAATCTATTTTGTATGAGATGATCTTTTTATTCTTACAATCTACATCTCATACCTGGTTTTCAAAGATCATTTATATATACTCTCGATTTCATTCTTTCTTCTTTTCATCTGTCTTACACCCTTAGGTTCATCTAGAATTTTGCTATACTTAGGATGTGCTTTATCTTAAGTATAGGGGGGTGTAGACATCGTTGTTGCTCATGCCGTTATGTTCGATTACCCATGTTGTTGCTTATACTTAGGGTGTGCTTTACCCTAAGTATAGGGGGTAATCTCGCTTATTTCCCCTTTTGATCGTCGTCGTTTTTGTATCGTATGCTCGCTCGCTTGTCCTTCACCTTTTGATCTTCATCTCTATACTTAGGGATATTTTACCCTAAGTATATGGGGGACAAGCCGAGCCGTTGAGTGTGTATATTCTCTTGACCTCGATCATCTTCGGTTTTGAGTTTGCTATTATTAGGATTACTTGATCCTAAGTATAGAGGAGATGATCGACTTCTATTCATTCATTCGTTATTTTTTGAGTCATTGTAGTATAGATTCTTTTCACCAATCTATGCTTAGCCTGAGTTATGTCTTCCTTTGTCGCTTCTTTGATCACTATGAGGACATAGTTCAAGCTAAGTATAGGGGATGTTGTATATATATGTTATATATACTTTAGAAGCCATAATTCGTATTTTATTGTTATTTTAATAATATGGCTCTCTAAAAGTATGGGTGTATATTTTGAGTTTTTAAAAGCCTCAACAAAACCGTAAAAATTTTTTATTAAAAAAATGGCTTTAAAATTTGTATATATAAATTTTTTGTAAATTACTCTACTAAAATCCTTAAGAAATTGAACCTTGAAAAATCTTGTGTAAAAGCCGTATAATCTTGTATATAAAATGTGCATAAAATCCTTTATAAAAATATACAAAATCCATGTAAAATTTGTGTAATTCGAATTAATCCACAAACTTTTTTCAAAACAAGTTTGATTCTTGAACCAAATGGATCTAAGTCTGAGAGATGGAGCTTGGTTTAGGCCTTAATCCACTTAATTCTAAAGGAACTTTATTAGGAATTGGAATTGGGACTCTTCAGGTCTTGTAGACTTAATTCTTTGTGTTCCATGAGATCATATTCGGAATTCAACTTGAAAGTGCCTAAGTAGGACACCTGGTGTCATCCGTTTAACTCTTCTCCATTTGAACTAATTTTGAACTCATGCACTCTACACTTAGCTCGACTTGCATGGGGCTACAAAAGGCAATCTATTTCGGTGATATGTTTGCATCCTTGTCTGGCAATGATGATGTTTTAAGATGGATAGAATGAAAAGATGTTATATCCATCAGGGCAAAAAAGGCCTATGCAGTACAGCAATAACTCTACCAAAAAATTAAATACATCAAATACTAAAATGACCACAATGGTCCAAGCTTCAGAAAAGCTTGCATGTCTCAGTGGAGACCTGGCTAAACTGGTCAGGCTTCACAGGAGATGTGATTACACAGATCACACTCTAGTTCTCTTCCAATTCTTGTATCTTCTTTTTATACTCAATTGTGGACACAACACGACCTGACCTCAGATGGAAATACCTCCCTCCTCGAGGATTGACTTGCTGGACAAGGGTCCAATGGGAGTGTATTACTGGGATGCGCGGTTTCTTTGCTTCTCTAGAGTGGGAAGAGCTAAAACCTTTCACACACAGTACAAATTGCTTTCAAAGCTGAAAAGTTTGCGTGATGAATATGTGGATGTGAGCTGGCTGTTAAGGTGGACCTGGATAAGGATTTGTGGAACTTGAGGGTTGTTGAGACTTAAATCCTAATTCTAATAGAGTCCTACACACTAATAATCCAAAGGTATGAATCCAAGCTCTGGATTTTGGATAAAGTGAGATTCGGTTTAAAGAAACAATCATGTTCTAAGTCTTTTATTTTTTTTCTTTTTCTTTTTGCTTGCACTTATTTATAGAATAAGTGTTTGCTAAGGGACTAACAAAGGTAAATTATAGGGGAATGCTGAATCCATGATTTATCATTTTTATTCTTTCATTTTGGCTAAAATCATTAGTAAAATACATGTAAATATCCATTAATTCCATCTAATTATTATTCTAACCACAATTGTTCATATTATATATTTAAAACTTATTTTATCCAAAATAAAAGAATAAAAGAAAAAATAAAAGAAAGGAAATATGTATATAAAATATATACAGACTGATCCTAACCCCGAGACCAGGTCAATAATGACCGGGTCAACAAAATAATTAAGTAGGGGGAGATAAGGATCCTAACTTATAAAAATACTAACAAAACAAAGAACAAAAATATAAATTACCCATTTATAATAATGTAAATAATTCACCTATTTTATTTATCATCGAGACTATCTTAAACCAAAACACTTCTTTTATAAAAGTTTTTCACAAAAAATATATATTATTTTTTAAAAAATATCAAAAAAAATAATTCAACATAAAAATAATTAACCGTAATGGACTATAAAAGCCGCAAAAGCAGACTTCCAAGGTTCATAACTATTTATAAAAAAAACTCCAAATGAACCAAACTCACTTTTAAAATCCATTTTATACTTAGTACTATTTACTAAAAATATCAAAAAAATATTCGAATAAAACCGGTGAGTTTTGACGTTTGGGACCCGTTGTATATATGTACTAATTGTAGAAGCTTCCCGGATTTTTTTAGTTAAATAACCGTAAACCGATTAACTTAATTTCTTTTTCTAAAATCTTATAAAAATGTATATAAAAATATAAAAATATCATTAAGTCAAAATGCCAATAAAATCTGAAGCCTCGAAGCCGCTACCTAAATTTTCCGGGCCTCATAACTCGGTCGTATGAACTCTGAATTGAGCAAACTCAATCTTAAAATTCATATTATTAAATTATCTACAAAATGACATTGGTTTCGCTAAAATCGGAGTTAATGTAAAAAATACGATTTTCGGGTCCGTAATGGTATATTATACAATATACCGTAATTATTATTACCATTTTATTATTAAATTTAAGTAAATATATAAATAATTTATTTATTTAATTTATTTATTACTCATTTATTAATTACTTAACTATTTAATTAATTACTTAAATAATTTATTAAGCATACTTAACTATTAATTATTTAATTATGAAATTAATACATTAATAATTAATTTAATATAATTATTTATGATTTCATTATCTATTTATTATCAATAATATTATTATTAATTATTTAATTTAATTTAATTTATTTATTTTTCCTTCTCTCTCTTCCCCCTATTCTCTCCTACTTTCCCATTTCTTTCTTCCCCTTCCCGTCGTCTTCCTCCTTTCTCCTCCAAACCACCGGCCTCTCCTCCATCTCCTTCCGCGCCAACTGTCCCAACGGCCGACCGTTGGTCGGCCATTCTTCCAACCGCCCACGATCTCGTCACCACGGCGGTGACGCCATCCGACTTCCCCTATTTATAGGTCGTCAACCCCCTTGCCGTGAGGCATCTGCCATTTGTGACTCCCAGCTCCCAAGTTCTGGCGAGAGAGAGAGAGAGAGGGAAGTGACAGGGCTCTCCGATTTTCCACGCTGTCGAGCGGGATCGAGCTAGTGAGGTCCGACGCGATCGTTGCTGGCATGAGCCTCTCCGCCGCAAGCGACCTCCGAGGATCCCGCTGCCTCGTCTAGGTCATCATCTATCGGAGCTCCGTCGAGCTGCCGATTTCCCAAGCGGCAACATCTTCTATTCAAATCCCAGGTTAGCATTTCCTTTCTGACTCCTACACCCCTGTTCATTCTCCTTCTCCATCCCATCTTCAATTTCGTTCTGACCGCATCCGTCTCATTCCAATTTATCCCGCTTCCCTATACCTATTTCCATCTCGGATCACCGTAGTATTGTTTGAGATCTAAGGTTCGATCCACTTCTCCATATATGCGGATCAAATCATACGTACACCTTCCAATTTGCATTTAACCTCCGGTGGAGTATAGAATCTCGAGCCAATGTTATCTTCATGCAGATCGAGATACATGCCGATGTTGTACTATTCAATGGAGAATCGATCCGATCAGCATTTGATTTTCTTCGCCGGAGATCTGACATCAAGGGCAATCATCAAATCTAAGCTCCGTTCCACCTCAAGGCATTGACGTCGACATTTTCTGCTTGTGAGAACCGCTTGAAGCTAAAGAATAACCAATGCTTGGGACCGATCCGCTAAGACTTGAATCGATAGCAGCTTCCAAAAGTCTTCGATCTGAGACCCTATGAGCAGAACCTGCAGATCCTTTGTCATCACCTCTATGTGCAGAACAACCACATCGAAAGTTGAATTTTATCAAAGAGTTTCACCCGAGCTCCGCAACCCTTCGATTCATCTGAAGTGAAGCACTATTGTGTAGCATCGAGATCGACTCCTAATCTGAACATCCGTCTGATCAAGCCAAGCTGAGATTCATCGCCTTCGGAGATCCCTTTCCTTCATCGAGACGCGTTGCAATCATCTGGAGCAGATCTAACTCTGCCATCTGCGTGAAGAACAGGAAGTTCGTTCCAGACATGACTGGAATCGTCCGACCATCTAAAGAAAGCGCAATCGGAGCCCTCCAAAACAAATCACGTTCTTTCATTGGATCTGCATCCAACGCTTCAGATCACACCGCTTAACTACCGCTTAAACTGCCTAAGCGATGCACGTGCGAAGCATGTGCACTCGAGATATTTTGGTGCTTTTGCAGGATTAACTCCGCTCTGTATGCGAATTGCGCACAGGTCCGGACACTCGTGCAAGTCACATGGTCTCGAGATTTTTCGGTCGAAATTTTGAAAACAAGCCTTCGATTTGATCAAATTCTAAACAAGTCCAACTTATGGCTGAAGCACGTGAGAGTGCATGAGCATCCTGAGATAATTGCACAAACGCCTCTCTAAGTTCTGCTTTTTACATATAGCCCCTTATTCCTAGGTTTATTACATACACACCCTTTTAATCTGTATATAACCCATATAAATACTATATACATAATAACAAGATATAAAAATATAATACCCTATTCTATACTATATACAATATTAAATAAATTTTGAAAATAAAAATACTTTTTAGCATTTAATAAATCAATTAATCAAATATATATATATATATATAATTTTCATAAAATACATAAAAAAATAAAAAAAACTTATAAAAAACCCATAAAAATTACACCTAGTGTATTTTGTTATATTTTACCTATAAACTCTAAAACAAAATAAAAATTAAAAAAATTTTCCAAAATAAAAAATATACAAAATACTTAATACACAAAAAACGATATAAAATTCATAAAAATCAAATAAAAATTCAGAAAAATTTTTAAAATAAAATAAAAATTAGGAAATCATTTATCTTAGGTAGTCTGTAGTTTACCCCTAGTTTAACAATAGTTTGCCTCCCTGAGTTCGACACTCCCGTACTTTCACTATACATCAAAGTTTAGGAGTATAAATACAAAAAATAAAAAGATTAATTAAACCTTAATCTTTTCTGGTAAAACTCATCTGGTCGATACAACGACCGCAAATTCTTCTATTTTCTCTTTGCAGGAATAGAGAAGCTGATCATGTGGTTTTCATGTATATACATATACATACATACATATATCTATATATATATATATATAATGGGGCTGCCCCTGCTTCCCTCGCCCCAATTTTTCATGTTTTTTTTGTTTTTTTGTAAAATATCACATATATATTCATCTATATATCCCTCCTATATATCATTCGAATTTCGTCAGAAATAGAAACTCTTATGCCCTCCATCTAGAACAGGTAATTTTAATGATCTAAATATTGTTGTAATTAACCTGTTCTAAATGGATGGCATATGAGTCACTGTTTCAGACGAAATTCGAATGATATATAGAAGGAACATATAAACTAATATGCATGGTGATATTTTTGAAAAAAAAACCCGAAAAAAAGCGGTAGCAGCCCCATTTAACTATATATATGTATATATATATATATATGATAGTAATTCAAGGGTAAAAAATTTATTTGTACATTTTTAACACATAAACGTGAGCCCATGATCATTTAGGCACCTACGTGAAATGTGGCCAAACATATTATTAATACTCTATCAACGTTTATGGCATATTACAAAGATTATATATATATATATATATTGGCATTAATTATTTTGGCTTTATAATATACCATTGATATTTATCTTATCAATTCGAAAGGTTTCCGAACTACATGGGCCCTTAAAGATCTAGAGATAACACCTCCTCTCATGCGTGCACGCACAACTCAATATTATATCTTCTAACGTGGCACTGTAAATCTCTCAATATCGGAGAACATGTCAACAACCTCTGGCAAAGTGAAAGATACTCAATTCATCTTCTTACGTAGCCTTATAGAAGAGGTGTTGATGGCCTAAGACTTTACCTGTACTACTCATCGAGGGGAAATATTGAGCTCCTTCACCTATATCGTGACTCTTTCCTCGAGTTTGTACACCGTGCTTAACATTTGCATTCCACGCATCACCTCACGTGCTATAATACGTGTTCAAAAAACTACTCTTCCAATGGTAGCTCAATTTCCTCGTGACTCCACAGTTTCCAATCAAATCAAATTCTTTTTGGTTGTGGGCATGTATCCGACACCTCTTTCCCAATCAAATCAAATTCTTTTAGAGTACTCACTTTCGTCAAACATGCGAAGAATTGTACAAATCCAACTTCTATGACATTCTCCACATGCCTTCCTAATTATGTCATTTTGTATATACGATAAATGATCATTTACTTTCTAATAGAGCTCATGCGAACTAAACATGCCAGCATGTAATAATAATCCTGAATCTATATTTTTCTTTCTTGAGCACATCAACAAGTCTCTCTCAAAGACTTCGGCAGAATCCTCTTGGTTCGAGTATGTATTATCGACCTTAGTCTTCCCTTCTCCATCACCTTCTTTTTCTTTCACATAACATGCAATTAATAATTTTGTGATCCTTGATTTCGCGAATAAGCTTATGATGGGACCTTACAACTTGGATTAACCTATTACTCCCGCCTCCATGGATCTACAACATATGCACTTTGTCCATCAGTTGTGACCTTCATTGTCTATTGCCTCATCTAACAACCTCTATGGAGACTCACTGATGAATCTGCCTTTCATCACCTTTATTCTTTCATGTTAGCCTTTAAATCCTAGCTAAATGCATGTATATAGTATTATTTTGCATAAAATAACATGTGTTAATCATATTGTAAATATTGTATAAAATAATCTACTTAAAGATAAAATAAAAGAATAAAGAAAAGAAAAGAAAAGAAAAGGAAAGGAAATGAAATACCATAGGTGTTGAATGACCCTAAACCCCGAGACCTAAGCATTATGATGACTGGATCGACAATGAATAAAGTAGGGAGAGATGAGGGCCATAACTATAATAAAACCCCTAATTTTTGTTCCTCAATAAATTCAATTTGGGACCTATTTTATTCTTTAATATTTATACTTCAAACCAATAATCTTTGTACATCAAAGTTGTAAAAAAATACAGAGAAAAATATAAAATTTATTTCACATAAAAATAATTCACAATGTGCCCTAGACACTCAAAATAAAAAGCCAAAATCCAAACTTCATCTTCTCCATATTGTATCAAAATTGATCAAACTCACCTTTAATTGTATATTAAATTTAATAAGCTATTTAATGAAGATAGTTTCATTCAATTTAGAGTTAAGTAGCAAAAGTTAGGTTTTGGACCCCTATTGTACATTATACCTGGATAAAATAATCAATTTAATTTATTCTTTATAATTTTTACTATCTTATATTTTTATAAATTTAAATACATGCACATAATTAAAATAAAATAAAATAATTAAAAATATAGTAAATAAATAAGCATATAAAATATACAGATGAATTATTCATGCATACACCTTCATAATGAAGATATATATATTTATTTATTTAAGTGTACATATAACTTCAGAAAAATAGAATAAAAATATATTTATATGTATTTAAATGACTTATAAATATATAAATTATATATATAATAAAAGTTAAAATAGAAATCAAAAATAAATTGCCTAATATATATGTAAATATACATATAAATACACCTCTAAAATGTAACGTACAATAAATAAACTCGAAAAAATAAATAAAAATCATATTAAATACTAAATAAAATAAAAAATATCTCTTTATATTTTAATCAAAAATTAAATAAGTTATTTATTATTTTATTTGAATTATTTTTGAATTTGAATTCTGGTTTGTCATGTAGTGGGTGACGTGGACCAATAGGGTCCAGTCTTCAGTTGACCTCTGATCAACTGACCCACCTGCAACTCTCGGTTGTCAGACCCCGAAGACCCTCCTACTTCCTCAATTTTTCACCGAGCATCCTTGCATTATCTCGGCTCGATTCCTTCAGCATTTTTGTCCCTCGATCTTCACTCTTTCACGCTGCATTGACACCTCGATCGACGGAGTGCTGAGACGATCAAAAGCCTCGGTCAAAGATCTCCATGTACAAAAATAAGTCATCGGCCTCATTTCGATCTTGAACCCCCTTTGACCTTGAAATACCTTGATTTCTTCGTGCTTCAGTTACCTGGTGACAATAGGTATCGGGCCGAGTCGTCTTGAGCGAAGGAAGAGAACTCCAGGTGGTGATCCAAGCCTCACCGACCTTCTGCGATGGAGTTCCAACAGACTCCCTTCTCCAGCAAGGTAGAGCCCTAGCTTTAATCTTTTGATGTTCTTAGGACTTAGGTTAGAGTAGTTTAGGCTTTAGTTTTGGTTAGAATTGCATTTTAATTCTTTAAAACTCAAATTCGTAGTTCGTCAGAGCTGAGCTCCAATGACCTTTTTCACCATGCCTCATCGTTCTCCGACCCGCACTTCACTCCCATCTCCTTCCTTTTTGCTTAAGCTATACCCCACGTAGTTCCAGCCCCTCGATCTTGCTCAAATCGAGGTTTTAGCTCTCCATCTCTGCCACCTTGCCGAAGAGCTCTGCCCCAACTCATCTCCATCCATTTCTGCCTTATAGAAACCCCCAGAGGCCCCTTTTTTGCCTGATGTGATTCCTTACCGGTCCTGTAGGGTCAAAGACCCCTTGCGGGTCGAGTTTTGCCAATAGTCAAGGTACCTGGACTCTTAAAGCTCCTACGACCTCCGGGGACTACTCTAGTGGTCCTCCGACTCATCTAACATTCCCAGTAGCTCCGAGATGCTTACTAGGAGCCTCCGACACCTTTTTGTTTTGCCCAAGACCACCATAGTCACTCGGAAGATCATATCGAAGCTCGCCTCCTTGGGCATTCTTCCTTGTTCTTCCTCCGAGTTTCTCCATCTTCCGATAGAGCCTTAGCTCCAGGTCTTCCAGGTGCCGTCAGATAAACGCATCCTCAGCCATCAGATCAGATGTCAAGATCTAATCTGGTCCCTCCAGAGTGAAGCGTCATCCACCATTCGTTGTGCGACGCGTGGCAAGTGAAGTAGATCCAGCCGTCCGCCAACGCCTATAGGGGGTAAATTTGCTACATAACCCCCCGTTTTTTATTTTTCTTTTAATCCATAAAATATTTTATGTAGTTTAAACTTTCGAGATATTTTGCAAGTAGACCCCTAAACTCTCTTTATTTGCGCCTAGGTTCCTCGCCACGTCACTTTAAGAGCCCATACACATGAGGTGGTAGGATTTTTGTAGTGACCCCATATGGGTTTGTGTTATTATCTAGTCCAATAAATTTGTAAGTTCAAAAATTTTTGGGATAAATTGCATGTATACCCTGCCACTTTTTTTAAATGACATTTATACCCCTATTAGTATTGTATGATTTAGGTATTTGTGGGAAATTTACATAAAGGCCCTTGTACTTTGGCTATTTATTGTAGATTGGATTTTTATTTAATTATATTTGCTTTAAGTCTCTGCTAGTGTTGCATTTTATTTCTTGTATTTTCTTATTAAAATTATCATTTTGCATAAAAAAAATTATAGGAAATAACTTTAATTGCTTGGGCATATTTCACACCACGTGTATTTTTTGTGGGCCAATTAAAACTATTTTCTTATACATAAAATTCCAAAAATATTTCATTTGTTCCCTGCTTTCATTTTAAAAATAATAAAAATTAGGAAAATGTTTTGAAAAATTCTAAAATATAGGAGTTTTCTTATTATTATATTTTACAACTACATACCAAAAATTACTAAAAATACAAAAGAAAAAACAAAAAATGCAAACCCTTTCTAACCCCAAAAATTATAAAAAACAATAAAAAATTCAAAAATTGCATTTTCTGTTTTTATATTTATTTATAGATTATATAATTTATTAGAATTAGTTTTAGAAATTTTTGAGTTATTTAGCTATTTTTAAAATCCAAAATAATTCCATTATAAAGTATTACTCATTGTTTTACTTTTTTATTTCATTAAAAATAAAAAAATTAGCAAAATTTTAAAGAAAAATATCAAAAACATATCAAAATATAAAATGATAAAAATATATTTTGTTTTGTGCATTTTTAGTATTTATTGTATATTTATATCCAAACTAGCCTATAGTGTATATTCATAGATATATTTACTTATATTATTATTATTATTAAAAATACCAAAAATATTTTTAATACTCTTAAAAATAAAAAGTATTGTACCTAAAGCATTTCTCTAAATTTTCTCTATTATATATATTTATATCTTATATATCTATCAAATTATATATAGTATGTATATATAGTTATATATATTATATATAGTTATTAAAAAGAAAATAAAAATCAGAAAATATAAAAATTATAAAAATTATAAAATTAAAAACAACAACAAAAAGGGAGATAAACTAAAAAAAATCAAAAAAAATAAACATTAAAACCCCACTAAAAACCGAAAATCCCTATAAAAGCACAAAAAACATTATGCCTTTTTTAGTCAACTGGTGTGCTATATTCCCCTTGCTCCATGTGTCTGATCTCTACACATACTTACACGTATACATGTTATTTGTAGAGTTATAATAAATAACTCCACCACTTGCTTTTGATTGCTTGATTATTCTAGTTGTGAGTTAATTGTTGATTGACATCTGGGTCTTGGGAGCGATCACCTCAGCAATAGTGTTCATGCCTTGTGTGGAATATTTGACCCTCGTGAAACTCGTGTCATCACTCACCCAGTAAGTAACAAAGCAATTATCTTTCCTAATGTGATGATCTATTAGTTGTAAAGAAACATAGATAAATATGATTATAGGAGTATAAAGAGAACTGGCATGATCATGACTCTGTCCTCATCCTTGAAAAGAGACTATTCTTTCATGTTCTTCTCCACAAGTGCAAGAAATCTGTCAAAATCTTGTTGAACTCATCTAATTGTATCTCCAGTCCCATCAGTTATCCTTAGACTATAAAGTTTCTTCTTCAATAATAACATGTTCATTAGAAATGTATACTTGTATAGTTCATTGAGCTTCTTTCATATCTCCACTTAATCACAAGGTCTCCCATCTCCTTCTATTCATCATATTTCATCTTCTTTAGCTTCTTCTCTATTGTATGGTGAGCTTTCTTAAGCAGTTCTCATAAAAGTATAGCCTTTACTTACTACAACAATATATTCATATCTTAAACAACTTTTTATTATTGCATTTAAAGATCAATTAGTATTCATTTATCTAAAAAACTAGGCAAGATATTTTTTTTCTTTTTTAAGAGACATGAAACGACCTATGCTGACATAAAGATGTATCCAAATATGAACATTACTCAACATATCCAAATCTTAATACCTTGGTTTCATATTTACTCACTATCGTTATTGTGCCATCAGAGCTAACCTAGTAATACAAAAAGAATGATTATCTAGCATAAATATCGTTAAACCACTTATTACATTCATTAATATAACATACTTTAAGATTTATTAAGATGAATCCTCTACTAGACTTGCCTCTCTCTCAGTCATACCATCAAATTTTAGCAAAATGTCAGCGAAATTTCATTGAAATTATGTGTCATTTTATCAAAACGACAAAAATAAGGGACTTTAGCTTTTGCATTCATCGAAATTCATCGTATATTGGAAATTTTCACCCATTTCGGTATTGTGGTGTTTAGTTTTTAGAGAAATTTATATTGTGTAAACAAGCTTCGTTACTTAGTTCTAGACTTTGGAGCCTAAGTCCAAACAAAACTAGTTAGGCACAAGCTCCAAAAGCTAAATTTAAGTTGTAACTAATATCATATTTTTGTTTTTTTAGATATTTGGATATATGTATGTGTATGTTTGTGTTTATTTTTATGTTTGTGTCTATTTTTGTTATTATTGTATGTGTCTGAAGAACAAAAATATGTAAGAATTTTGGGGCTCCCGGGACTCATTCAATTCTTGTTCGTGTGTGTCTTTCACCATAGGAAGAATACCCATATATAGGACCTTCCAGTGACCTTTATGCCCCCCCATAACTGTCCAAATATTTTGTAACGTCTATGCAATTGCATTAGATGTTTTGATATCATCTTATTCATGGCCATTATCTTTGAATTCGTGATCATTAAAGGTCATTGTTCCTGTAACAGTCCAACATCTCCCATTTGACCAAAATTGGTCATGATATTCCACGCTTCCACTATTCGAGAAGTGTTTATCTTCTTAGAGATATTTACATGAGGTTCGTTATTCATGACACCTCCAACTTGACTCAATCATTCATGAGTTCCATTAAACCAGCATGTTTAATGTATGTTTCAGTTGCAATTCCTTTAGTAAAAGAATCAGGTAATATATCACTTGAAGGTATATATGTTGCCTTGATTTTTTTATTTAGTCAATATATCTTGAATAAAGTGATAGTGGATCTCAATATGATTTCCCTTGGAACTATCTGCTCCACTGGTAATCAAACTTATTACAGCTTGATTATTGCAATATATTTCAATTGATTCTTTAACCAATTCGAGACCTAAGTTCTCAAGAAAGCGTATGATCCAAACTACATGAGTGGTGGCCATGCTAAATGCAATGTATATGTACTCGGCTTCTTGTGTATGTCTAGAAACACAGGTTTGTTTTTTGCTACCCCAAAAAGTAGTCGCTCCACCAAACATGAATTTGTAACCTGATGTAGATTTTCTATCATCAACATCCCCTCTAAAATATGCACCAGAGAACCCAACCACCTCAAGTGAATTGACCTAATAAACTAGTTTTAATTGTACAATACGTTTTAGATATCTCACAATCCTCTTTATAGCTTCTCAATGTGTCATTTCAGGATTACTTTGATATCTATTTACCAGGCTTGCAGAAAAAGCCAAATCATGTCTTGTACACATTATTGTATACATCAAACTTCGTACTACTTGTGCATATGGAATGTGGGATTTCTGTCCGTTCCGGGACACTGACGTTTACTAAGTCTTTTTCCCATCACAAGTGGTGTACGGGTTGGAGTGTTATTTGCATTCCGAACCTCTTCAAGATTGTACACAAGTATTTTTCTTAATTTAGACTCAAGCTCCTTGAGCCTCTATCTCTAGTGATTTGAATATCAAGAACATAGGATGCTTCTCCCATGTCCTTCATCTCAAATTCATTGCTCAATTTTTCTTTTATTTCATTGAGCTTAGTATGTCATCTCCATCAAGCAAAATATCATCAACATATAGTGACATTATAACAAATTTTCTCCCACTTTTCTTAACATACACACAATTATCCAACTTATTCGTAATAAAATCGAATTTGATAACAGTGTCATGAAATTTGAGATATCACTCTCGTGAAGACTGTTTCAAGTCATATAATGACTTTCTCAATTTGTACAACTCTTTCTCCTTTGCTTCTACCTGAAAACTTTCAGGTTGTCACATGTAATGTCTTCTCTCAATTCTCCATTGAAAAAAGCAGTCTTCACGTCCATTTCGAATAACTCTAGATCCATATATGCAACTATTGCCAAGATCATCCGTATAGATGAGAATTTGGCTATCAGAGAGTAGGTTTCTTAGAAATCTATTCCAGCTTTCTGGGTATAACCCTTAGCAACTAATCTAGCTTTATATTTATCAACGGTACCATCAACACAATACTTCCTTTTAAATATCCACCTGCACCCTATGGATTGCCTACCTTTTGGCAAGTCACATAGTTTCCAAACACCATTTTGCTCAATTGACCAATTCATCCCTCATGACGGTCGTCCATGATTCTGACTCATTAGAAGCCATTGCTTCATTAAAAGAAATAGGATTTGTACAATCCTCCTTATCCTCATCTACAGTGTAACACGAAACCTCACATCCGTACAGATAATAATCATCCATCCATGTAGGTTGTGTCATGGGTCTCTTGTTGTTGATTATACCCGTGGGTTGTGTGGGTCCACCCACTTCCTCTAAAAGATCTATATTTACTATAGGTTCATGTGTCCATCTCCGGATGAGGTATGTCATCTAATATTTCTTGTTTCATTTCTATATCATTTTCATTATCTTCTAAGAAAATTAGAGGTTTCATTTCCTTGATTTCATGCTCCTTTTTATCTTGATTTTCAAGAAAGGTAGCATCACAACTTTCAATGAGACCTCGAGTTTCATGAAAGAACCTATACGCTTTGGATTTTTCACAATAACCAATGAATATGCACTTTAATATCTTAAATTCAAGCTTGTAACTAAGCTGACTTGGAAGCAAGACATGTGCAGTACATCCCCATTTCCGGAGATAACTCAATTATGGTTTTTTACCATTCCATACTTCGTATGGCGTTGAATCTACAGATTTGGTGGGAATCTGATTCAATATGTAATTGGTTGTCAACACAGCTTCTCCACAAAATCTTTTAGAGAGATATGAGTGTGATAGCATACACCTTACTGCATTCATTGATGTTATATTCCTTTATGCTATGCCATTCTGTTGTGGTATATAAGGCATTGTAGTTTGTCTACTAATGCCTTCTCAGATACAATAATCTTTGAATTCATTTGAGTTGAATTCACCACCTCTATCAGTTCTAAGTGTTTTAATTGGTCTTCCCAATTTCTTCTCTACTTTCGTTCTATATATCTTAAATATTTCAAAAGCTTCTGTTTTTCTACTTAAGAGATAAATGTAGGTATACTTAGAGTAGTCATCAATAAAAGTTATGAAATATTCCTTATTCCTGTGTGTACTCGCACTCAAAGGACCGCAAATGTCAAAATGGTCAATCCTAACAGTTCCTTTGACCGTGTACCTTCAGAGAAAGGTTTTGTTATCATTTTACCGATCAAACAATGCTTACAAGGCAATATTCTCGCTCCTGTTGTGTTAGGTATTAGGTTCATCTTAACTAACTGATCTATTTTTGAATTTCTCGGGTGTCCTAACCTCATATGCCAAAGATCATACATAGACAAGCAACACAAGGAATAATCAGAACTTTCTTTCATTGATTCATAAGTGACATTCAGATAGAACAAATGAACTCCAGGTACAAATTTTCCCATGGCAAAGATTTTTCAATCTTTGTCGATAGTAATACGATTGTTGTAGAAGTGGGCTTCAAACTTTTTTTATTAGCACGGGGACAAAGATGAGATTCTGAAGGATTCTAGGAGCATACAATACATCATTAAAGACCATTATGCTATTTCTTAGATTCAGTTTGTATGTTCCAACACCTTCAACATCAAGGTAGGTGTTATTCTCCAAGTAAATTAGTTGTTCCCCCTTTTGAAGTTCTTTGAAATACATCAGGCCCTCCTTGATCTTTGAAATATGGCGGGTTACACCAGAGTCAATCCACCATCCTTCGCACTCTGTCACCACAGAGTTACATTCTACCATTGTTGCGGCTTATGCTGATTTTTGCGTTCTTGTCCCTTGGAGGCACTCACATTCTTTCGCTTCAGGCAGTTGGCCTTGAAATGATCAAAGCTCCCATAGCCATAGCAAGAGCCTTGCAATAATTTTCCATGCTTTCATTTGAATACAGCATTGGAGGGTCCCCATCGCTTCTTGCTTTGCACTACATTTGCTTCATCTTCAAATTCAACTTCGAAGGCCTCTGTCCTCTTTCTCTGATTGGCCAAGTCTTATTCCATTTCTAACTGAGCAGGAAGATCGGAAACGTTCTTAATGGTACCACTCAACCTAAGAGATGCCGCCGCTACATCAAAGGAGGATGGCAAACTATTGAGAATAGTTGCCACTTGCAATCTATCAGGAATTTCTTATCCAACCGCCGCTAGATCTTTTGCCATGACAATCATTTTATTCACGTGATCGATTATATTTTTGGATTCCTTCATTGAGGCAATTGTATTTATGCAACAAAAGTTGAATACTCACATCTTACTTAGAGTGGTATTTTTCTTTCACTGCATTCCAAGCTTAAAAAATATTTTTTTGAGTTTGAAAATCTGAATCAAGTTATCCTCCATGTGAATTAACATGAAGCTATGTGCTCTGGTGTCTATTTTTTTCCATTGCTCATGTGTCCTAATTTATTCGACAGTATGCTTCTCAGGCAACTCAGGAGCGAGCTTATCAATCACGGAATGTATATTATCATGCATAAGATCATAGTGAATTCTACGACTCTACATCTTGTAGTTTGTACCATTAAGATGCTCTAATTTCACAATTTAGTTGCAACTAAATTTCCACTATTTTTTCTAATTTTGAAGCACCGGATTGCGTGGAGCAACGATGTTGATGTTTATCCCACGCAGGAGCCACTGAGATGTCAAGAAGTTGGAATGTGTGACACGGATCGAGAACAGATGTGCGTGGAGAAAGATGTACGATCAGGGGCATGACGAGATGAGGGTAGATGCCTCACGATCGGTGGGGATGAGGTACATCCACGATCAAAAGATCGAGACAACATCGTCATGATCTAAAGGTTGAGTCGACGTCGTTGAGTTCACCACTCTGATACCATTTGAAGAACAAAAATGACTAAGAATTTTGTGGGCTCCTAGGATTCACTCAATTCTATTTCTTATGTGTCTTTCACCATAGGAAGAACGCCCATACATAGGGCCTTCCAGTGACCTGTACAACCCCAACAACTGCCCAAAGATTCTGTAACGTCTTTGCAATTACATTAGACGTTTTGATATCATCTTATTCATGACCATTATCTTTGTATTCATGAGTATTGAAGGGCATTGTTCCTGTAACAGACCAACAATGTCCCCATTCTTGTTGAAGAGATGAATATATCATGGCTTTTTCTTATAAGTAATAAATCAATTCCGCCTTTGAGCAACAACTGCTACTATGTATCTGCATATGTGATAATTATGATGATAGTAATATTCCAAAACTTTTATTCATACATCTATTTTATAAATAGGTGTGTATTGCTATCTTACTTGCCGATTTAAGAACATAAAAACCTGAATTCCTGTGAAAAAACATATCTAGAGTCATTTTCATGATTTGCGACCATTTAAGTGAAATCCTTTAAAATTTCTCTTTCTGAACTTTGACGAACGAAACCAAAATCCAAAATTTAATGCCTTGCTCTAAGTTATCCAATTGGCATTTCCAATTGACATAAGAAGATACTGTGGACTTATATGAATTCTTTCTCATGAATTTTTTTTCTTGAAATATTCAACCTGTCCACATCCCTAACAAGACGTGGCTTTTGATCTCTTTTGAACTTTTGAGTTAGCCTTTAACTTATCCATATTCTTTGTGGTCATCATGTTCACCTTAGCCTCAACATCTACAAGTATGATGCACTCTTTTTACTTCCTACTCATCTTTGATGGCAATATCTATCAATAACTCATCTTGAGAACTATTCCTGCGTGAAAGAAATTTACGTCACATTTGTTATAAAGAAATTGAATTACAATGGAATTGATTCAATTAAGGAAAGAACTTTTCCATTTCATTGGCTGGTTTTCCTTGAGAATGTAAATCTAAATAATTAGTTCATTTCTTTCCTCTGTTTGACATGAGAAAGCAAAAGATGAACTTAACTTTTCTTATGTTGTTTTTATTTTAGTATGAAATCAAATTGTTTTCCTCAGACCTAATTTATTCCATATGTATGATGTAGTCCATAAGGTATCGGTAGAAATTCGGTTTTTTCTTATTATAATATGATATCAGAAAGAAATAATGGTAATTTTACCATTTCTTTGTAAATTCATTCACCAATTTAATCTTCCAATCGATAAGTGATAGAGATACATATCCTGGGAACTTCAGGACCATATCCTGCGTGACAGTAAAATTTGCAATATGGACTCCGGCTTCGACTTTGCTCTTCAAAGACTTCATGATTCGATTCCCTCTTTCGACCTCAGTTGTTTCTCTAAAAAGGACATCGTCCCCCCTAAGACCCAGAATGTTTTGGCGAGTGCATTTTTTAGCAAAATAATTGAGGATTGGAGGTGATATATAACATGTCTGTTAGACAAAAGGCAGTTTTCAGTGTCTTCAAGTTGTTCATGCTCAAGATTTTCTCCTTACACTTCCTATTGACGGACTTGGACTTCACATGTCTCCGGTGGAGTACCGTAGTAATCCTCAAATACCATCTCATGATTCCATTATTTCCTGCTGATGAGATTTGTCCAGTTTGTCGCAAGGCATGCTTGGACAACTTTGGTGATCATGCCATTCATTGTAGGGAGCTCCCGGGGTTTAAGTACAGACACGGTCTCGTTAGAGATGTTTTATTCGATGTCCTCAAGCGTGCAGGTATTGCGGCTAAGAAAGATGCGCCAGTGAACTTTTTAACAGATCCACAAGAGGGAAGATCCACACTTAGACCTTCTGATATTTTGATTTTTGGGTGGATAGGAGGAAAACATGCTTGTGTAGATTTGACAGGAGTTTCCCCGATGGGTGAGGTTGAAGAGTGGGTCCTTCACAGCAGGGTAGGCTGCCCGTAAAGCTTCTTTAGCCAAGTGGTGGAACACGAGAAAAGCCTACACGGAGAATCAGCATGCCTTCATCCCCTTTGGTTTCGACACCTTTGGCTTCCTAGCACCGGAAGCTATTGAGCTTTTAAAGAGGATCCAAAAAGTGATGAACAGTAACGTGATGGACCCAAGATCTATGGATGTAGTGTTTAGGAGGATTGGCTTTGCAATACAAAAAGGGCTAGCGGCGCAGCTTGTTGTCCGCTTGCCTTCTGTTTCGATGTAAACCTTTCCTGACTACCAGTAATTTATCAATATCCAATTTGTTGCCATATCCATTTTTAAATTGAAACGGATTGATATCACTTCGATAGCTATAAATATTCGTGTACATACATACGTATATGTATAAGTACATACACATTTTAATAAGTTCATCTAGTTATATATTTTATTTCATCTTTATCTCCGTTATACCAACTTAATTGAGAGAGAAAACTTTGTTATTATTGTTGTCTATACCTGTTACACCAACTTTAACCTAGAACAGATCTCGATTCATCCATATTCGATTTGTTTTCCACATCCGTCTTATGTAATTTTTTGAAATCTATATCCGTATACATTTAAATTAGACATTGATATAAATATCACTTTTAATGGTATTAAGTATTCGTTTAAAAATGCAAATATAATTATAATTTACTTGTAATCATATGCGACATAATTGCTATTGAATGAATATTTTGTTATACCTTACCTCGTATGGATATCTTTTGATCAACAAACACATATGAATATATTCATATACGCTCCTTTTATCGTATATATTTTTTATGATTACTATATTATGTTATTCAAATTTTATGCGAAATAAAACTCCAATAACTTTCATCTAGATTTGATCGATTTCAAACAATTATGTGACCATTAAAAAATGATTATCTGGATGGATGTTGTAGAGTCTCGGTTTCGCACGAAACTTGAATGATATAATATAGGAATTATTGATGAATTTTTATTGTTTTAATTTTTTAAAAAATAAAAAATAGGAAAAATGGGGAGAGGGACCAAGTAGCTTCCCGAGGGGCAACCCCATTTTACCCTATAAAATAATGTGTTTAACATAAATATATATTGCATTGGATTTCTTCAATATGGATTTCTTTTTTATAAACGTTAATTTGCATATCGATATTGGTATTTTCCGTAATCAGTCCGCTTAAATACTGATATGAATATAGATATCACTTTAATATCTATAAATATTTACGCGGGTATCCATAAGTCTGTTATGAAATAAATATTGACATACATATTTATATCTATGATACGGATACATACATCATAGTGCGGTATTTAGTACGTGTTTATACATTTAGCATGCAAGTCCAGTTACATATTATTTATGACTATATTTGTTGTTTATTAAATAAGTATTTTATTATATAATTTCATTTGGTGGCCTTAATGTAAACATATATGGATTCATCTTTATCTGATTATAACCAAGTCTGGCATTCATATTCATCGATATTCATTTAAAATAGATACAGACACGAATATCAACTCTAATAGATAAATAAATATGTGTATCCATATATGTATATGTATTCATATTTAAAACATGTAAGTACATGACACTGCATATCCCTATCATATCCAAAATCCGACTGTTTGCTTTATTTGGTGGTGGAGGAATTAACGAAGGTTGAAGAAGTGTATGTTGTCTCACGAGAACATCAGAGTAAATCTTTGAAGGAATGGAATCTCGACTCCGTAGGAATGAATGATTCACTTATATAACGGAACGGACTTTCCATTGTAATCATTGTTCCTATCTTATTATGCTGCAATGAAAGCAAGAATGAAAACAACGAAGGAATGATGATTCCATTCCCTCATCTATCCTTGCCTAACAAACGGGGCCTCGGACGAGTCGTATCTCGCATCTTTGACGTCTGCATGCTTATTTTTTATTTTTTTTATAAATTTATTGCATAAAAAACGATGGAGGTAATATGAAAAACAGACGGTAAAGGGTGTTCATGCGGTTTTTGTTTATTTTTAGGATCCAAGAAAAAAAAGAAAGAAAGAAAGACAGCAGAGGTGTGTAAGTTATAGTTGGAGTTCATAGGGCCGTCTACCTAAATAAAGTGGGGCATAGTCATAAACTAGCTGCAGCCAGATGACATGCTTTCTGGTCACCACTTGGATCCTGATTCCAAGAAATCAAAGCTCTTTGAAAATCACAGAAATCAGGTGAACAAAAACCACCCTGACTTAGTATGTTGATGGTATTGGCTTATAAGAACAAAAAGCTACAATCTCTTTTCGGCTCAACTTTTCTTTTTTGGCAAATAAGGATGAGAAATCATGGACTTTCTTCCATGGATATTTTCTATTCTTGGAATGCATACCTAGTGGAAGGTGTGGGAGGATACCATTGACCTTTGAGTTGATGATATGTGGAATGGAGGTTGTCCCCTTTCACATTTCTTTTCATGTTGGTCAACCCTTTTCTATTGTTCATTTTAGTTCTACTTTAGCTAACTTTATTCCCTCCTTTACATGACAACAATCTCCATCAGATCTCTAACATGATGTTAGATAGATACGGTTGAGCCTAAGTAATTAATCAAGTTGTATATATGGAAGGGTAAGTTCATCGCAGCCTCGACTATTTACTCTATCGCAAGAACCCTATCGATTTGAGCTTAATTTTCCACATGACAGCTACAGAATTAGTGTTTAAGCTAAAGTTATCAAAGTACCAATCTTTGCTTCTTGATATCCACACCCGCATGACCATGCTTGTTGACTTATATTTTCACCATTTAGATTCTCGGTGTTCCTGTTGCATCATAGATCGTGGCTTAATCCTAATAACGGCAGGTGCATGTCCTTCACACATAGGGTGATTTTTTCCACTATTAAAGATTTATAATTATAACCTTCCCTTTTTGATAATGCCAAAAGGGGAAAAGCAACTAGAACATGTGTTTTTAAAAAATGATGAGTTCTTTCAAGAAAAAAAGGGTCGAGGTATTCAGTTATTTTTTTAGCACAAACATTTTAATTGTATTTTTTTTTACTAAACACTTTCATAATGGTTTTGTATGTTCA
Source organism: Ottelia alismoides (assembly GCA_037367405.1). Lineage (NCBI taxonomy): Eukaryota > Viridiplantae > Streptophyta > Magnoliopsida > Alismatales > Hydrocharitaceae > Ottelia > Ottelia alismoides. The sequence goes on from JAZKJV010011414.1 coordinate 62,255, forward strand.
GTCATGCACAAAAGCATGCATGTCTTGATAATAACAAAACTTGATTTTATAAGCTTCTAATTAGATCATGGAGACCGAGATGAAATATCAAGCTTTATGGAAGAAAGATCGACTTGAAAGATGATTTCAAACTCAAGAAGAAGATTCATACTTAAAAGTTCAACGTGAAACAAGAGGAAAAAAAAAGCCAAAGACTTCGTGTCAAGAAGATCAAGTTTTAAGCTAAGTCTTAAGTCTTGTAATATTTATTTTTATTTTAAAAGTCTGTCAAAACCTCAAAAGATCATGCATCACGCATCTGCGCTCATAGAATAAGATTTTAGACTTGAATTAATCTACTAATTTAGTATCTATGGTAGTCATTGCCAACTTCCAGTTAACTTCAATTAAACACCTTTAATCTAAATGTTTAAGAACACATATGCTCTTACTCTTTATCTAAAACGATTGCCTTTGCTGATCTAGAACTACATTTCTCTATGTGCTTCACTCACAACCTCTTGATGTTGTGACCATCATCTTATGAGCATGCTCTGAGATCTGTAAGATTATTTTTATGGGATTTTTACCCCGCAGACTCTATAAACTTTGTCAATTACCTCCACGACCTTTGAAACAACGTAATTCCTCCCTCGACCCCGTAAACTTGCTCCGTCTACCCCACGAACCCTGCCGTTAAATTGACACATCTTGGGCTAACTTGGGTGGGTTAAAACCGAGTTAATCAAACCATTTAAATCTAACAGTTGGAATTCTTCCTCTCTTCATGGTTGCTTCTTCTATCATCTTCTTCATCTTCACTTCCCTTCTCCAATCCACTGACGAAAGAACGTTACAACACAGCGACGTCGATGAGAGGCGGAGGAATCGAAGCCATGGGGGAGGGGCTCATAGGAAGCAGCAGAATCATAGGCACGCTAGGCGTGCAGCAGAGGAAGATGTTGGTTGTAGGGTTGAGAGAGGCGGCCTGGGCTTGGGGGAAGGGGGCCCTGGGCTGGAGGAGTTGCGTGGTGGGGAGAAGGTTCTCGGCCTAGGGGTGGGGGTGGGGGTGGGGGGGAGGCTTTCGAGCAGGGGAGGCAGGGCTTCGATCGGGGCGGCGAGGGGATCTTCGAGTGGCCGGGGGGTTCTTCGAGCATGGCGACGGCGGAGGGTTGTGGAGGGGATGCTTCTAGCGGGGGGCTTCGTGCGGGGGCCGGGGAGGGGGTGGCTTCGACCGGGTGAGGGGCTCCAAGCGCGCCGCCTGGAGGCACGATCTGGAGGGAGCAATGGACCTTGGATGGCGGGGTGTTGCGCTGCCGAGGTGGAGATCGTGACAGAGGACCTGGAGGTGAAGTGCGAGGCCGGAGGTCGGGAACGAGGAGGTGGAGGTCGGGGAGGTGGAAGGCGGAAGTCGGGGAGGAAGAGGGCGAGGGTTGTGGAGGTGATGGGTGCTGGGTGGTGGGGAAAAGGATGAGGTTGAGAGGGAGTGGCAATAGATGTAAATTCGATAAATAAAATAGATATAATATAAAAGAATGTAACAAAATTCGGTTAGTTTGAACAGGTAAATGGATGGGAGTTAACCACATGGTTTATAGGGTGAGAGTTAGCAAGTTTACAGGGTCCAGGGAGGAATTACGATATTTCAAAGGTCGTAAAGGTAATTGGCAAAGATCATAGAGTCTACCAGGTAAAAATCCCTATTTTTATTTGTCTCACATTACATTGCAAATTTCAATTTGAGATTTATTTAGGAATTCTTGTTCTTCAATACAAGTTGTACGAATGCATGGTTTGTGGGAGCTCGTTTTCCGTATGTGGAAGTGAAGTTTATTTGAATGGGACTGGAGTGGTTTGAGTTACAATTGGATTGCTCATGTAAGCAGTCTAATTACTGGAAAGCACCAATTGGAAAGCACCGATTGATTTGGTCAGATTGAAAGTTCAAGTCAGGGAAACTTAGGTCATGGCTTTTATCAGCTGAGGTATCCACGTTAATCCTTGTGCCACTTGTCGTGTTCTTTTTATCTTTTTGGATTGTTTGATACTACACGATGATTTTGCTTGACAACTTGTGTTTACAACGATCCGCACAATATGATCCAATTCAAATTCACATCCAAGGATACCAAACTTTATGTGCTTCATCCCCACAAGTAAAATAAAGTTCCTGTCAAGGTGATAGCACTTTGATTGTCATAATGTAAGACACACTTATCCTTGATGGGGATGAGATTTGCAAGAACTTCATTGAAAATAGCTCCTTTTAATCCTGAATAGCTTCTTTGAATTCTTCATCTTATAGTAGATAAAACCACACACTTCTAAAAGTTACGACTACTAAGAGAACACATCACAAGCATATGTCATCAAACTATCAGACAGAGTTCCTACAGTATGAGCAAAACCATGAACTAGTATTGCCAGTACCACAGGTATGTCTCAAAATTCATTTCAAAGCATTCTATTGCTCCTTTTTACCATCAACTCCAACTACATGATAAGTTAAGGTTTATGCATAGTATGTCACATTTAAATTTCTTATGACCAATGCACATGGAATCTTCTCCATATATTTCTTCTGCTTTTTTTAATTTTAACATTAATTTACTCCAAACTTGAATTATCTTTAGAAGGGGTTGCTTATCGACTTTGATTTGCTAGTAATAAATCTCTTTAATACCTTCTCAATGTTCTGAAAAAGTAATGAACTTTTTTCTTTCTTTTCGCAAGAAATATTCATGTGAAGAATTTCACTTAGCTACCCAAGTCCTTCATGGACAAATACCGTGCTCATTTCTTCATCAAGATCATAATTCTTGAATAATTCTCACAAACGATAATCATATCATCAATATAAATCATCATAACAGTGAAATCATCACCTAAGATTTATTTTAATGAAGGTGCAATGATTTGTAGTAGTCTTGGTGTAGTCATGCTCTCCTGCAAAAAAACTCAAACTTATATTATAGTCCAAGAGCTTCTTTCAAACTACATAAGATCCTTTTCACTCTGCAACTCACTAAGGTCTTCTCCACAAAGAAAAGTTATTCACAAATCCATCTGCTCCACCTCCAAATAACTGCTAGCCATTTAAATAAAAGCAAACCTTATGAAAAAGCATGTTGATCAAATGGAAGAAAAAAACTCCTCAAAGTCAGACCCCTTTATCAGATTGAACCCCTTTCACAATCAACCCACATTTATTGTCATGTGCAAATGAACGACAAACGTTTGTCTTTAAACCTAAATAAAGGATATTCATAGTAAAAATTTCCCGTTGCAGATTCCAGTGAGTGAGCATTTTTAGGACACTAACACGTTCACTGTGATTCATTTTTTATGAAAAAAGAAAAAAGAAAAACAAAGCAGACCCATTCAAATATACATCACACTTGTGTTATGTTCCTATTCACTAGTCAAAAAAATTGCACACGCATTTGAATCAAATAATATTGCTGCAGAATTAAAGATAAAAATATTTGCACGCAGAAATTGTAGAAAGCCGCCTTTCCAACCCAAGGAAGCCACAAAAGAGAGTCCCTCGTTGCTCTCCCACACAACATAGACCGAGTGCAAATTTTAGCTTCCATCATAAATTAATCACAGTAGAGGAGGAAGGGGAAGCCAAGGCAAAATCCAAGTTGGTAACTTGGCAGAAAGGAGCAAATCAAATAATCTCATATTCCATAACCACCACCCCCTTTCCCTTTCTTCGTATATAAAAACCCACAAGACTTTAGGGGGAAGAGAGAGAGCCAGAGAGGGATAGAGAGAGAGAGGAGGGAGAGACTTGCCACCATCATGGACAGGCTCTCCTACCCCTCGCTCTACCTGCCGGGTGCCTTCTACGGTGCACGCGACGGGATTGCTGTGCGCATTGCAATGCTGTGGGAGCAGATCCGCGCCCGCTTGTGGTGCCGCTGCTGCGGTTGATGGTGGTGGTGTGTTTGGCCCTCTCAGTGATGCTGTTCGTGGAGAGGGTGTACATGGGTGTGGTCATATTGGTCATGAGGGTCATGGGATTGCGGCCGGAGAAGAAGTGGAAGTGGGAGCAGTTGAGGGGAGGACGTGGAGATGGGATCCTCTGCTTTCCCATGGTGCTCGTTCAGATCCCCATGCGCAACGAGCGAGAGGTTTGTTCTTTCTATCCACCTCTGTTTGGTAGATGAAATGGGTATGTGCTAAGATACAATCATTCTCTTTCGTAGAAATCTACGTTGGAAAATCCTGATACAGATGTCTAAGAAAGCAGAGCAAAAAGATACAGAAACTAGAACCAAAACTAACGTAAACCTCACAAACTGATCAACCCGAAACTCTCAACTCATGCAGGTGTATCAGCTCTCCATTAGCGCGGCATGCAAGCTCTCATGGCCGGCTGACCGGCTCATCGTGCAAGTGCTCGATGACTCCACCGACCCGTTGATCAAGGTGAGAATTGGACGGATTCTTTATGTGAACTGCTAAGTTCTTTGATCGATTGGATCATGGAGTTGAACTTATGTTGAATATATGGATGCAGGAATTGGTGGAGGGAGAGTGCAAGATGTGGGCTAGCAAGGGGGTGAACGTCAATTACGAGACGAGGGAGAACAGGAAGGGACACAAGGCAGGAAACCTGAGAGAGGGGATGAAGCAGGCTACGTGAAGCTGTGCGACTACGTCGCGATTTTCGATGCCGACTTCGAGCCCGAGCCCGACTTCCTCAAGAGGACTGTCCCTTTTCTTGTCCACAACCCGAGCTCGCCCTGGTCCAGGCTCGCTGGGAGTTCGGTATGTAAAACCAACCACGCTTGATTTAATTTACCTTGTTGGTAATTCTATCTTTTCCTCCGAAAATTATAGGAATCAATGCAAAAACAAATTACTTCGTTTTTTTCGCATCTTTCATATGTATAACTTTTACTTGGAATTAGATTGTAGTTGGTAGAAATATAGTCTACTATTTTATGAGGAAGGAAGAACTCGTACAATACTTCTCCGTCCATTTTTGCTGGTCAATTCATATTACCAGATCATTGAATCCTCAACCACTCATTTTATACTTTTTTTTAACAGCGAGAAGTTGATTTGTTCAAACTCAAATAAGGTTATGGAAATTAATGGTGAAATGACGCAGACAATAATCGAAATTTCCTCCTTTTCTCCAATCTTTAAATGTGATTATGAAAGATGATAAGTACGTATACCAAATTTGCTATAACTAAGCAAAAAAACCGAGGTCTACGGGAATATAATACTAATAGGTGTAAAAGTAAAGAACAAAACTAGTGGTTGTTTGGAGTCAAATAGGCACTCTTTGTCCAAGCATAGGCAATACCCACATCTGCAAAACTGCATTAACGGAGGTTTAATTACACTGTACAAGCTTTAATATTGATGCAATAAATTATATTAAAAAGATATGTTCCACTGGACTAGTATCCTATTCCAAGCATATCCTCCTTTGCTGTTACAGCAGGTGTTGTATGGTGCTTGGCTGTGATCGGCGTGCATTCCGAATCTCTGATCCCCATCGAGCGGCTTCCCGGCATTACAGCACCTGCTGTAACAGTACAGGATCCGCTTTACACGTACACTGACCAGAACAACAGAGGATGCCGACAGAGAATACAGGAATATAATACTCTAAAACTTGTGTACCCTTAGTTTAGAACAAGTTTTACCTTAAAAATGCAACCCGATTCTACCAGAATTTTGTGCCAATTAGATTCAAACTTTTCTGTCAGTTAAAGTTGAAAACTATACATACGTTATATATGCAAGTCACATTTTTTTACTCCAGAAGCTGAGCTGGGAATAAAATAAAGTCCACTTGCTGAACTGTGAGCATAATAATGTAACAATTCTAGGGAATTCTCCTGAATAGAAAAAAAGAACGTACCATCAAAGTTGAGTGGGCAGCTGGTGATGTGAGTTCTGGTTAGGCTTTGAAATGGCACTGCCCTGAAATTGACCACATTGGCGTACTATATAAACTGAAGATAATAAAGGAAAGGACATGGCATGCAAATATATAACCTATAGTCTAATGATAATGATGATCACAGAAGCCACTTCACTACTTCAATATTGATGGGCACACCAGAACCACCAACATTGAGTTCTAAGCTAGACTGTTGGTAGTGTGATGCATCTCGGTCGAATTATTCTGGTAGTGGTGGGGGACACCAATGGTAGTGTAGATTCCGGTCATACCCCTAGGATACTAGATTTATGATCTTTAGTCTTCCATGGAGCAGTCAAAAAATTAATAACCAAATATGAGAAGTTACCAACTAAAGATTGCATCATCCGGACCCGGACGGTTATTGGACAAACCGGCACTTATCACTTGTCAGGCTCGGGGTCCAATTGAATTCCATGACAACCATCCAAAATACTTAAGCACAAGTTAGCAGGTAGTTTTCCCCCACTAATATAATTCACTCTCAAACTTTGTGAGTACCAGATGCGAGAGTATGTTTGAGGTGTTACGTATAGACACTGAACACAGTCTTCATTTCCTTGAAAAAAAACTGAATATTATTGCATAGGGTTATCATGTTGAACTTTGGGTGCTTCTATGCAATTTATCCATTTATTAGTAAACCATATAACAATGTTTTTAATGTAACATTTCGCACCTTCGACGTTTTGAGATAAAATACAAGAAAATGAACAATCCGATAAAGACAACATAAAATCACATATTTCAGTCATATTTGAAAGAAAATGATTTAGAATATGAAATGAAAAGAAACGTATATAGATGCTCCAGCCATCTCAGTTGTAGACACCATAGACTCCTAAGTTGAATAAGCCAGTCAATTCATGAGCCTGTTGCCAAATGCATAGTTGGCATCTCAGCTTTTGTTAATATACAGCAAGGACAGTAAGAGAGGGACACTTCACCATATGGCACGTCATGATTGGAACTATGTGTACATCTCATCTGGGAATTTGGTGTCTGGTGGGGGCCAAGGTTCCATCCATCTGTCTGGTGGAGACCCACAGCCACCAGATTATTACAAACACTCGAACTCGTATTCTTCCAGTTTGCACTTGGAATCCCCAAGGCAACTCTCCCGTCTCTTTCCCACTATAAGAGAATATAAGAAACACAACAAATCATGTGCATGCCATTAACATAAATCATTCAAGCTTGCACCAGGCAAACCTGTGTCATCATGGGATGATTTTGAATTCATATCAGCACCATGCAACCTCAAGTAACTGCCAATCAATATACCAATGCTGACAGTGTCTTTTGAGAAACTGGATGCTGAAAGGGATCAGTTATCAGATACGCAGACCGTATGCAGCAAACCAACAAATTAAAACTGAAATCTATGAAACGGGGAGTGACAAGTTCCTCTGTATGTATTCAAAAAAGAATAGAAAACTAATAGCTATATATATTAATACTGAAAGAAAGCATTGGAATATTTTATTCATTTATGCAAATAGTATCTTCACTTTATGGTCGAAATTTAATGATCGAGTATTTCATAGGAAAGATACTCCCTCCACCAAAAGACTGAGTCATTACCAATGAATGCATTTTCTAATTTCTAACGTATATACTGGCTTTTTACTGTTATTCACTATGCATCTTAGTTCTTTTCTTGGAAAATTCTGTATATGAAAGGCTGGTGACAGGAAGGTGCCAACCATTTTTAGGTTAGTAACATAGCCAATCAGAACCAAAATGAAGATTTCCCCATGTTAAGTATGGTTCATTATTGTTAATAAAGTTGAGATCTTCCCTTGTTACCTGCAGTTTAATAGAAATACCAAAACAAGAGTCGTCTAAAACTAAAAGGTTTGTTATATTTTGTTGATTTCCCTAAGGAAGTGGACACCACTGCTGAGGAAGAAATGTGCTGTTTTGACTTTGTCTCTGCCATCCCTCCATATTATAACAGTTAATTGTTCGGGCATTTTGAGTATCCAAATGGAAGAGTAAACTCGAAGCGGTCATCTAGTATTCTTGTGATTATATCTATCTTATATTTCCTTTCAATTAGTATCTTATTTCTACTAGGACGATAATGGCCTGCATGTGGGGCATTGGTCATTAAGAAGACACGAGAAATAACTATATATCTTATACTAATAATTGTCAAATCATAACAGAGGTTTAGGTGGGAAATTGCTGTTGTTTCTGAAAGCTGGCTGAGTGTGGTCAGATTTTATTGGTTCCCATTTTGGAAGCCGTATTTGCTGGGACATATTTTCTTTGACTTTGTCACTGAAATAAAGGGTTTATGATCCTACTCTCCCCATATTGACTCTGGCCCTACAGCCCTTGGCTTGGCCTGGGTGCTTTAGAGTTTATGGCCCCATTTCCCTGTCTTGACTTCAGCTACTTGAAATAAGGTCCACCTTTAGGTCCCTGGATAATAATAATGAAAGCTACTACACCAAAGGATTTGGAACATGAAAGAAATCACACAACTTGAAATTGGAGGCATGCTAAAATTTATGCATACGCATAAATAACAACAGTGGAAAATAAATATCTTGCATACCAACTTATACTATATACTGGAAAGACAAGACAGATGTCGCATGTTCTGAAAGTAAGAAAATAAAGGAATTGTTCAATGGATGTCAAGTCTATGTTTATCCTTTTGCAATTGCATTGACGCTTTGGTACCACAGTCGATAATGTTTGGGTATATCCTTTATCATCTATATGTTGCAACATGGAGGAGTGGGAAAGAACTGCTCCTTCATGAAATCTTGATTCTGGTTTCAAGATGGAAAGGTCCCAAGTTAACTAAATAAGTAATAACTCAATTTCCAAGAGAAATTGTTAAATCAACGGGCCAAATTATACAGAATAGAAAGATGAAAGAACTTGTTAATAAAACTCCACCTGCACTTATCCTGAAATGATTCATGATGCAGTGAACGCAGACGAATGCATGTTGACAAGGATGCAGGAGATGTCCCTCGACTACCACTTTACAGTAGAACAGGAGGTTGGCTCGTCCACCTATGCTTTCTTCGGATTTAATGGTAAATCTAAATCTCATTGGTCTCAAAAAAATCTAAATCTCATAAAGTCAACAATAGATATTTTAAGATGTGGTTTTAATCCAATGTCAGACTTAGAGATATCTGTCTCATACCACTAGGTACTGCTGGCATCTGGAGAATTTCGGCACTCAATGAGGCAGGGGGCTGGAAGGACCGGAGCACGGTGGAGGACATGGACTTGGCTGTACGAGCAAGTCTAAGAGGTTGGAAGTTCGTTTATGTTGGTGATCTCAAGGTAATAGAAATCATGGCACTCTAGAAATCCATATCTAAATTATTTTGAAAGAGAAAGATCGCATAATCTTGTTTTTTCTTCCCATGGCTTGCTCATCATCAGGTCAAGAATGAATTGCCAAGTACCTTTAAAGCATACCGCAATCAACAGCACAGGTGGTCATGCGGCCCTGCATACTTGTTCAGGCAAACAATCATGGAGATCATCAGGAACACGGTTAGTGTTACGCTTAGAAAGCAGCTAAATACTCCATCCTCTGTCAGCAGCCTTTTTTTATTTGAATTTCATATCAAACTCTCATGCAATCTCCCAAAATGCAGAAAGTGTCTGCATGGAAGAAATTTTACGTCGTCTATAGCTTCTTCTTCGTCCGTAAGATTGTGGCCCATATTGTGACATTTGTGTGCTACTGTCTGCTATTACCTGCAACTATTGTGATACCTGAAGTGGAGATTCCAAAGTGGGGGGCTGTCTACATCCCTTCCATTGTCACACTCCTTAATGCCGTGGGGACGCCAAGGTTCAAAAGCCTCAAATTCTTCCTTCATATCACTCTTTCTAGTTTAAATCTTGTTTGAACTCGCACCTGATTCAATTTGCAGGTCTCTACATCTGCTGGTGTTTTCGATTCTTTTTGAGAACGTAATGGCCATGCATCGGACAAAAGCTACTTTAAGTGGGCTGCTGGAGGTAGGACGGGTGAATGAATGGATAGTAACAGAGAAACTAGGGGACACCCTGAAGAAATCAGCCACCAAAACTCCCAAGAAATTCCGGATCCGAGTTGCGGAGAGGTAATTCATTTATACAATTCAAAACATCATATATAGGGGTTACACAAGGATTAATGGGTTTAGCCAATCAATCTGATCGAAACTATGTTGGGCCAGGTTATGAATCGTTACATCACTTAAAAATCATATTATAATGGTCATTGGACTAACTATGAATCATGGATTAGATTGAGAGATAATCTCATTAATCCTTTGAATATGGATTAGGCACGTCTGAATGGACCAAATCATCCAATATGCAACCCCATAAACATGTAACATTATTTTACTTCTCATGAATAAACTTATGATGCACCTTAAAAGTTCACACATCAAAAAAAATAATTCATTTTTTGAAATTATACTAATAGTCCTCGACTTCAAAAAGTTTTAATTATGTTATAATCGCGGGAAAACAAGAGATAAGGTTCTATTTTCTAATGTCATGCAAATCAGCATGAAACATATACAATCCAGAATTTTACAAGGAGATAGATTTGATTAGATTTCAGATGGATTGCATTGTCTTGAGAAATTTGTGAAGCTCGGACGGGAACATGTTTTAACGCTAATCCAATCCAACCCAGCTGTGTGCAACACTTAGTATATAAATTCACTAATTGTGTTTTTCTTGATGGGGATCTTTTCTTATTGTGCATGTTTTGATTTTCCAGGGTTCATCTGCTCGAGCTTCTGGTTGGGGCCTATCTCTTCCTTGCCGCATGGTACGATCTTTCGTACGGGAAGAACCATTACTATGTCTTCTTCTTTCTCCAGTCTTTTACCTTCTTCATCCTTGGTTTTAATTATGTTGGTGTATTTGTACCCAATTCATGACCACTTGCCACATACCATCCTGATATTGCTGCTCAGAAGCCTGGCAGTGGCTTCAAAGGTTGCAGTAGCTTTTCAAGGAAACGTGAATTCTTTTGTGTTTACAATAAGTGCTAAAATGAATCATGAGGACACTCCTCCAAACATGTGTATATATTTAAGGTTCAATGCATACCATTTTTTTCCACAGGTAAAATGTGTACAGGTACATACCTCTAAAATAGTGCAAGCAGAATGAGCATGCCGGGAAAAAAGGATATCAAGCTTTTTCTTTTCAGTTAAATGTAAACAAAAGATATACTAGTGTGATTGCAAATAGTAAATAATTGCGTGCCAGGGCTGAATACAATGTAATGTCTTACATGATAAAGATCGAAACATACAAGATGCTATTTAAGAATCTCCCAATCATCATCACTCTAGCAAGACCAGACTAACAGTCTACTTGCATGTTTAAGCCAAGAATGGGTAGCAGATGTCCAGCCTCACTGAGAATTTTTCATACACCAGCAAAACAAACCACCTTTAGTTCCACATTAATTGAGATTAAATGTATCAGACACTTTCCTAGATAGCAAGCATCCATTCAGAGTACAAAATTATTCAACCATGATATAGTACGGATGTCAATGTGCAATATATGATTATCGAAGATCTTGAGTGATCATTCTTACACTTCTCACACCAAAAAAGGGTGAACATGTAGAACCATGTATTTTTTACTGGGGCAACAAGCAACATATATGTGTATCAAAAACATAAAAACGTAAAGGACCTACTGACCCATTTTAAGGAGGACAATCACAAGGTAACAATTGGCAAATGACAATGCTATCAGAAAAACAAATAAGAAAAGGGAAGGTACATGGTCTTTATTTACAGGACAGTCTTTACTGAGTCAAAAAGATAAATGGATTTCTTTCGAAAAGCCAACAAAATTTAAGATATTAGCAGACATCCAGAAATAACATTTTCAAAGAGAAATTCAATATAGAACTTTCTACTTTATATTACCTAAAGGCCGTCAATAAATAGCTCCATGCCTTGACTTGTCAATTCCTATCCTTTTGAGCAAGATAAAATGGTGGACAACATATATACATTATGGAAGAAGGAAGAATCCATGGTGCTACTCATTATGCATAAAGGATCTGAGATCTATTTACATTCCGAGAGCTCCTATCCACTTCCAAAATCCACATCCGAACTCTGTGCATCCATGTTCTCTCTATATGATGACTTACAAATAGAGACCCATCGAACACTAGCTTCTTCAAATTATGAGTAGTTAATGCATATATCTCAACAATCATATCTTAGTCAATTCCACATGTGACACTACATTTACCTTTGATGTGAAGATCCTTCTTCTTTTTAGGAGTAAATACATTAGGTATATGCTCATCCATAAAATATATTACCTAAAGAAACATCATTAACATCAATAATCAAACAAAAATCTTCTGTGAGCCAAACCATTCTCCACAAAGTCATTTGCCCCGGAAGATCACAACATTCCAAGATGACCACATCCCAAAACCTCTTTGAAAAGGGATGGGAAAACCCTCAGGATTAAGCAACCCCTATGTGTTCGACTCCTCAATCGCCTCCTAAACTTCTAGATTATTAAAGGTATTCACAATCCAAAATATAGCATGTTGGTACCCCTCCCATATTACCTCCCACTAAGACTGCTGAATTATCCTAAGTAATCAACAATCACTCTTCCAATAAGCACGTACCCTGAAACCGTGCTCCAGAAAACTATATCAAGTGAAGGTTCTTCATCCATCAACCACCTACAAATGAATGGAAAAAGTTTTATTGGCATCCCCATCCCTCAGTCACATATGTATGGATCGTTGTCTCCACTCCACCTCTAGATACTTATCTTCTTCCATACCATCCTCTAGTGGAACAATCTCTTACCAAGCTCCTTAGGCCCCATTTGTTATGTTGGAATAAAGGGTGGAATGAAATCACCATTCCTCTGTCGATTCCATTCCTGTGTTTGTTAGATCATATTAAGGCAGGAATAACAATTACAATGGAAACCGGATTCTATTGTAATCGTTAGTCCTACCTTAATATGACCTAACAAACACGGGAATGAAATAGCCATTCCTAGGTACCCCCCTAGGAGTTGGGACTCCATTCCTTACAAATGCTATTATTATTCTTCAATGTTTTTTAATTAATATATCATTGTTACAAATATACTGTTACCGACATGGATATGTATTTTTCTTTTTTGAATATTTTTTTGGATACCAACATGGATATTGATCTTTTTGGACATGGATATATAGACACTGACATGGATACAGATATATGGATGCAAAAGGTCGCATAAGTTACAAACATATGAATATATGGATACTGACATAGATATGGGATTTTTTTGCGGATACGAATATAGATACGGTTCAATTTTTTATGATATATATACAATATATTACAAGATATTCTACTTGATACTAATACATATTTATTAAATATATCTATTATATGGATAAAATACATTAAATGTGATTTTTTTACGGACACGGATATGAACGTGGATATGTGTTTTTTTATTTTTTTGCGGATATGGATATGGATAAGGATATGGGGATTTTTTCTAATATGGATATGGGTACAGATATAATTTTCAATTTTTTGTAAAATACAGATGTTGATTATATTCTAGCGGATACATATACGGATACGGATATGGATTTTAATTTTTTTGCGGATACAGATATAGACATGAACGAGGTTTTTTTTCTGCGGGCATGGATATGGACATAGAAATGAATTCTTATTTTTTTGCAAATATAGATATGGATACATATACCATCTTTAATTTTTTAGGATATGGATACGGGTTACATTTTAGTGTATACGTATACGGACATGGATAAGTGTTTTTATTTTTTGTGGATATGGATACCCATAATATTTTCAATTTTTTTATGATATGGATACGGATATGGTAATAAAATATTATAGGGGATATGGATATATCAAATATATCAATTGTATGGAAAAAATCAAAGTAGTCTCCAGTTAAATTTGACTATTGATTTCTTATATGAAATAAGGATTTTTGCACCCATAACCCTGAGTAATTTTGTAATAACATTCATAACCCTGCATAATTGCGAATTACATGGAAAACCCTGAGTAATGCCTAACTCTTACATGACATAACCATGTGTTATGTACCGTTTAAGATGTCTGTTATGTTTGACGGTTTCTGTTAAAAAAAAAGATAAAATAATCCTTAATAGTCATTCTTATTTACAAATCATGCCATAGTTGATGGAAGGTCACAGGACCCCGCCTGCAAGCTCCACGGCCCCTCCAGTCGAACCTCTGCAAGCCTGCCTCCACCATTGCTTTCGACCTCTGCACGCCTGTCACCACCTCCGTTGCAAGCGTCCCCCCTGTCGCCACCTCTACTGCAAGCCCCTACGATCCAACCCTCTGTTATCCGCTGTCGTCGACCCCCTCAAGCCCCCCACACCCCGGTCGCCACCTCCTCCGTAAGCCCCGTCGCCATCTCCTCCGCCACCTCCTCTACAAGCCACGCAAGCCCGCCACCTCCTCTGCAAGCCCCCCCCCCCCATCGCCATCTCCTCTACCCGCAAGGCCCACCCCGTCGACACCTCCTCTGCAAGCCCCCCACCCCTTCGTCGCGACTTCCTCTGCAAGGGCCAGCCCCCGCCGCGGAACCTCTAACCCATCATCTGATCTGACGCGGAGCCGACGGACCTCGCCTCACGTCGCGGAACCTCCAGACCATCGCCTTATGCGGAGCCGCCCCCCCCCCACCCCCGCTGCGGAACCTCCAACCCACCGGACACGGAGCCCCTCCTCCCCTCCCCCTCCCGAGACCTCCGCCAACAAACCCCAGGACTTTCGCCGTAAAGCCCCCCCACCGACTCCAATACAGGCACTCCAGGGTGCCCACGCTCCAGATGATCTTGATGGAAGAAATCTTGATTCATCTTCGTTTATGCTGTGCTCATCCATGGTGGTTCCGGAGATGGGCGTCATAGTCTGGGATGACGTAAGCTACTCATACAAACCTTTCTATCATTTGTCTGTTGACCGGGAAATTGTAGCAAGGCAGGATGCCTTTACTGATTCCTATATCTTGCAGGACAAAAGCCACATGAAGTTACTTGTAGTCGAAGAATCAGTAGTAGCCAATGTTTTAAGCAAGAACGATTGCCATCGATCAGCCTCAAGTCATGGGACCTGCAGATCTATGTCAGATTCTCCTGCGATTCCCAGGTATATTGGAGGTATCATGCAAGAAGACACTGAAGAGGCTAGAGAGATGCGGCAAAGCGATTTTCTCTCGTTCAACTTGGCAACCGCCACATGCAAACTGACCCCCATCCATGTCGACAGAAGCCATCTAAGATCTCGAGCCACCTTGCATCTAAGCAGCAGCAGATTGGAGAGTTCTGACCCCGCGCCTGCAGCCTCGCCCCGGCCCGAACGCCGACCTGTAACCTACCCCCTGCCCCTGTGCGTGTCGTCCACGTCCCCACCTTCATGCTCCACATCACCATCCCCCCTCCTCGCGCACGCCTTGACCATGCCACCTGCGGGATCTCCGCCCCAAGGTAGCAGGCCCTCATCGACCCCCCTCTCCCCCCATCCCCCACCCCTTGTAGCTTGCATGCTCTCTGCCCCTAGACAAATGCTGGATTTTTTATCTTTTCTTTTGTTTTAAAAAATAATCTCAACCATTGAATCTGAGATTGGTTAGATTAACTCAACAACTGGTTGAGTTAATAAACAAAATTAACAGAAGGTTATGAGTGTAAAACGGAGCATTTATTCAGGGTTTCTCGTGTAATTCGTGATTATATAGGGTTATGAATGTTATTGCAGAATTACTCAGGGTTATAGGTGTAAAAATCCCTACGAAATATATCAATTATATAAAAATATATAACTTGGTGGATACTTATTAGTTTTTCTACTTAACGAAATATATCAAAAGGAATGTTATTTTCTTTCTATTCTTTTCCCTTTCCAAACATAAGGAATATGTCTCAATAAATCTTTCAATTCCTAATGTGAATCAAACAATGGAATGGAAAAACTTATTCCTTTCCATTCTATTGTTAATTCCATTCTTGCCTTGATTCCATTCCATTGTAATTCCATTCTAACCAAACAAACAGGGCCTTAGTTGAAAGAGCCATGGAATCCTCCCCTATCGAGCATAGTAATCTTCTCATGCGCCACGGTCCTCAGCTTCTCCTATTGAAACCATCTAGAAAACGATAGACTCCTCAAACTCAACTCATGGCTCCTACAAAAGTTTGCCACTATCTACTTGAACCTTGCTTTCAACAACAAAGACATCTCAAACTTGAAGTAAGAAAAATGGCACAATCCCTCCACAAACTCTTAAATCAATAAATATAATCCGGCTAAGTACTTGACCTACTCCTCCACAAAAGTGGCGGTTAGACTTGTTATACATGTGAGTTCGGGGCGAACACTTCCTACAATAAATGTTATTGTAATCTTTTATATACATCAATAAAGGTTGTTGGTTTATTTCACTCTTCATCTGGACTAAATGAATGAATGCACTATATGGTCCCTCTATATTATTAGAGTTATGTACTATGGCCATCTTAATGATCATACAACTATTGATTCAAATGTTGAATCATAGAGACTGGTGCTTGATGATGTCTAAAGAGTTACATTGAGGGCTCATTAAGTACTGTCAAATGATTATTTGGAAAGGATCTCCAGCCTGAGAAGAAGATGTTAATTCTTCTCTAAAAGTTGATATTTAACCGACCTCTTGATGCAGGTCATCTATATAAGAATCCACGGTCGTCTCGCTTTGGAAGCTTGACAGAATTTATATGTATATATATGCTTTTGGAAAGTATATGATTGATACCAACTCCCAATGATCAAATAAGAAACTTAATGATAAAAAACGTGAAGAAGACAATTCAAGTATGATCTAATACTTCGGGTTTAATCTAAATCTTCTAGTATGCAGGATGTGCGTGTATCAGGAATACTTATGGGTGATGTGATCGTAAACATTTGTATAACCATGACACTTCCATTCCAAGGGAGTGATGAAACGGGTTTGGATTTTAGTGACTCCTCTCAACAAATTAGTGATATGATCCTAGTCCAAATGTTGGATATTGATCTGAATATGTTTCAGATGTAATAAGAAGATTAGATTCATAGTTTGATTTAGTCAAACATCTTTGAGGTTCCCGAGATCTGGATTTGAGATATCATCTCAATCTAAGTCACGATATATGGAAAGTACAATCGTCGTGTCCTTATCTTCAAGTATCTGCGGAGAAAGCACGTTATTCTTAAAAGAGTTCAAGAATAATCCTTGTTGATAATGTATCTAAGCAATGGGAAATAGATAATTAAATGTGATTTAATTATCATGAATAATGTGAATATGATTCATATTATTTTAAACATATGAGAATTGACATCTAAGATAATAAAATATGATTTAGTTATCAGAGATGTGATAATGTGGATATTACTATCCATAATAATCATAAATATTATAAATGTGATTTATAATACGTTAGAGAGATTTATTTGTAAATAGAATTCATGAATTAAATGTTGATGTGAATTGGATTCACATTGAATAATTAATTGTAAATAAAATTTACATATTATATCGGGTTGTTGAATTTGATTCATAATTGTCAATAGTTTTGTTTGCAATTGTCACAAATAATTTGCAATAATTATTTGGTGATATTTTGTTGACAAAAGATTCCATGAATAAAGATTTAATGTAATATGATTTAGGATTGGAGAGAGAATTCTCTACCCAATCAAAGGAGTCTTTATCCTTTCCCTTTTAATGAAATGTGGATGCTTAGTCCTATTCCATTCGTAAGAATCTAGATTTAACTGAAACTAAATATATTAAGATTATTTAGAACATATTTGTTTTCTTTTAAATTAAATTAATTGTTGTTGTAATTTTTTGCAAGAAAATCTCAACCATTGGTTCGAATTAGGAGTACATCTCTACCATCCAATTTAGTATAAAAGAAATGGTAGACCTAGCATTTTCTTTTACATACAATTGCAAGAGCAATAATCTCTCTCTCATACACATCTAAGAGCCTCCCTCTCTCAAACTTTAGTGGTCGACCACTTTAGGGTTGTTGAAAGCGTCGTCGTCGTCATAACACCGTTGTACTGTCGGATCAACTGCTCGTGGATCTATGCCTTCTTCGGTGCTTCTTGCTCATGAAGAAGGATCTATATTTCGTGAAACGAAATCAGGAGATTCCAACCTCGGATCATCAACTCGGAATGTGGGAGCTTCACGTATCATCTATGCATCCGCAACTGCTTCTACTCAGATCGGACTTGAGACAGAAGAATCTCTTACTTTATAGATTAGTGATCGCAAATATGCTCCAAGAGGTAATCCAATTACTCATTTATGATCTTGATGAAACGATTTGAGAAGTTTTCTCGAATTATGTGGTTTCATCTATTTGAAAATTTTAAATTCCGAGCCCATTGCAACGAGTATGACTAGTTGACCTAGACCATATTCAATACGATCTTAACGCTTTCGTGATGCGCTAAAGCATAAACCCTAGCCTTCAATGGTATCAGAGCCTTGGTTAAAGGTCTTGAATGTGATCCAAAATCCTAAGTGAACGAGCTTTTATATATCAGATGCGCAAGGACTCGTTGTTTTGCATTTGATGCATATTTCGAATTGTTTTTCACTAAAAATGAAAAGCCTTTGTTTATGCACTGTTTGGATGATTTTTTTGGATAATAAAATGTATCTAGAATGCCTAAATATGTCCCCAAAACAGTAGCGAATTGTTGGCA
Source organism: Ottelia alismoides (assembly GCA_037367405.1). Classification (NCBI taxonomy): domain Eukaryota; kingdom Viridiplantae; phylum Streptophyta; class Magnoliopsida; order Alismatales; family Hydrocharitaceae; genus Ottelia; species Ottelia alismoides. The sequence continues at coordinate 80,990 of JAZKJV010011414.1, forward strand.
CCAAAGGTGCATAAATAAAAATTCGAAGAGTTCCCGTAGTGACATTGTTTCTGCATGTATTCACGGATCTGTAACAAATTAATTTTTTATTACTGCCTCCCGCCATGAAACATGAAATAAACACTTTAATTAAGTAGAGAACTAAACCAGCAAACCGCATGATTTTATTTCGCACGATTTCGACTCCATTTGCCCAAGATATTCCATATTTAGTGGAGATGGGTCGGATGATGATTGGTTCATCAAGATTACTTTCTTAATATCTTTATCATTCAATGTCAATCAAGGAAATTATGGATTTTCCACGATTAATGATGCTTAATATTTATTGTGGAAATATTTGATTAAACATCAATCATTATTGAATGAATGTTTAATGACAAAACTCAGTTTAACCTACAATAGTTGTAGGTCAACTTTTAGATGCAAAACATGTTTTCTTGATATGATTAAAAATTTAGGATATCAAAATTGTTTTAAGATGCTTAAGATTTCTGAGAGATTATTGTATAGTGTAATGTCGGTCATCAAAGGAATGATCGATAAAATCACAAATACATTGATCAAACGATTATTGTTCTTGAGTCATTATGGTGGCAGTATCTAGGTCATGGACATGCTAATGGGTTACTTAATTGGCACTCTCCGCAGCATTTGGAGTGGAAGCGCTCCCTATTAGCATCATTGTCCGACCTGGCTTGATCCATATCAATGATAGGGTGATCCGAGTAAATCAAATTGTAAACTAATTACTAAAACTCAAGAATAATACGTACTTATGTGAGCATAATACTATATGATAATATCAAGCAAGCCCTAATTATTTGTTGGTTGATTGATTGGATTGATAATTGATTTAATATGATTAAATTAATTGAGATGTAGTTCCCTTTGAAGAATTAATTATGAGAATATCATTCATAATAATTGATTAAAAATTGAATGGGATATGGAAGATCATATAAATGACATCAATGGTCTCTTGTCAAGGCGAATGGTTTCGTCATCATGGATTGTATATTGGGGACACCTGTTCAAAGTAATAGCTCCTACATAGTACATACAAGCGCACATGGATCGGGTTATTTGCTTCTCGAAAGAGTATAGTCGAATGTGTAGTGACCACAATATTGGTTCCTCATATTATTGGGACGATATTGGATTGCGCATAACGGGTTCTATTCATGTTGATGGTTTATTCAATTAACAATGGGTCAACATCACCTTAGGGGTGATGGGCTCGGGTGTTAAAGATCGAATTGGAAAATGCAAGTTGGACTTGCAAGGCAGAATGAGTTCCCGCTTCTGTTTATCCGAGTTGCAGTTTCTCATATTATTAGGATGTAACAAAGATAAAATAGGAGATCCCATATCTTGTTAGAGATATAGCGGTAAGTATATCTCTTGCTTTGAAAGTGAACAAGGGAATGGACCTCAGAGTTTAAAAGACAAAAGTAATTTGATTAAAAATCCTTAATCAAATAATTTAAATTTGAATATATATAATTCATTATATATTCTAATATAGTGCATTCTTAATCTCAGATGAAATCTAAGAACCCGCTCGGTAGGCTTCTGAAGGTCAATCAGTTAACCGGACCCAACTATTCGGATTGGATCCGAAACTTGGAGCTTGTTCTGTCTGTTGACCGCATTGCATACGTGCTTACGAAGGACAAGCATAAAAACTCTCAAACATTGGAAGAGCTGAAGTTCAATGAAAAAATATGATGAAGAACATGCATTGGCAAGGTGTTATATATTGGGATCTTTGTTCAATGTACTGTAGAAACATCATATGGACATGGACGGTTGCCAACATATAATGCTGAATCCTAAAGAAATATTCGGTGATGTAAACCGTACTCAACACTACAATGTTGTGAAAGAACTTATTCGCTGCAATATGCAGGAAGGGACTTCGGTTCGAGAACGTGTAATCAAAATGGTTGGTTACCTTTATGAAGTGGACACTCTCGGGGCACAAATGGATTCAGAAATGCTGTCTGACTTCATTCTGTTATCCTTGCCCAAGTCTTTCACCAACTATGCGGTATCATACCATATGAACAAGTTGAACTTAACTAACGACAGACTCATGGCTTCATTAAAGTCTGCAGAAGATGTAATGAAGAAAGAAAATCCCGCTGACAGTGCAATGGTTGCACAAGCTAAAGGGAAGCGCGGTCGGAAGTATGGGGCTCGGAAAGGTCTAGCCTAGAAAAAGAAGAAGAAGAGTCAAGTCGTTGGCTCATCTTCTCATGCTACCATACTGACAGAATCAATAAAGACTGATGTGTGTCATCACTGCAAAAAGCTGGGGCACTGGAAGCATAACTGCCCAGAGTAACTTAAAACCACTGATAAAGGTAAAACCCTAACATGTATAAAATCTGCTTTCATCATTGAACCCAATTTTCTCATAGGACGAGAAGGTAGTGGGATCATCAATTATGGTGCTACTGTTCATGTATGCAATTTGTTGCATCCATTTCAGGAAACTATGAATCTTGATGAAGGAGAGATAGTCATCCATATGATATCTGACGCAACTGTCGTAGTAATCGCCGTCAGGACACGCAGACTATCGTTATCTATTGGGAGAGTCCTATCTATTAAAGAATGTATTTATGTTCCGGATGTTAGAAGGAGCATATTATTCTTATTCAGTGAAAAGTTTCTCATAAGTCGTTATGATAAACATATTGCTGTGGAATTCTCACTTATAGTGGACTATATGAATTGTGCATTAATAAATCTGTCATAAATGTATCACCCACTAATAAAAATTCTAAAAGAATCAGGGAGGATGGAAATCATTCTAATATGATTTGGCATCAAAGGCTTGGTCATTTATCTGTCGATAAGATCGATATATTAATAAAGGATGGACCCTTAGATTTTCTACAGGTCCAAACTTTGCCTACCTATGAACATTGCATTTGAGGTAAAATGATCAGTGCACCTTTTCGTAACAAAGTTACATAATGCGATGATATTCTTGACCTAATACATACAGTATTTGATCCGTTCAGTACTGCGATCCGAAATGGATATCGATATTACTTAATGTTTATTGATGACCATTCCCGATACAATTTTATCTTCCTATTACAACATAAGTCTGAAACCTTTGAAAAGTTCAAAAAACCATGACTTTGGTTGAGAACCAAACCGACGGGAAGATCAAATAGATTCGATCTAACCGAGGTGACGAGTACCTCTCGAATGAATTCAAGGAATACCTCAAAGAGAGTTGAATTATCTCATATCTCACTCTTCCTAAAACTCCCCAACTTAATGGTGTTGTTGAAAGATGCAACATGATCATCATGGATATGATTTGATCAATGATGAGTACATTTACCACTTAGTTTATGGGGATATGCAGTAGAGACTGCAATATATATCCTATCCTGAGCAAGATTCCAAGCAAATCCGTACCCAAAACCCCTCATGAGCTTTTGTATGGTGCCAAGTCCAGTATTAATCACTTAAAATTTTGGGGTTGCTTGGTCCATGCGAAGAACGTGGACGCAAGTAAGCTAGAATCTCGCACAAGAGAGTGCTACGTCATTGGGTATGTAAAGGACGGTATTGGATACCAACTTTACAACCCTGAGGCTCAAAAGGTCTTCGTCTCTAGAGATGTAAAATTTCTGGAGGATGACTTCATTAAGAGTCAAGACAAAAATGAAGTAAGGGAACTCATTGAATCCTCTGAGGATGTTAAGCTTCCTGAACCAGAAATTGAAGAAGTAAATGAAGATAAAACACCCATACCTCTTTGAAGGAGTTTAAGGGTGGTTGCACCACCTGAAAGGTTCGGATTCTATGTGTCAGGTGATACTGATAATGATCCAGCTTCATTTGATGAAGCACTCGCAGATCAAGACATGGATGGATGGATGCTAGCATAGAAGCATGAAATAGACTCCATGTACAAGAACAGTGTATGGACCGTATATGATCTACCTAAAGGGGTAAAACCCATTGTGTGTAAATAGATATTTAAGAGAAAAAGGGATCCTAATGGAAGTAGCGCTAGAGAGTTTTGCTTCATTGGGTATATAAAGGACGGTATTGGATACCAACTTTACGACCCTGAGGCTCAAAAGGTCTTCGTCTCTAGAGATGTAAAATTTCTAGAGGATGACTTCATTAACAGTCAAGACAAAAATGAAGGGAACTCCTTGAATCCTCTGAGGATGTTAAGCTTCCTGAACCAGAAACCGAAGAAGTAAATGAAGATAAAACACCCATACCTCTTCGAAGGAGTTTGAGGGTGGTTGCACCACCTGAAAAGTTTGGATTCCATGTGTCAGGTGATATTGATAATGATCCAGCTTCATTTGATTAAGCACTCGCAGATCAAGATATGGATGGATGGATGCTAGCAATGAAGCCTGAAATAGACTCCATGTACAAGAACAGTGTATGGACCGTATATGATCTACCTAAAGGGGTAAAACACATCAGATGTAAATGGATCTTTAAGAGAAAAAAGGGGTCCTGATGGAAGATAGAGACCTTCAAGGCTCAGCTTGTAGCCAGGGGTTACACACAACGAGAAGGCATCGACTACGATGAGACATCCTCTCATTTGACTATACTTAAATCCATTAGAACATCGCTAGCTATAGTTGCATACAGTGTTCACGAAAGCGTCATGCGCGGCCGCAGCGTATATGGTGCCCTCAACGCACCGCTTTCATGAAGCCCCCCATTATGCGCCATGTGTACTTATGCGGGCAGCATACATATTTTTTTATTTATTTTTTATTTTTTTAATTTGTGCCACGTTTTTATTGTGTTATTTGTACCACGTTTTCCTTACTTTTGCATGTATGCCAACCAAGCATTCCATGACCATTTACCCTACTTAATTGTGGGAAAAGGCTTTGTTGTTGTTGTTGTTGTCAAAGTAGTTGTACTGTGAGATTGGAGTAAACATGCAACGACGAAAAAGAATAATGTACTAATAGTTTAGCAAACTTGTAGAGATATTTCTAGTATTTATGTACTTATGTGTCATGCTTATTTTCGTTATTCCATCTTATGTAATTTACCCATAGGCTTCCTCTATATAAGAGAGCCTAGGATTCCCTGGAATAAACAAGTCCTCTCTTTTTTTGAGGCTCATAAACAAGTCCTCTCTTTCATTTCTTCCAACATGGTATTAGAGCCTCCACCCTAAACCCTAGCCGCCCCTCTCATCAACCACCGCCCACCCGCCCACCCCATACCCACCGCCTCTCTCTCCTCCCCGCCGCCTCTCCTCCTCACCAAGGGTGTCATGTGCGGCCCCTAAGCCGCCCCTTTTCCCTAACTCGGCGTCGTCCCTTCTCTTCATGGGTATGAGTGCATAAGTCTACATATGCACTCATATCCCCACATGTGTATGTGGACGCTTCTTCATTGGTCTACGAACCCTAGTTCTTCGTCTCCGCCAACTATGTCAGAAAACAAGGTTGATATGCCCTCCATTGACGCCTTCAAAGGTCCAGCGCCAATAGTCAAGATGGATGGGACGAATTACGAGCTCCGGGCGATGCAGTTCATAAGCCTCATGAAGTCCAATGGTAAGAAGCACATTCTTACCGAAGATGAGCCGGCGGAGAAGACAGGGATTTACGCCTCATGGGAGGCTGATGATTCGTATGCCAAGGTCTGGCTTTCTGGCACTCTGACAATGGAGATTACCAATTATGTCCTACATCAGCCCACGGCTAAGGCCATGTGGGATATTCTTGCTGCGACGTACTTGCAGATGAGGAACGAGACCAAGATCCTCCAACTTCATCATGACATCTTTACGGTCAAGCAGAATGGTCGACCGCTGCATTCGTTGTATACATCCCTACGGGGGATGTTTGAGAAGCTTTACAGTATCATTCCACTGACGGCGATCCCTGAGCAGCAGAAGACGTTCCGGAATGCTACAATGGTGGGGGTCTTACTAGCAGCTCTAGACCCGGAGTATGATGCAGCTCGCTCGCAGATACTGGCCGATGCTACTATTCCTCCAGTGGAGGAAGTGTATCGACGACTCAGCCGAATTTCGGTTTCTTCTCCAGCGTCCACGCCACCTCCTTCAACAATGGCTGCTTCCCGAGGCAGAGGTGCCCCCTCCTCTTTTCGTAGCTGTGGACCTCGTGGTCGAGGTGGCCGCTTCCGTCAACCATGCACCTTCTGTCATCGCCCAGGTCATGCGGAAGATACATGCTATTCTAAGCATGGCTTTCCTGCATCTGCCCGTGTAGCCGAGCATGTTGTGCTCATACCGCCATCTACTTCAGACCATCGGTTTGAGGATCTTGTCGCTAGACTACAGGATATCATGTCTTCTGCCACTATTAATTCACCGGGAGGACACTCAGACATCGCAACTTCAGCCTCTGCCTCCACGTCAGCTACGGCAAGCACATCAGGTAGCATATATGCCTTTACATCATGTCACAATTCTGATGTTTCGGAATGAATCATGGACTCTGGTGCGACACATCAACTCTGTCGGGACAGAGATAAGTTTACATCCTACAAGGAGGTTTCCCCAAGGAGATCGGTAGTAATAGAAGATGGGACTCATTCCCCCATCATTGGGCAGGGGGAGATCAGTTTGACACCCTCCATTCGCCTGTTGAATGTTTTGCATGCTCCAGATTTCTCGATGAACTTACTTTCTATTAGTCAGCTTACAAAGGATTTGCATTGTCGAGCTATATTTGACCCATCATCTCTTATTTTTCAGGATATTCTAACGGGCAGGGTGATTGGTTGTGGCTGTGAGCAGGATGGTCTTTATCGGTTGGTTCGTATCTCCTATGCTGGTGTCTCATCTCAGTCCAGTGCATCTGCTTCTCCCTTTACCTGGCATATGCGTTTTGGTCATCTTCTTCTTCAGAAGCTGCGTCATATCTTGCCTCAGACTTCACCGAAGTCTTCTTTCCAGTGTGAAGCGTGTCAGTTGGGAAAGCATCACAGGTCTACTTTCCCTCGTCGTGAGTTTAGGAGCAGTCGCTCCCCTTTTGAGTTATTGCATGTTGACATTTGGGGTCCGAGTCGTGTACCTGATCACCAGGGATACAGATTTTACCTAGTGGTCGTCAATGATTTCTATAGATTGTCTTATGTCTTTTTATTGAAAAATAAATCTGAAGCGGCTTATCAACGAAATTCGGAATGTTTTTTCTTCTAATGCATTAGAATTTTGCACTCGTGCTCTGTCCCATTTCTTCTTGTCTTGTGGCATTATTCATCAAACAACTTGTGTCTACACATCTCAACAGAACGGTGTTGCAGAGAGAAAACATTATCATCTCCTTGACGTGGCTCGGACTTTATTCATTCATAGTTGTGCTCCTCTGTCTTTTTGGTGTGATAATGTTCTTATGGCAGGTTATCTGATCCATCATATGCTATCGTCTGTGTTGGGTGAGAAAGTTCCTCTTTTTGTTGTCTTTCCTGACAGGGAATTGTTCTCACTAGCTCCTCGTGTTTTTGGTTCAGTTGTGTTTGTCAATCACCTCACTCCAGGGATTGACAAGCTCTCACCTAGGGCTGTCAAGTGTGTGTTTCTGGGGTACTCTCATACTCAAAGGGGCTATCGATGCTATGATCCTGTGAATAACAGATATTATGTCAGTGATGATGTCACCTTCTTTGAAAATGTCATGTATTTCTCGCCTACAGGTGACAGGATGACTCCTTCCACTACTGATGATGACAATTATGTGCCATCTCCTCCTGTATGTCAGTCTGATCACATACCTAATGTTGTTGTGCCACCACCGTCACCATCATCAACACCATCACCACTACCACCAGTACCACCTCTACCGAAATTTTATACTTGTCGTCCGAATCCTGCTCATGGAGGCCTTCATTCATCTACCACGCCCCAGGTATGTCCAAGTGATATTAGTAATGATGGGACTAACAATGCACAAGTGCAGGACAATGATGTACAGATGGACACTGCTGATGATTTGGATGTACCTATTGCCTTGACGAAATCCAAGCGGACGTGTGCGTCTTATCCACTTGCTTCACAGGTTTCATTCCATCGCCTCACTGGTGATTTCCAGAGATTTGCTATTGCACTATCTACCGTGGAGATACCACGGAACTATCAGGATATCTTGAAAGACAGCAGCTGGCGGTTAGTCATGGAAGAGGAAATGGCTGCATTGCGATCTCGCGGTACATAGAGCTTGGTTGATGCTCCCCCAGGAGCTTCTGTGGTCAGTTGTAAATGGGTCTTTACTGTCAAATATAATGTGGGTGGCAGCCTTGATCGCTACAAAGCAAGACTAGTGGCCCGTGGATTCACTCAGACCTATGGCATGGACTATATGGACACTTTTTCCCCGGTGGCCCGTCATTCAACTCTACGTGCTCTTCTGTCAGTCGCAGTGGTACGTGATTGGCCCTTATTCCAGTTTAATGTTAAAAATGCCTTTTTATATGGAGATCTATAGGAAGAAGTCTACATGCAGCAGCCTCCGGGGTTTGCTGCTGAGGGGGAGTGTCATGGTGTATAGACTTCACAAGGCCATATATGGTCTTAAACAAAGTCCGCGGGCATGGTTTCAGAAGCTTTCAGATCTCATCCAGAAGCAAGGGTTCATAAGATCAAATGTTGATCACTCTTTGTTTGTCTAGAAGACTCCCAGAGGTATTGTTGTTATTATGGTATATGTTGATGATATACTTGTTACGGGAGATGACATGCAGGGGATAAAGATGGAAAAAGCATTTTTAGGCCATCAGTTTGTAACGAAGGATCTTGGTACTCTACGATACTTTCAAGGATTGGAGTTTGCGAGGAATGCGCAAGATCTTGTGATGACCCAAAGGAAATACATTACAGATATGCTTGTTGAGACAGGTATGATCGAGTGTCGACCCTCTACTACTTCCATGGATCCTAGTATGAAGCTATATGGAGATGATTCAGAGGAAGTTGACAAAAGAAGATATAGAGAAATGGTGGGAAAACTTCTCTATATTACTATCACCAGACCTGACATTGCTTTTGCAGTTAGTCGGGTGAGTCAGTTCATGGAACAGCCCAGACAGATACACATGGATGTTGTATATATGATACTAAGATATCTAAAGTCGTCTCCGGGTGTAGGATTGTTGTTCAGGAAAGAAACAAATCTTTATATCTCTGCTTGTGCTGATGTGGATTATGCAGGATATCCTAGAGAACGGAAATCTACCTCAGGTTTTGCAGTGTTTGTAGGCAGTTCCTTAGTTTCTTGGAAAAGCAAGAAACAAACAGTGGTGGCTAGATCTAGTATTGAATCTGAGTATAGAGCCATGGCACAGGCAAGTACGGAGATGATGTGGGTTCGAGCCGTATTAGCAGATCTGCATATAGATGTACCATTACCCATGGAGTTACAATGTGATAATCAAGCAGCATTATTTATTGCTAATAGTCCCGCATTTCATGAAAGGACGAAGCATATTGAGGTAGACTGCCACTATACCAAGGATATGATTCAGAAGGGGTTGATTTCTACTTCCCATGTTAGTTCAGGAGAGCAGACTGCATATATTTTTACTAAGTCGTTGCTCAGAGGGCCATTTCAGAAATATTCTTCCAAGCTGAGCATGATTGACATCTATGCTCCATTTTGAGGAGTGTAGAGATATTTCTAGTATTTATGTACTTATGTGTCATGCTTATTTTCGTTGTTCCATCTTATGTAATTTACCCATAGGCTTCCTCTATATAAGAGAGCCTAGGGTTACCTGGAATAAACAAGTCCTCTCTTTCATTTCTTCCAACAAAACTAATTTACTTAACTAATAGTTATTATGAATGCAATATATTATCTGTTAAGTTTTGTACTTTTTGATGGGGGGTCAATTATAAATATAACGACAGAGATAAATGACATTATATTCAACAATAGAGGCATTTTGTGTGCTAACATTTCTATTTTGTTGATTGTTGTCAACTATTTTGTGTGCTAACCGTTCTATTGAAGTACTGATATTTGATTGATAGAGATTGTTTTGAACTCTATATGAAAGTTATTTTTCTTAGATCTTCTGTTGGACCACAATTATATATAAATTTAGTTATGTTGTAGTCACTTTTCTATATATTTATTTATTTTTAAATAAAAAATTAGGAAACCGCGTAGAACCGCATATACCCCGCATATGCTCTCGCATACCGCTTAAGCGCTATTCAGTGACCTGTCCGAACGCATACGCATACCGCTTTATTGAACCTTGGTTGCATATCTTGACTACGACATCTAACAAATGGATGTCAAGATGACATTCCTCAATGGATACCTCGACGAGAATATTTATATGGAGCAGCCTCGGGGCTTCATAACTGAGGAAGGTAAAGTATGCAAGCTGAAGAAATCCATTTATGGGCTCAAACAAGCTTCTCGTAGCTGGAACATAAGATTCGATGAAACCATAAAGAGTTATGATTTCATTTAGAATCTTGATGAACCATGTGTATACAAGAAGCTTAGTGGGAGTGTCATTGTGTTTATCGTGCTTTACGTAGGCGGCATCCTTATCATTGGGAATGATATTGGGATGATGAATAGTGTTAAGATTTAAACGTCTCACACCTTCGAGATGAAAGATCTTGGAGAAGCCTCTTATATCGTGGATATGAAGTTGTTCAAAAATATATAAAAGAGAATTTTGGTACAAACATTAAGAAGATCTTGGAATGTTTCCATGTGGAGAATTCCAAGAAAGGCTTCATTCCCTTGAGACATGGTATACACCTATCTAAATGGATGGCTCCTCGTAGTGTTGTGGATAAGAAAGCCATAGCCGGATGCCCTTACGCATCAGCTATGGGAAGCATGATGTATGCTATGATGTGCATAAGGTTAGACATCTGCCATGCAATGGGAGTAGTAAGTTGTTACCAATCTTTATGGAGAACAACACTGGAATGCAGTGAAGAGCATCTTTAAGTATCTAAGACGGACTCAAGATTACATCTTGGTCTATGGAGATGGAGATCCCTGAGTATTAGGATACACATATTCAAACTTCCAATCTGATGTAGATGACCGCAAGTCAACTTTAAGGTTTGTATACTTGTTGAACGATGGTGTTGTGAGATGGAGAAGCAAGACACTACGACTGATTCAACTACTGAAGCCAAATACCTAGCTGCATCGGATGCTGCAAAAGAGGCGATGTGGTTACGCAAGTTCATCCTAGAACATGACGTAGTTTCCTATGATACTCGCATTCCGATGCTCTGCGATAACACGGAAGCCATAGCTCAAGAGAAGGAACCCAAATGATATCAAAAGAGCAAACACGTGAAAAAGAAATACCACATCATTCAGGAGATTCGAAAGCGTGGTGATATCATCATCACCACGGTGGCCTCTGCCGACAACGTTGTCGATACCCTTACCAAACCTTTACCAAAAAGGTTTTCAACCAGCGTGTAATGAGCATGGTTTAAAGATTGTACCTGAATGATTCTGAGGGCTAGTAGGAGATTGTTAGTCATGTGAGCCCGGGGCGAACCATTCCTACAATAAACATTATTGTAATCTTATATATATAAAGGTTATTGCTTTATTTCACTCCTTATCTGAGATTTAAATGAATGAATGCACTATAAGGTCCTTCTATACAATTAGAGCTATATACCATGGCCATCTTAATGATCATACAGCTGTTGATTCAAATGTTGAATCATAGATATTGGTGCTTGATGATATCTAAAGAGTTAGATTGATGGCTCATCAAGTACTGATTATTAAGAAAGGATCTCCAGCCTGAGAAGAAGATGGCAATTCTTCTCTAAAGGTTGATATCTAACTAACCTCTTGATGTAGGTCATCTGCATAAGAATAGAGATTATGAGGTGTTAGATAAGTTCGGTCAAAGAGCTGACTTAACGAGATCGAGATAACCAAGACCTATGTCGTATACTGTTACGATATAGGCACACATCCTCTGACCAGAGACAGATGTGTTACTATATATCTGAGTATGTACATTTGGCAGACCGATAGGTTGATCACCTAGACAAGATCTATACACCGATGAGTTAGTGTGCATACAAGGGCATATGAGTAATATGATCTCTCAAAGGGATCATACATGTTCATTATTGAACCGGAAGACATGAACTCACCCATGAGATATTGGGATAAATTTCCGTGCACGGTCGTCTCACTCTGGAAGCTTAACAGAATTTATAGGTATGATATATGCTTTTAGAAAGTATTGATCGGTACTAACTCCCAATGATTTAATGAGAAACTTAATGATAAAAATCCTGAAGAAGATAGTTTAAATATGATCTAATATTTCGGGTTTAATCTAGATCTTCCAGTAAGTAGGATGTACGGGTATTAGGAATACTCGATGGTGATGTGATCGTAAACGATTGTATAACCATGACACTTTCATTCCGAGGGAGTGGTGAAACAGGTTTGGATTTTTAGTGACTACTCTCAACATATTAGTGATATGATCTTAGTCCAAATGTTGGATATTGATCTGAATATGATTCAGATACAATAAGAAGATTAGATTCATAATTTGATTTAATCAAATACCTTTGAGAGGTTCCTGAGATCTGGATTTGAGATATCATCTCAATCCAAGTCACGATACATGGAACGTACAATCATCTTGTCCTTATCTCCAAAGTATCTGCGGAGAAAGCACATTATTCTTAAAAGAGTTCAAGAATAATTCAATTGTTGATAATGTATCTAAGCAATGGGAAATAGATAGTTAAATGTGATTTAATTGTCATGAATAATGTGAATATGATTCATATTATTTTGGACACATGAGAACTAACATCTAAGATAATTAAATATGATTTAGTTATCATAAATGTGATTAATGTGGATATTAATATCCATAATAATCATAAATATTATAAATGTGGTTTATAATATGTTGGAGAGATTTAACTATAAATAAAATTTATGAATTAAATGTTGATGTGAATTGGATTCACATTGAACAATAATTGTAAATAAAATTTATATGTTATATCGGGTGGTTGAATTTAATTCATAGTTGTCAATGGTTTTGTTTTCAATTATCACAAATAATTTGCAATAATTATTTGGTGATATTTTCTTGAGAAAAGATTCCATAAATTAAGATTTAATGTAATAAGATTACATTAGGATTGGAGAGAGATATCTCTCCCAATCAAGGGTGGTCGTCCACCTTGATTAAAAGGGAAGGAGTCTTTCTCCTTTGCCTTTTAATGGAATGTGGATGCTTAGTCATATTCCATTCATGAGAATCTAGATTTAATTAAAACTAAATATGTTAAGATTAATTGTTGTTGCAATTTTTGCAACAAAATCTCAACCATTGATTCGAATTAGGAGTGCATCTCCACCATCCAATTTAATATAAAAGAAAGGGTAGACCTGGCATTTTCGTTTACATACAATTGCAAGAGCAATAGTCTCTCTCTCATACACGTCCAAGAGCCTCCCTTTCTCAAACCCTAGTGGCCATCCACTTAAGGGTTGTTGAGAGCGACGTCGTCGTCGCAACACCATTGTGCTGCCGGATCAACCGCTCATAGATCTCTGCCTTCTTTGTGCTTCTTGCTCGTGAAGAAGGATCTATATTTCGTGAGACGAAATCAGGAGATTCCAACCTCAGATCATCAACTCGGATTGTGGGAGATTCTTGTGTCATTTTCACGCCCGCAAGTGCTTCTACGTCGAATCGAAGATGAGACAGGAGAATCTCTTACTTTAGAGATTAACGACCGCAAACACGTTCCAAGAGGTAATCCTAATTACCCATTTATGATCTTGATGAAACGATTTGAGAAATGTTCTCGAATCATGTGGTTCCCATTTATTTAAAAATTTTACATTCCGTTGCCCCTTGCAACTAATATGACTAGTTGGCCTAAGATCGTATTCGATGCGATCTTTACACTTCCGTGATACGTTAAGGCCTAAAACTTAACCTTCAATCAGTGACGAGAGAAGAAACATATTCTATTATGATGACGAGGTACAATACGTTGTGTGCTTGCAACTGGAAGCATCAAAATTCTTCAAGTGCAACCTCCTAAACAAGATCCAAAACTTTGAGGAACCCTGGTCCTATCCACCAGAATCCCCATGCCAATCCCGGTTAACAAGATGACATTGACCTCGTCACTAACCGCCTAAGGAGAATAAAAAATCTAATCCAGGTTGCCCTCAGCTTTAATCATCACTCCTCACACAATATATTAACTCATGCATCACATTCACCACAATACAGAAGTCATTCTTCCCACTTAACTTGATATTCAAAGTCCTGTTACCTTCCTGCATTTCCACAAACTCGAACTGATCCTACTCCAGCCAACTAGCAAGCCTCCAGATCTGCTTGCAGGCTAAGCCCTCCAAAATCCGTCAATTTAATACCCCTGACACCACTCCAGATAATCAGTTCCAGCTCTTCACCACAGTTTTTTTTTTCTTGACCTCACTTCAATCTTAAAAATATTTTATTCATTCAACCATGATGTATCCGCCCAAGTTATCGAAAAAAAATCAAAATAGGAACAATATCATTTATCCCTTAATCCTTTTAGCACTTAGCTATCAATGATGGGTATGCACACAAAAATGCAATATGGAATGCATAATAGCAATTTACTTATTTTGAAGTCAGGCTACAAGAGTTTGATTATAAAGATACCACAAATTCAAGTCCGTAATATCCTGGAAAATCATATTGCTACTTGTTAGTAGTTGAGACAGAAGTTAGTGCCACTAAATTGTTTTCTAAAAAGAGGAGGATGGGGAGTATGCACCCTGGTGCATGTAATTTTACATGCACCGGGGCTTATATCTCCCACATTTTTTTATTTTTTTGGGAAAATATCACCGTGTATATTCATCTATATATCCCTCCAATATGCCATTCGAATTTCGTCAGAAACAGAGACTCCTATGCCCTCCATTTATAACAGGTCGATTACAGCAATTCTAAGACCGTTAAAATTATTTGTTCTAGATGGAGGGCATAGGAGTCTCTGTTTCTGACGAAATTCGAATGGCATATTAGAGGGATATATAGATGAATATATACAGTGATATTTTCCCAAAAAATAAAAAAATGTGAGAGATATAAGCCCTGGTGCATGTAAAATTACATGCACCACCAGGGTGCATACTCCCTTTTCTCTTCTAGTACAAAATTCATCACCCTAGTCCCGATACAAGCCAGTTATCCATATGCAGCCAGTATAGCTATAGCAATGCCAACCTTAAATGTTACCTAAAAAAACGCCACCTTAAACAAATAAAAAAATTGTAACATATTGGTGTTGCACCATGCATCACTTCAGAGGAAATGTCCATGGCATCTGTTTTTTTCAAAATATTAGTCCAAGAACCGCCTATAACTTTAAGCTTTTTCGCAAGTTTCTTAATGGCTGAAAAACCTTTACTCAACCTTATGATCAAGGTCAATGGCACAAGGTAGACCATAGCTGAGGCTCCATTCTGCATCGTGACTGCCATAATTTAAAGTTCCCTCCAGAGAATTTGAGCCATACTGTTAAGTCTCATCCTTTTCAGGCTTCAACTCACAAAATGGTTAGTCATCCACATGATGGAAAAACCACTAAGCTCATCAGTGTGACTTTCCAGTCCATGCTTTCTAACTGTGTCTTTCAACAATTTCCAAACCACTAGACTTCCACAATTGCTGCAACTCATAATATGGACCCGAAACTTCACCTACGAAGATGCATAGTGACCCAATCGTAAACATATACCGGCTAAGACACTGAGTGAACCAGCATTATAATACAAATGATGCAATGCCCCTTATGACGTCTTGGATAGAAATTGACAAGATGGCTGTGCACTACAATCTTATAACACCTAAAACCTGCACTTGGATACCTGTTCTATGGAAATAACATAGCGATTTCCAAACATTAATAGGCCTCCTCTTTCAATCCTAAATTTGAAGACATGACTTTTTAAGCTGAACAATCAGCTAGAGACACGGGGATTATCTTACATAGTGGAAAGATTCAAAGTAAACAATTATCAAGCAAGATCAAGGAAACAATCCTTGGATGTGGCAAGCACGAGCTTTCAGAAGATAGGAAAAGTTTCTTTTCTTCGGGGAAAATCAATTATGGTTTTCATTCAAAAAAGGGATATAATACATATATAGAATCATAGCAAACCTAAAGAAGACCATAGCGAGAGAAAGAGGGGGAACGAGGGATCAGGATAGGTGAAGAAGAAACAAAGAGGAAAATGAAAACAAAGTATAAGGAGTGACATTTAAAAAGCTAGTTTGGACAAATGCTTATCCACCAGTACATAATGGGCAAAGTTTTACTTCTTGGACCATAAAAACAACCGCATCATTTACAGAAAAGGAATTATATAACATAATTAAAAGATTGGCACGAACATGCTGCATCAATAGCTAACCAGACAATACAAAGATTGTAAGGGAAAAAAACAAATGCTATGAAATAAGGAATGATGAGGCAAGGTGGTTTTTACATTGCATATGTAAATTGTTAAACCATAATCAGAACTCAGAAGCATCCAACTCCTCGATTGCTTTGACGCTTAAGCGCATGACAGGATAATAACCAACATCTACAAAAGACCATGGTTCCATTTTTATTCGTAAATCTACTTGAACAGGCCATAATAACCTCCACGAATTGATAACAGAACACCCATTGATGATTAACATCAACAACCCAACATGAAGAAGCTCATCAAATGGGAGGCGATGTTAGCAAGTAGGATCATATCAAACCACAAGATTGGAACTATAATAAAGCGTAAAAAATTTCAGTTCAAACCTAATTTGCAGGACCAACAGACATTCGCTAAGGTTCAAGAAGACTCCAGAACGAGTTCCCCATTTTCCATAAGGGCACCTTAATCTGGTTAGAAAACAACCGAAGCGAAGCCTCTGATCCGATCAATCTCTAGAACCCTAGAGATGAAATGTGTATGATATGGATATCGAACTAGGACGAGAACCCCACCGCGTGAAAGCATCCGAAGTCGGGGTGGAGGTGGAGATCGAAGGAGGAGAGGAGAAGTGGTCAGTTGGTCGAAACCCAGACCCGAACGGGATGAGGAGACCGGCTCCCCTGATGTACAGCAGAATCTGCGCTGTACAGCCATGACCGCTCGATCAAGATCGAACGGTTTAAACGAATTCCGACTGTACAGCAGGCCTTTGCAGTACAGCAGAGGATCCGACTAATGGATGAGAGGGACTTGCTCTGTTTTTGGAGTAAAGGCACGCGGCTCAGCAGGAATTGAATTATATATGACATATCTATTGTAGAATTGAATTATATGACATATCTATTGTATTAATTTGTGTACTAGTGCAAGCCCCGTGCAATGCACGGGGAAGTGTCAAAGATAACAATGTTTATGAAAATACAATTCCAGTTCCATGTATGTACTTAGAAACTAATAGATATCGAAAAAATAATAATAGAAAGAAAGTCAAACCTTATTTTAATCAATATCGTTCTCGTAGTCAAATTTTAGTTACGTATTCCTTTCAAATGAAAATTAATAGGTAGTCAACATTTCTTACACATAATCTACATTTTAACCTTACTCGACGGCGAGGAGGGAAAATTACTTTCCCTTATAAGCTGACGTGACCGGACAATCAAAGAGGGGTTGGGGTCTTCTTCGGGTTTCGAGATTACAGATTCAAGGGAGAGGATGGATTGAAGGGGCGACGTGCAGCCTAGTGAGGTGTGGATGTTGACGGTCAAACCATGCTGATTCGCTCCTACCCATCCTCGATTCTTCGCATTGATCGTTGGTAAATTCGATGAGAGAGTGCTTTTTCTTATTCTTGGAAGCCTTGGCAGCGACCTTTAGACACATCTAACTTAAAAAAAGTGCATTGTATAACTTATCTTAACTTGAAATGAAGGATAAAGTTAACAATGATAACTTTTAAATCTTGAACTAACTTGTGAGTTAATTATACATAAAGCTATCGACTCGCATATACCAAATGATCTATAAATAAAGCTATTTGGATTATGTTGATGGTGTTTTATTTTTTGTGCAATTATAGAGTTGACAGAGTTTTATTTTTGGTGCAATTATAGAGTGCATCCGAAAAATATATTAAAAATACACTATATATGCCTATCATTGTAAAAGCACCGAAAATCTTATAATATTCATATAAAATGGTACTTGTTGTGTATAAGCAAAGCTTGACAATAAATAAAAAATGTATAAAAATATCCTATCACTTGCTTTAAAGAACATATAAAACTTCAAATATAATAAAAAGGTTTTAAAAAATTACATTTTATTTATATATTATTACATACTAATAAATATCTATAGATAAATTTTAAAAAACACATATGTACCATAAATTTTGGTATTTAAAATAGTAAATGTTCGTATTCTCACGAAACTAAAATATAGGTGATATTGTATATTAATAGAGTTCGATCGTCCTGCTCCCACCTTATTTTTCGATTTTTTTTATTTTTTATTAATAAAGTCATGTATTTTCATCACTATATCCTTTAATACGTCATTCCAATTTCATCAGAAACAGATGCTCATAAGCCCTTCATCTTGAACATGTCGATAAAATTACCTATACTAGATGGAAGGTACAAGAGTCTCTGTTTCTAACGAAATTGGAACGATATATTATAGATATATAGTGAGGAAAATACATTGCTTTTTTTTGAAAAAAAAAATAAAAAATCTCAGAAAATGGAGTGGGAGCATCCCATTTTTTCCATAATTAACAGGTATCCTGTAGTAGTTTGGTTTTATGTATCTAATAATAATTTATTTTTTATTTTATTTAATATATGGCATTGAATATAGATCAATATATAGCAGAGACTATTCATGATCTCGAGCAGGATAACTAATGAAATATTCTCTTGCGCTGTATATAGTAGGTGTATATTAATTTTATGTAATCAAGGGAATAAATTGCAATAAAATAAACTATTTGTGTGTGTGGTAATTAATTGGAATTGCATGTGGGTATCCTTGCAAAAGTTTGCAAGTCACGATGCAATCTTGGACGGCGTGAGTGTGTGCGGTAATTAATTGGAATTGCATGTGGGTATCCTTGCAAAAGTCACGATGCAATCTTGGACGGTGTGGGCATTATTGGGAAAGCCAACGGCAATTACGTAAGGATGTTAGGCGATGAAAGGGCAAAAGTGGAATGTAACGGCCAAAAAGTAATAGGTGGGGGGCAAAACCCCCTGCTTAATATATGGTAATAGATTGTATCAATTTCATAGGGTTCGGAGAAATAAATTTGATTGTATATATTTTTTGACCAATCAGAGCAATATAATGTATGTATTGAGTCTACATGACGATTGATGATTGATGGAAATATTCTAACACAACCTTTGTCATATATTCCATATATTACATTGTATAGGTATCATATTCATGCATGGAATATGATTCACTTTCAAGTTACCTTGATGGTGAAATAGTAAACGCAAGAGACTTAAAATTCCACGCTAAAGAGCATGGAGGTCCGAGGTCCTCTTCAAGGCATACCTCCTTTCCCAGTGGCATTCCTTCAATGTAGATAGCACACTGCGCTATTTAGCTTACGCACAATTATGGGTTATGTTATTAGAGCCAACTTTATGATCAGGCACAATGTAAAAGATATTTTAGAAGTGCCTCATTCGACTTAGAGTAACTTTGTTGATTTGTTATTGAAAAACTCGGGAAGAGGAGTTTCATATACTCGCACATACTTCATGTACTCCTTTCCATTAGTATTAGGTGGACCCTTGGAGGATGTAGAAATAACCTTTCACGTACTAGATAAGCTCAATGGTTAGAGCATAGGGCTAACATGTGAGAAGGATGACACCAATCTCCTCCTGACTTATTAGGTTGAATGAGGCCTTTGTGGTGTGTTTTATATATCAGCAAGGCTTCATCAGACTTTTCTCACTATGCTCTTCTATTAGCTTAGTAGTTTCTAATGCCAAACACATGGGATAGTGCTAGGTTTAGACGTTCAAATAGGGATTGGAAATAGGGATTGGAAACTGTTTGTTTCCAAATGTATTGAGAGGAATCGATGCTTCATTTAGTAAATGCATTGAAGGTAGTATAACAATCAAGAATTTAAGTTGTCAAGATGAACATATTGACATGGGGAAAGGATAATCGATGATAAGGGGAAACCACTAGAATAAGCAAATTGTAGGTCATATACCATTTGACTTCAAATAGGGGCCAAAGAGTCCAAGACCAAATGACCTCGGGCTTGGAATCAAATATCAAAACATTGATGATGATGATGATATCAACCATCATAGAAGACTAATAAGCTCAAACATGCATTTTGACGAGGAAATAAATACTTCTTCCTTCTACGACTTGGTATGAGGATCAATTCCATTGTAAGACAAGATAAACTAAGATTGAATTAGAAGTCTTCTAGACCACAAGGGATGTTCCTTTTTGCCTTCTATACTGCCATTCGAACTTGTTCAGGGTCCCTTTGAACACAAGGCTAAGATTTCTTCGGAAGATCCGACACACATATCTTTACTAAGCCTTCATATGCATGTGCCTAGTCGCCGAGGAAGAAAGAAGGGGAGAGTGAGACCCTCCCTCTTGGTTAAAGGAGGTTGTGGACTATGCATAATTTCCCTATTCGAGTATGCCTCACAGACATTCTGGGCCTTCAATGATACTTTTTATTTCCACGACTTCTCTAGATAGGAATTAACTTATGTAAGCTCCTATCATGTCATCCCAAAGAAGTACAAGTTCAATCTACTGATGAGGAACTATAATCTTAATAATATGGTTATTTTTATAATCGTGAAAAAGGTTATTTCTGCTTTAAAAACTACTCGATGAGTAGATCCATGGACTTCACCCTCTAACTAGGCCAGAAATGATAATAAAAGAGAGCATTTTTGGTGTTAAAACTAAATAGAACATTAGCTCACATGCACTCAATTTTACAATGTTTAATTATAGACAGGAAACCAAAACAACTATCACAAAAATAAATATTTTATAGTATAAACTTCTTTGGATAAAAGTCAACTACCATAAATATAACCATCCTTAAGTCCATATTAATATAATTATTTTTCATTCTCAATATGTAATGTCCCGGGCTTTGCTCTCTGGACCATTATCAAGGAAATTTAGGCATTGCAACTCATTGATTTCATTGTCCACCTCCCAAAATACTTAAACACGAATTTTTCAAGTAGTAATTCCTACCACTTATATTCTCACTTTCCATCATTAGAGGGAACAAATGACGTGTTATATCGCAAACAAGGATGTTGCAAATATAGATCGGGAGATCATGACATCCCAAAACATAGTCTCTCACCTCTAAAACTCACAAAGTCTTAGAATAGTTTATTATGGTGGGGATTACAACTTGACAATATGAGATTATGCATTTGGATGGTTGTCAACTGTCCACTTGGACCTAACCCCAATAAGTTGTCAATGCCAATTTCTCTGAATAATGATCCAGAACCTAAGCTTGGGACATTATAAATGATATCAGAGCATGTTCCCTCTAATAATGGAAAATGCTACTTGAGGAGATCTAAGCCCTTCCCTTCAGTCTATTGAGTCATTCCATTGGCTTCTTCCCTTAGTCCATAAATTCTTTATACTTAGGCTATTTTTCGGACCAAGTATAGTGGGGTTGAGCCTTTATTACCCCATCAATCTCTTCTAATCTTTTGTGCCCTATCCTTTGATGTTTTTGTTCTACACTTAGGCTATTTAAAACCTAAGTATAGGGGGTAGTACCGATTTCTCTCCTTGTATTTCCCCTCCTCTTTATGCTTAGTAAAGCTATGTCTTTCATTCCACTTTGTGCCGTGAGGACATAGCATAAGCAAAGTATGGGGGGTGGACGTGTACATTGCATATATACTTTATATATAGCTCCTACTTTCACATGTTTTACATATTTTTTTATGGGCTATGGGTATGGGGAATTGAAACTAATTTGTAAAATTATTTGTAAAATATTTAGAAATTCTCTATTTGACATGGTTTGTACAAATATTTTACATATTGATTTAAAAAAGGTACATGTTGTTTTGACAGCTTGTTTTGTATATACCTAATAAAAATACTTCACTAGAAAAATATAAAAAGGAACCTAACTAATAAGTTGGTTTAATCCCTGACACTTACAAATTCACATAAGACTTGTGAAGTTCAGAACACTTGATTTATGAGGTCCTACATTTCATAGTTAACCAGCCTTAGTCATCAGTCATACTAATAATTCACATTTCTCTCGTTTCAAAGATATGGGTGTTATATTGCATACTTATCTACCTTAAAGAATATGATCAGTACCTCACATGCACGATTGCAGTTATGATGAGAAGAGTTGAGGTTTCACTTGAGGAACCAGGATGAGGGATTTGAGTTTGGACCTGATTTTATTATGCTCGAGGATGAGATGGGTAAAAATCGATGAAAGCTTCATGAAACATGAGAGTTGACAACCTTAGCCAGTATGAGAATAATTTCTTGTATGATTTTTTTGATATTTTCCTAAGTACCATTCTGTGATAAAATTAAATAAAAAATGTTGATCAGTATGCATCAACTTGGTAAAAGTTGTGGAGCTAACAAAAAATAAAAGTAAAAGAAAGAAAGAAAAAGAAAAGCTTTTACACTACAAAGATACATTCAAAAGAGCTTCCACCAAAGGCGAACACTCCCAACCTTTCAAAGTGTCCACTTGGACCACCATTATAGGCTTTTATGAGTCAGGATAGCATCCAAAAAGGGCTTTGCATTGAATAGTGATACAAGTCTGGGTGTTGAAGGTATAATAGATACTCAGAAGAGACACATCTCGGTGCATTCCTAGAAAAACAAGTGCAGATGACTAAGCATTCTCTTGACTGACATATTGATTAACACCAAAAAATACAAATGTTGAGTTAATAACACATTCGAGAGGATCCTTCTTCCAATGAGAAGGAGAGTAGAAAAGACACCAACATATGCCCTCCATCAACTGACTTTACATCTTCACTTTTAAGTCTGACAACTAAAGAGACAATTGATTGATGCAATACATGATTTATTCTCTAGTTTTGAGGATTGGATTTTAGGAGAGTCTCTTGGATTAGAACTTTAAGTAAAGCTTCGGACCTATTCTTGTAAATTAGCCTACACTAAATGTCATATCCTTATTCTATATTTATATAAAGAGAGTATGGAAAAATGGAAGTTTGATACCTTTTGACTAGATCATGGTTCAACTTAGAATATTAGGATCGCTAAAACCAAGGTTTCTTAATGAGCTAACTCTTGTACTTTGACATGCACAATCACGGATTAATCCAAATTATTCATTCTTTATTTGCTCAAGGATGAGAAAGGTTTAAGTTTAGGGAGGTGATAAATTCATGATATATCATCATATATTTCATTTACTATCCCTCTTACTTACTTTAGTTGATAAAATTCATTATTAATTCACTAATAATAAAATTTAACCCTGTGTATACAATTAACCCTAATTAATCTACATAAATAAACCCATATTTGTGTCTTTATTTCTTGTATTTTCTTATTGTCAAAAAATACCATAAAATTTATTTTAATGTTATATATATTTGTTTTTAATTACTTATAAATCAAAAATATAAAATAAGAAAAGAAATTAAAATAAGTATTTTTAATTACATAAAAATACTTGCAGAAATTTTATCTTGTATACATGATTTATTTTCATTTTAAGTTCTACATGAAAGTTGTGGATCTCAGAAGATCTACAATTTTCACGTTGAACATTTTCTGATTGAAACTTGTAAATATTTTATTTTTATTTTTATTTTATTTTTATTTATTTTTCTTCTTTTCTATTTTTCCCATTGGGCCACATGACACCTCCACAGCTGCCCATGTGGCCCACCCTTTCTCTACCACCTATCATGCTCCCCCACCATCTGATGAGATCATCAGATCTCATCAGAGCCGTCGCCTGGCGCCTTCTTCCCAGTCGTTGGATCCCCATGGCCGAGCGTCGTCATCAACCTCCAACCTCTCCCTCGAGCGAAGTTCAAACCTCACGACTGCCCACACTTCTCGTTTTCCCCCCACTCCTCTGAGCACCCTCTCTGACAACTGACCACCCTACGTCCAAGCCCTAACTACCCACATCTTCTCCAATGACCTAACCACCACTCCCATTCAAACTCCGATCAGACGTAGGCTGTTGAACTTTGACGATGGTCTAACATGGAACCGCTCCTCCCCCTTCAAATACTCCATCTCCACCACCCTTGTGCGGATCCTCCCTCGTGTGCCATAGCTGGTAGCCTATACCTTCCCTTTGTGACAAAGAGAGTGAGGTAGAGAGTATTATTATTATTGAGTGTTATTATTAGCTAGAGATTTAAGGTCATAATGAAAGAATAAAGGTGATGAAATGGAGATTCATCACCCCCATGCTTGCCTTTGCTAGTCCATAGCAAATACTTATGCCTATAAGTGCAAAAAGAAAATAAAGAAAATAAAAAGAAAGAACTTGGATTGATTTTAGCTTTTAAACTTGTCTTCATAATATCAAAGTTTGAAGCTCAGACAGACCTTTTGATTTTTAGTTTGATCGGAACCTTATTGAGAACCGAACTTGAAACACGATAGCCTATGAAAACCACAAAACTCTGTCCAAGTCACCTCAAAATCCAGGTCAAAACAAGTCGACATCATACGTAGTCCTTTTTTACTGTGAGTCTATCTTGTACAGTGTTAGTGATATATAGCTCCTCTTGGCTGAAGCAGTAAAAGGCATGCTTCTCCAACATATTAACCCTAATTCCCGAATCCAATAACTCTTTCCTCGAGAAGCAGGATATTCCCTTCTAAGTTCAAGTACAACAAGTTCAAGAAGAGTAGGTGGAGAAGAGAATGGATGGTAGCCAGTGTAGCTACCTATCATGGGATGCTTGACTAGTGTAGCCAAGTCATCCACCTGCTGGCTCACATGTACTTTTGACTTTGAAGCTCAATCTTGCTTATTGACTATATACATACTCCGACAGGAATTGATTTTTCTTTGAGTTTTGCACGTCTATTTTGTATGAGGTTTTTATCTTGCATATTTTTTAATATGCTATTTACAACAACATTTACATATGGAATTTTTCCTCTTTAGTCAGTGTAGATAAAAATCTTTTTGTGAAGCAATTTTCCGATTTGAACTTTTACGGGGTTTTGAATTTTTTTTGCAAATTTTTATGCATGTTTGAAAACATTTTGCAAATTTTTGCGAGTTTTTGGTTTTGTAAATTTTTAGGGATTTTTGAAAAATAAAATAAAAGTGTTAGTAAAAGGAATATGTGCAGATATTTACATGGGAGTGCATCTATATTTACAAAAAATAGGTCAAGAATTTACACAAGTTATTTTCAAAATAATAAGCTAGTTACTTATAGGTTTTTATACATAGTTTGTAAGAATCTTTATTTACTTAAATTATGTATACAGTTCTCAAAATAATTTGAAAACATTTTAACAAACATTTTGAAAGCTTTATTTTTGAAAATATTTTGACAAATTATTTTTACAAACATTTACAAAATTTGAAAATCATTTTGCAAGGTTTATCAAACCATATGTATAGATTTTTCAAAGTACTTTTACAACCATTTTCCAAACTATTTGCAAATAGATTTTCAAAATATTTTATTCAAACAAATAAAAGAATTTTTTTATAAATAAAATATTTTTACAAAGGTTTGAAAATATTTTACAAAATATTTTTCAAATGATTTTAAAAATGATTTTTCAAAGAATTTTCCAACCATTTTGCAAATATTTTACAAGATTTTTTCAACCAGTTTATTAACCCTATTTATAAGGAATTTGATGTGTATTTTAATTTTTATTAATTAGCCATATTATTGAAAATACACAAGTATGAGTTATGGCTAAAGTATATACAACGTATATACGACCCCCATATACTTAGATTAAGCCATGTGCTCATAGATCAGAGAGAAAAGGAAGACATAACTCGTATTAAGTATAGGAAAGTCTATACTACAACGACTAAATAATAATGAAATGAGAAGTCAACCATCCCCTCATACTTAGGATCAAGTAATCCTAAGTATAACAGACTATATACAAAGTAGGGAGGGTCGAGGATGGGAATAAACAAATCATCAACTCAGCCTGTCTCCCCCTATAATTCGGGTAAAATATCCCTAAATATAGACAGAATGCCAAGAGTTGAGGAGACATGCGAGGGATCAAAGAATGAACACCTATAGACACTCATCCCCCCCTATACTTAGGATGAAGTATATCCTAAGTATAACAATGATGAATGGGATGAGTGAGACTTATCAGAAGAACGAATTAATGAGAATCGAAAAGAATAAAAGAAGAAAAAGATTAACATATAAAATGTTTTTGGATGCCCTGTCTGAATCTGTTGATGTTGTAACTTGAAGTTCTTCATCTTAGACAACCTGTATAGAATCAAGCACGAACAGGAATGTATCATGCTCGAGATAAGGCTTCAGTAACTGTCCGTTGACGACGAAAGGTTGTGCGTCGGCTGAAAAACCATATATCATAATACTTCCATTATCACGCACATGCTTTGCAACAAAAGGCCCGATCCACTTGCTCTTTAACTTCCTTGGGATTAATTTTAACTTTACATCGAACAAACAAATTTTCTGACATGATTCAAAAGTCTCGACATATAAGCTTGTCGTGTCACTTCTTGACCTTCCCTTGTACATCAAATTGTTGCCATATGCATAGTCTCTAGACTCAAGCAATCTGTTCAAATTGAGCTTTTTGTTCTTTCTTTCTCTATTGGAATCCAAATGACAGACATTAGTTGCCCATAAAGATTTATGAATTAGTTCGACAGGCAAATGGCATGGCTTGTCGTAGACTAGGAGGTAGGGAGACATCTCTAAAGGTGACTTATACGCGGTCCGATAGGCCCAAAGAATTGAGTTGAGCAATTGAGACTAGTTCTTCCTATCAGGACGTACGAGCTTTTGAAGAATTATCTTAATCTCCCTATTTGAACATTCTACCAAGACATTGGATTGTGGGTTATACAAAGAAGCAATGTAATGTTCAATGAAACATTCTTGAGTTAGCTTCTTCACTTCTCTATTGATGAAATGACTGCCACCATCTGATATTAGAATTTTAGGGATTCTGAATCTTGTAATGATGTGTTCTTTCAGAAATCTACAGAAAGTACGACTATCGTGACTCAGGTTGGGATAACCTCCAACCAATGACTGACGTAGTTGACAGCGAGCAGAATATACTCAAATCCCTGATTGTTGGGAAATGGGCCCATGAAGTCAATGCCCCATGCATCAAATACATCTAAAATCTGAATGTACTTTCAGGGCATTTTATCTCTCATTCCAATAGTGCCACCCATTTTTTGATAGTTAGTGCAATGTTTCACAAAATCTTATGTGTCTTCAAATAGAGTCGGCCACCAGAGGCTGCATTGGAGCACTTTCGATGCTGTTCTTTTCCCATAGCGGTGTCCTCCTAATTCTCGAGTGTGACAATGTGTGAGGACACTGTGAACTTCCTCTTGAGGAATGCACCTTCTTTAGATGCAATCTGCCCCCTCACAAAAGAGATAAGGATCCTTCCACTAGTAAAATGAGTATCTGACAAAAAAAATTGTCAACTTTCAGCTTCGACCAATCTTGTGGAGTTCACTTGGAAACAAGGTAGTTCATAATATCGACAAACCAAGGGAGCGAGTTGACATACAAAATGGCTTCATTTGGAAAGGTCTTTGTAATTGGTAGCAAGCTCTGCTCAGGAGTGTCTATCTCTAGCAACCTTAATTGATGATCTGCAACCACATTTTTGGTGGCAGGTTTGTTGTGGGTTTCAAGATCAAATTCCTGGAGTAGAAGGATCCATCTGATGAGTCTTGGTTTGGCATCCTTCTTGCTTTGCAGGTATTTGATGGTAGAATGGTTTGTATAGACTATAACTTTGGATCCAAGCAAGTGGGATCTGAACTTCTCCAGGGCAAATACCATTGCTAGCAGCTCTTTTTCAGTGACTATATAATATTTCTGAGCTTCATCAAGTGTTCTGCTAGCATAGTGAATAACAAATGGAATACCATCTCTTCTCTGTCCTAGAACTGCTCCAATGGCATGATCTGAAGCATCTGTCATGATCTCAAATGGTAGAGAACAATATGGCGGTTGAAGGATATGGGCCTAAGTGATCAGATCTTTCAATTGATTAAAGGCTTGAAGGACTCTAGCATCTACAATGAAATCTGCCTCATTGCCTAGAAGCTCCGACAATGGTCGAGCGATTTTGCTTGAGTCTTTAATGAATCTTCGATTAGAAGGATTGGACTTGCTTCAAGTTTGCAAGTGGTTCGAGCTTCGAAATGACCTCCACATTTGCAAGATCAACTTCCATGTCATGCTTTTAAGATGACATGGCCTAACACAATCCCTTCAGTCACATTGAAGTGACTCTTTTCCCACAAGAACGCCAAGTTCACTTTGCAACATTTTTTTAGGACTCGGTCTAAATATTAAAAGCACTGATCGATGCTATCTTAATAGACCAAGAAATTGTCCATGAAAACCTCAAGGAAACTACCAGCCATGTATGCAAATACTACCAACATGCATCGCTGAAATGTTGGTGGAGCATTGTATAAACTGAACGGCAATCTGCGAAAGGCATATGCCCCAAATGGATAAGTGAAGGTGGTTTTCTCTTGATCCTCAAGAGCAGTTGCAACTTGATTATAACCAGAATATCCATCCAAGAAGCAGAAGTACTCCTTCGCAGCTAGTCTTTTGATGATCTGGTTGATGAAGGGGAACGAGAAATGATCCTTCGTGGTCGCTAAATTCAAGCATCTATAATCCACACACATACACATCAAGAAGTTGGAACTCTGGTTGTGATATCCTCTCCTTTTTCGTTCTTCACAATGGCGATCCTTGATTTCTTTGGCACAACATTCAAGGGACTCACCCACTTTGAGTCGGAGATGGGATATATGAAGCTCGCATCACACCATTTTGTAATTTCATTCATAAACCTCTCAAAAATTCATATTTATTTTACGCTAAAATTCTCGGGATGACTTGATATCTTCCTCAAGGTAGATGTGATGGAAACACAGTGATGGATTAATCCCATATGAAATTTTCCAACCTATGGCCTTGCGGTTTCTTTCTAGAACCTCGAGCAGACGAGATTCTTCTTCCTGAGTTAATTTGGAATTGATGATCACTTGGAACATATCCTTCCCACCCACAAGGAAGGCATACTTCATGTTATCTAGAAGTAATTTAAGCTCTAGTGGGGTCTGAGTCATATCATTGGATACTTTTGCAACTGTGCAGGGCGGTGGTGTTAGATCTTTCAACTGTACATTGTCCACCATTAGCATTTCAAACTCTGAATTCAATGCAACACAAAAATTCTCAATGATATCATCTTGTTCAAAGAAATATTCAATAATATCCTCTTCCTCTACTACGGACAGGTGGCCAACAACCAGTTCTTCTGGAAACTCAGCAAAAATCTCTTCTTCTAAGATAGAGGGAATTCAACTGTGTTGTCCATTCCTTCCTCAGTAGAGAGGAATTCATGGACCTCAATGTCATCCATAAAGAGGTTTATATCTCTGATTTCAGCAAGAAAATCACAATCCTCTATTCTCTATTCTGAAGTACTCACATCTGATGCAGACTATAATGGTTTGGGCACTTGGATCATTTAAATAGGCATCTTATCGCTACTAGTTAGGAAGGTGATCTGCCTGGTGTCGTAGTCCACCACTGCTTCTGCTATTCAAAGGAACGACTGTCCAAGTATAATCGAGGTATGTAGAAGAGGAGCTGAGGTATCCATGTCAAGCACAATGAAGTCCACAAGGAATTGCATCACTTGAATCATGACGATGACATCCTCCAAAATTCCTCGAAGTTGCTTGATTGATGTACCTGCAAACTACAGAATCATTTTTTGTTGATTTAAGCAGTCCCAACCCAAATTCTTTTAGTAGTGAAGTAGGCATCATATTGATGGACGATCAGTTGTCAAGAAGTGTTTGGTCGAACTCTTGGTTGAACATCTGGTATATGAGGAGAGGGCCTCCCATGTCTTTCTTTTTGCTTGGGAGATTATCAATTGCATTTATTATTGCCACAATCAGAATGTGCTTCATATTTCTTTATCTATCTCGATGCGGGTGTCTTTTTGAAGTACATGCCTCCTTAAATCCTTTCTTAATGTTAGGCATGTACTTGATGTCCTTTAGCAGAGGCGTCTCTAGAACAATATTTTGAATTATTTCCACAACATCTGGATCAGACAAGACAATTTTTAAATTTTAATTTTTTTGGATCTTTGCATAGCTTCAGGAAATGGACTGTTTACAGAATCAAAAGCTTTGTTCTTATTTTCAACAAATCATTGTTTGTATCTTTCTATATAAATTGATGGCAAAAAGGAGTATCTTCATCCATCAGAGGTGGGCATCCCAAAAATGCAGGTGGGGCCCCATCATCTGGCTCTAGATTAACTGCAGGTGCAGTCCTCTCCATTGCTTGCATGACATCTTCGGTTGTTGTTGTCTTTTTGTTCTTTTTATTTTTTCTCATTTTTCTGTATTTTTACTTCTAGTGCTTCTCCTTTGTCTTCGTCTTCCTCACCCGGCCCGACTGCTAGTTTCGCTGATGTAGAAGAAGATGATTCACTAGCTGAAGCTTTATTTTTACCCTTCATGGTGACCGAAGGTCGCATTGTCCTACCGCTTCTGAGAGTGACATCATTAGATAAAGACATATCATTAACATTTGACTTTGTGGGATTGGATGGAGCATCGCAAATTACCTACTCTCTCTTTCAAAAATTTTTGGAGTTGGACTCCACAGTGCTGAAATGGGAGTTTTGGTAGCGGTGAGGTCATCTAACTTCTGGCTCATTTATGCAAGGCTCTTCACCAACTGAGTCTAGCAGTCTAAGGCGGGATTCATGGGAGCAACCTTGGATGGTTCAGCATGTTGTCCATGTTGAGACTGGGAATAGTATTGAGGTTGTTGGTAAGAGTATTGGGAATTGTACCGGGAAGAAGGCCTATATGGGTGGTGCTGAGGAGTACTGGGGAGAAGGCCTATATGGGTGGTGCTGAGAAGGGTGCTGCTAATAAGGAGCAACCACGTAATGTTGGTAAAGCTGCTACTGACGGTACGATAGATGTTGATATTGATTCTGTCTCCAATTCTGTTGATACGGTGGAGACTGTTGGTGGTGAGGGTGTTGGTTGTTCTGGACAAATCTCCCTCCTTGATGTTGAGGGAATGAACGGTTGCCTGAAGGCTAGTCCTACCGATGTCTGCCTAGACGGACCAGTTGTGCATCATTTGACCATACACCATTCATCTCCTGAATGAGAGGTGGAGGTGGAGAACATGGATCCTAAATGATCAGGTGCTCGGGCTGGTAAACAACTAGTTGTTGTTGCAGTTGGTGAGGCGATGTAGGCTCGGGGGCCTGTACGTAGTACACATGCTGGACCACTAGCTATGTTGGACTCTACTGAGGAGGCTGAGGCGATGATGACCCCTTCATCTCAGCAGAAGTCGTAGCTGATGTAGAAATCGACTGGCAAGAGTTGATGGTGCTCACCAACAACTCTAGCTGCTTGGTGATCTGATCCAGATTGTCCAAATTATGAGTCCTTTGTTCGACCATGGCAAGTTTTTCAAGGTTCTGTGATCATTTTTCAATGATGTCCACTTTGGACAGGTGGCTCCCTATGATGCTCAAGTTGGAGCTCTTGTCCCTGTATGGATCATGCGATGCTGCCAAATGAACTGGCTTTTGATGGATTTGTGGTTGTCACTGATATGTATGAGATGATGACATGGAAACCTCTCCTTCAGTCATTTTCAAAAATCTATCACACGATGTCCTCTTCTTTGTTAAAGTGTGATCCGCCACAAGCAAAATCACAAGCTTCTAGCTCTCAATGGTTTGTCCCCCAAAGAAGTGTTGGACCAGGTTGGTTTGAGGAATGTCGTGGTGGGGACATTGCTCCTGCTAATCAGTGAACCATTCCCAAACCTCACGAATAGACTTGTGAGTGGCTTGGGAGAAGTTGGTTATCTTGGCTCACATCTGGATGATTAAACCAAGAGAGCAGAATTTATGCAGGAGTGCAGGACTTGAGCTCTTGCCAAGACATGACACCTTCCCAAGATGATTAATACAACGAAGCTCCTTGTCTTGAAGGCTAAATGGAAATGTCGTCATCTTGACTGCACCTAACGATATGTTAGGATAGTGAGTTGTTCCACAGATGCGAGCAAATTGTTGAAGATGAATATATCATTCTTCATTGGCATTCCCATGAAGGTGGGAAGAAGATCCAAGAGTTAAGGCTTCAACTCAAAATGTGCATGGATCACTGGGATTTGGATCCACTCGGTCCAATGTCCTGCTCCAGAGTTGTAAGTCTCCTTGAGAGTAAGCTTGGGCCTCTCTCCTCTTTGCTCATCTGTTGGCCTTCCATGTCCTCCATCTTCTTTTTCTTCATCTCCTCCTCCTCCCCCTCTTGGGTTGTCTCTCCTTCTCCTCAAATCATTTAGCATCCCCTGGAAGGCGACCTAAGCCAATGCCTGGTCGATGAGTTGTTGCTGGTTTGCTTGTATAGAAGCAACTATCTAGGCATTCATTGCCATTTGATCTGCCTACTAGCATGGCTGTGGCCGTGGGTGTTGCGGTCCCTTCCATTTTCCAGTAGGAGCTATTTGTGAATCTGAATTTGAGTCTGAAAGAATTTCTGGCTTCAAATCGGGCTCTTGATCTGCACATGGAATAATTCCTCGATCAGTCTGAATTGAAGCACCAGATGTAGAGAATCGTTCTGTGTTAAGGTCAACATAATATTTCATTAAGGATGGAGATGTATATGGAGTGAAATCAATTTCCATTCAAAATGGGTAGATTTTGGGACAAGAGAGATCCCATATTATTGAAGAAGGCAAGGAGTTTGGACAACGATTTGCTAGGTCTGAACCATGATATCAGGAAATGCCCTGAATTATTGGAGATGGTGGCTATATGATATCGATGTGGGTATCGACGGAGTCCCGATCAAGCCATCCATGAGTCGTCATCTCGAGGGTCTAAAAGAAGATCGACAATGGATGAATGATACTGAAATGAACAAGAAATAAAAGGAATGTAAAATAGTAGAATGGCTCAAAGTGAGCAAGGGTCAAAGGAGAATAAAAACAAAAGGAATACAAAATTTGCACAAGTGTGTGAGACTGATATTTGACTTTAATCTATATCAAACAAACACCAAACAAGTTGTGGATTCATCAAATCAACAAAAAATGAAGCCGTAAGAGTTCAACTATTTTTATCTTTTCAATTTTATTATTATTTTGCAAGCAAAATCTTTTCATGAGTCCTTAGGAAGGTTATTTCTATAGGAGTGTGTGTTCTACCATGAAAGTTCCCCGTACTTATTCTGCCTCCTTTGTAACATGTGATCTATGCACTTAGAGGTCCTTAATCTCGTTCTAGGGGGATACTCAGCCAAAGAATATAGAAAGAAAAACAATAGGAGAAACCACTACTTCTCTCGCAAGCGAGGTACTCGAACACAGGGCGATGAGACAAACACAATCATGAGGGTGTGGCCTATGCTCGATACTTCAGACCAAGTCGGATGCTCCACATAAGCGGGAACACCATCGTCAACAAGGCCCTACTTGCCTACATATGATAGAAGTGCCAAAACTTCACCATCCCATGTGATAATCAAGACTGCCACAAATAGGGATTTGGGAGCTAATACTTAGGGGTTCTGCCTCATTCGATCTAAACAGGTACATGAAAACAGTGAGGGCTTTATGAACCCAAAATAATAATGTCCATTCTGAATTTTAATTAAAGTCAAAGTTTATTAGCAGTCCCCTTATTTTAGTTTTCTGGGTTTTAAATTTTTTGAGTATTTTTCAATAAAATGCACCTAATGATTTTTTTTTGTATTTTTAATTTGAACCTAAGTCTGTAAAACAACAAGAGATAGCGGAAAAGCAATGCAAGTGGATACTAAAGCGGAAATCTCACTCTCATATCAAATAATGCATGCAAAGTAAGAGGACTTACATTGCTTCCCAGCTCTCTTCGTGTGGATGCAAGGCAGAAATATAAAAATCTACACTACATGCATGATATACAAAGCGTGAAATCGTCCTAAATAAGAATTGTTATTAGCATGAAGAACCAAATGCTAATTACTAAAAAATGGATCCTAAGTGTCTAGTATTGGAGACTCCTTGGTGCCTGCCACAACGGGTTCTACTAGTGTTGTATGGAGCCTGTAACGACGCGTGGTTCCAAATTCAAATAACTAGCAATTAATATTTGACTAGATCCAAACATAGAAAGCTATAGGCACACGATTCTATTTAAGTTGTGGACTTAAATTACTAAGTCAAGCAATCCTATATTTAGGGCCTCAATCGCATAAAACAAATAAAAAAGGCGGAAAGTTCAAAATACATGAAATAAAATAGAAGAAAGGTGAACAAAACACAAAAAAACCCGACGAGGTCCCTGTTGTGCACGATTTTTGAGGGGTCGGATATTAATGGTAAATTGGTCGTTGTTATCCCCAAAAATCCGTGACAAACAAACATTTTTTTATTTTTGCTACTTATTAACTTGTATAGCGGACAGGGTCGAACTCAGGGAGGCTACAAATCCCGAGGGTAATTCAATTAATCAAAAATCAATTAAGAGAAAACAAGAATCTCAAAGGACAACTAACCTTGGTTTTCGTGATTTTTTTTATCTTTTTAAATTTTTATTTCTATTTTTTTTATTTATTTTCTGATTTTCAAATTTTTAGTGATTTTGATTTTGCAATTTTTTATTTTCAAGATTCACAAAATTAAAAATACGCACAACAACTCTTTTTTTTAATTTTCCAATTTATCAAAAATGATTAGAAAAATGCAGAAAAAATATTTTTGTATTTGAAATATTTTGAAATATTTTTGGAAATTTTTGTGGAATTTTTAGATGTTTTTGTATTTTTCTAAAAATCAAACAATGAGAAAATGCGAAATTGTGCACAACCTAGAGTGATTTACATCTTAAAAATATTTTAAATGCCCAAAACTCCTGGCAATTATTTTTAAGAAAACTAAAAACAATTATCTACAAACTGAAATCTTAATTTTTGGATTTTTATAGAATTTTCTGTGATTTATATAAGATTTTTGATGTTTTTCAGTTTTTTTTGGGTTTTATAAATAATTAATGCATGAAAATTAGATAGAAATTAAAAGAAAATGAAATAAAACTACCATAATTTTTTTAGAATTTTTTGAGTTATTTTCGAATTTTTATGAATTTTTGAATTTCAAATAGGGAAAAATGACATGTTTTTTATTTTTTAAATGTAATAAATGAAATTAAAATGCAATGGAAATTTTATGCTAGATGGATATACACATCAGGAGCATAGCATAATTTTTTCAAAAATTTTTAGACTAATAAAAATATTTATTTCATTCAAAAACACATGCAAAGATAATATCTGGATAATGAGGACTGATTTACAAATATTTAATGTTCTCGTATAAATAAATAACAAGAAATGGATAAAGGCAAGAATTGTGCAAATTACCCAGGTAATGCGTGCTACACACGTGATAGAGCTGGTGGGGGACCCCTTCTGTAATTTCTGAAAAATGTATGGGGGCAAACTGCAATTCTCCCGAATTAAATTGATCTGGGCTCTTTCGCAATTTCAGAAATGTCCGGGGGCAATGTTGCAAATTTTCCAATATTTTCTTAATCCCCTCCCATTAGGGTTCTTCGTCTCTTTCAAAAAGAGGGAGGCTAAAGGGGTGGCCACCGCCCAAGGGGGGATGAGGCACCGCGGATGGGGGCAGAGGCGCGCAGGAGGTGCGGGCCGCCACGAAGACGCTGTGAGGCGGCCACGCACGGAGGCGCGACCGGGCAGTTACAGGAGTGAAGATGGTCGTGCGCGCGGTGGCTCGCGTACGATGGCACCGGAGGACGACGTTCGGACCGCGCGGCCAAAGGCGGAGGGGGTCGTGCATGTCTGTGCTGGAGATGGCAGAGGCGTGAGCGCCGCCCTCGCGCGGCAGAGGTGCTGCGGGGTGAAGGTAGGCGAGCGACACCGGCGCGATGGGCTGGAGGAGTTGGCTGGTCGGCCCGCTGGAGGCATTCGGGCGAGAGGGGAGAGCACCGCCCTCGCGCGGCGGAGGGCTGCGGGCTGGAGGGCGGCCTGGTTACAGCGCGGTCGCGGAGAACGAAGGGCGGCGGGGGTAATGTCCCTGCAGCCAGTGGCGATTTTTTATTTATTTCTTTTTTTACAAGAACATTGTAATCAAAAAAATAAAAGCTTTTTTTTATTTTTTTATTTTTCTTTGAACAGAAAATGTAAAGAGTAATTTAAATTTTTTTTATTCTCTTTTTTTTTTATTTTTTTATAATTTTTTTAGGTGAACCTACAAAACAAAGGTTAGAGAAGAAAAACAATTATATGGATTTTATTTTATTTTTTTATTTATATACGACTCGGAAAAATGAACAAGGATCTGGCGGAAATGAGAGATTCGAATCCGATCTCCGACCTCCGTACGCGGTTGGAGTTGAGAGATCGTGGACGATAGAATAGAACGCGTGGAGACCGAGAAAGTGAGGTGAAAAATTGAGTCGAAGCGGATCAAAATCGTGACGAATTTTTTTAAGATCTAAAAAAACAAAATGACGTTGGAATTAAAATGCGATGAAATAAACTACGATTAACCTAGATAAAAATAAGAAAAATGTGGATCTCACCTTAGGAGCAGAAATGGACCGTGATCGCCTCGACAAGGCCGACTCGCTGTCACCGGACGGCTCGGAGGCTAGGCATTATTCTCGACGAAATTTTCTCTCGAAGATCAAGCTCCTCTCTCTAAATATTGATCAAGTTGAAATGAGGGAGAAGGAGCCATATAAATAGAAAAGATAGAATGAAATTTGAATTTTTGATTTTTTTGGATAAAGAGATAAGAGAGATGAAAGTTGAAATGAATTTTTGATTTTTTTGGTGGAAGAGATAAGAGAGATGAAATGAGATAAAATACAAGAGAGACAAAATTATTTAGAAAATTAACTATTTTTTTTTAATTTTCATCACTTTCTTTATTTGAATTAAAAAATGTTATTTTTTTATTTTTTATGGTGGTTAATTAAAAATAGCAACTATATACATATACTATATACATATATGACATTATATACAAGGGTAAATGAGGAAATTAGCTTTTTTTGTTTTAAGAATTTTATTATTTTTATTTTAAACAATTAGTAAAAATATTTACAAATATATACAAGTACAAAATGCACAAAATACATAGGAAAATTGCATAAACCACCCCAGAAAACCGACTTTTCAACCGTAACTCCAAAAATTATGAAAATACAACCATTTTGAAAATTAATTTCATTTCGAATCCAATGGAAGTGAGATTGATTCAATTTGAGCTCATATGGAGCCGGAATTGGTCTTTCAATCAATGCTTAGTGGCTTTTTCCAAGTGTGGCTACTTTTATTCTATACAAGATTTAATTGTGCAATCATTTTTATTAATTAGGACACATTTTTATTTACAACTTTGGTTTTGAAAGTTATTCGATTTGTGGTCAATTAATGCACAAATAAATTAATGTTAGTTTTATACAGATATATACAAAATAAGTGAGAAGTATTTACAACAACACACATTTTTTTGACTTTCTGCTTAAGGACCCTTATTTCCCCCTACTTTATTCTTGGTCGATCAGGTCAAGTCTTGACCTTCTCTCGGGGTTTGGGTCAGCCTGTGTATAGTCTTTCTTTTTTTATTTTCTTTTATTTAATTTCCCTTTATTTATTTATTTATTTAAGGTTAAAATTAGTAAGAAGTGTACAATATTTATATACAGATGCAAGTTAGTAAGAATATGGAGTTAATGTTATATGTAGGTGTTTTATAAGGGATTTTAAGCTAAAAATAAATTAATAAAGATGACGAATCGCAGATTCATCATCTCCCTATGCTTTACCTTTGTTAGTCCCTTAACAAACACTTATTAGAAAGAATAAGTGAAGAAAAAGAAAAAGAAATGGAAAAATAAAGAAAGTAGGACAGTGTTGAGTATCAAACTTTTCTTCATAAAATTGTACTTTGGAGCTCTGTCGGACCTTTGGACTATTAGTGTGTCGGAACTTCTGTGAGATTTAGAATTTTAAAATCGACAGCCTTCAAGTTCTACACATCATTGTCACAGTTTCGGCTTAGAAGTCATCTTAGATCAATCCTCTTCCCAAAGCACATCCTATGAACATTGAACAATCGGCTCATGTGTGTGAAAGGTTTTAGCTCTTCCCATCCAGAATGTCAGACTACCATACAAATCTCCTCTCCGGTAACTCGTCCTCTGGGTGTAAGGTATTTCCTTCTAAGGTCTGTCACGTTGTGTTCACAATCGAATTGGGGGAGAAGTTAGAAGAAGGAGAAAAGAACTGGAGGGTGTCCAGTGAAGTCACCTCTCCTTGTGAAGCTGGCCAGTGTAGCCGAGTCTCCACCAAGATCTGCAGGTTTTCTTGAAGCTTGGACCTTTTTGGTCAGATATTTATTTGGTAGTTGCTTCTTTGTATTTGGATTTTTGGTGGTTCTGCTTGGATCTTGTTGTGCCCCTACGGATATAGAATCTTTTTGATTCCGTACATTTTTTGGGGTCCTAGAAAAAATTGTGCCCAGTCGTCCATCTCTTTTTCGAAGCTTTATTTCAACCCGTACTCCGGTCTTTAGATTTCCATGCTACCAGAAAAGAAACTCACATAGTCTTCCAACATCACGTCTGAGTTGAGCTAAGTGCATAGTGCGAGAGTACAAATTGATTCCCCATTCCAAAGTTATACCCAGAATGAAGAGACCAAGTTAGACACTAAGAGTCAAACGCTGCACATTGTCATGTGGAACTCAAAGAATTAAGTCAAAGACCTGAAGCTTCTAAAATCCTATTTCTCGGTGAAGTTCCTCTGAGAATTAGGTGGATTAAGGTCCAACTAAGCTCCATTCTTCAATTTTATTCCAGACATAGTTTAAACATCAATACTATCCTGAAAAATGCACATGCAAATGCAAAATATGAACAATGCAAAGAGTTTCTTGGAGGAAAAATGCAGATGTGAAAGAAAGTTTTTTTAATTATGCAAATTTTTATAGATTTTTGGTTTTGTAGTTTTTTTAAAGGAAAAGGGTTAGTAAAATATATACAAGTATATACAAGATTTTTTTGTTTGTTTTATTTGTTTGTTTTTTTTGGGATTTTTACTCAGCAGACCCTATAAACGTTTTGAAATGCTCTACAACCTTTTGCACAACGTAATTACCCCATCGACCTTGTAAATTACTCGAAGAACTCCCACGAGCTTAAAACATATTATCCGGAAGGTTCATGGGGTAAGAGTTGGCAAGTTTACGGGGTCGAGGGGGGAATTAGCTTGTTTCAAAGGTCGTGGAGGTAATTGGCAAAGTTTATAGGGTCTGCTGGGTAAAAATCCCTTTTTTTGTTTTGTTTTTTTTGTTTTTGTGTGCT
Source organism: Ottelia alismoides (assembly GCA_037367405.1). Classification (NCBI taxonomy): domain Eukaryota; kingdom Viridiplantae; phylum Streptophyta; class Magnoliopsida; order Alismatales; family Hydrocharitaceae; genus Ottelia; species Ottelia alismoides. Next base: position 120,739 of record JAZKJV010011414.1, read on the forward strand.
TTTTTTATTTGTTTTTTTTGTTTTGTTTTTGTTTTTATTTTACACACATGGATTTTACAAAATTATACACATAACCCCCAAATAAACATATTTTAAAGTACGAGTTATGTCTAAAGTGTATATACAATATATATGACACCCTCCTATACTTAGCTCGAACTATGTCCTCATAGTGATCAGAGAGCGATAAAGGAAGACATAACTCGTGCTAAGTATAGAAAAGTGAAAAGACTCCTATGCTACAACGACTCAAAGAAAGCATAAAAAGAAAAGAAGTTGGTGATCCCCCCATACTTAGGATCAAGTAATCCTAAGTACAGTAGAGTGTGCAAAAGGGGAAAACTGATGAAGTGAATGTACAGACTCAAAAATAAAAAGACACGATATGAACAACATCACCCCCCATACTTAGGGTAGAGTATCCCTAAGTATAGGAAACAACAAGAGTAATGAACAGGACGAATATGAATAACACAAAGTCATTCACCCCCCTATACTTAGGATAAAGCACATCCTAAGTATATCATATATACACACACGGAAAAGGGGTGAATGATAAAACAGGAGAAGAAAGAGTAAAACGAAAGGATATACAAGAGGAGTGAGTGTACAAAGGTCAAGAAGGTCGAAAGCGAACCTTCTTGCGGGACCGCTAGTATGGATTTGACAAGGTGTAGGTCGATATTGGGATCATCATTAGAGATAAACTAAGTAGGATCGACCAAGAATGTATCCTCAGTGGTTTCATATTGTGCAGGCCTAAATCGGTTATTGGAAATAGTGTGGTCATGTCCTGCTCGGGAAGTCTCGCAAATGTCTAAGTAAAATGGCTCGAAATGATTACCAGAAAAAGTAGGATCAATTTCAACCTGACGAGCCTCTACTGGATCATCATCTTTACCAAAAGGCCCAAATTCCTTTATAAAAGCAATCAAATCAAATTTGGCTTGATCGGTCTCATCTGCATCAGGGTGAATAGAAACGAACTCATCAGTGAAAATAGTCAAATCATGTCCGTCCTATCTAGTCGCAGATTCTGCCTTCCACTCTAGGGTATCTATCTTATAAATTCCACTGATGTCATCAATGCATCTCCACATACCAGAAGGGGGAACTCCAAGGTCTATTCTTTCTGAGTCTTCCTTCTTCAAGAGGTATTCTTGGGTTTCCTTATCATCCAACATATAACAAGAATATCTGATATTATCATCGAGGTCAAATTCCTTGGGGTTGGCTAACACGGGCGGGTTCTCATGAGATGCAGGTTTCTAGGCAGTAGTGGGGTGTAGTGATCAACACATCGCTCCCTACATCAGAACGGAATCGAATCTCTCCTGAACCATAATCAATAACGGCTCCCGCAGAGGCGAGGAAAGGTCGTCCTAGGATGATTGGAGGGTGCTCCACAGGGGCGGAGGTCTCCATGGGCATTACAATAAAATCCGAAGTGAAATTCATGCCCTGATAAAGAATGACAACGTTTTCTAGGATACCCTTCGGCCTCTTGATAGATCCATCATCAAATTGAACTATCATCCTGGTTTTCTTGAGAGGCCTAAGATGAAGAGACTATACCATTGAGAAGGGTATTATATTGATTGATGAACCACCGTCAAGGAGAGCGTTATCACAATAATAGTCAAATATAGAGCAACTCACAAGAGGTGTGGCAATGTTCCCTTTCTTAAAATACGGACGGTTAGAGATGGCGTATGCAGTGACCATGGTCAAGATGTGACGCTCAGATCTTCTCCTTCGCTTTCTCTTCTTGTGTTGAGGAGTAGATAAATCTGTCATGGCCTGTTGAAGTGGAGTTTCAATGATTTCATGAAGGGTGTCTACCACTTGGGTTCAGTCAACATTTTTTTTGAATTTTTGGACCTCATCCATACAAGGGAGGAGGTCGAAATCAACATTTACATGAGGATTGCCAATAGCAGTCTATATAATGGAATCCTCGGGGTCAAGACCGGGACATGTGGTGGATATATGTGTGGGTAAATGATCGGGCATTTGGGTCCTCTCCTCACAAAATGAATCAACAATGTGTCTCCCAGAATCTTTTTGGATTTTGGAAATTTTCTCATTTTTTTGTATTTTGGGCGATTGTAAGCTCTCATGACTATCCTCAAGTGAATCATTATCCTTAAATAGTGGAGCAGCATTTTGGTTCGTATTTATGTTAAATAGATTGCTAATCCTCGAATTCATATGCTCCATCATCTGGTTCAGTGTCTCAAGTGTGGAAATCATGAAAGGTGTCCAAAATCCTAGGATCGGGTGGGTTGAATGAGGGTGGGTGAAAATCAAAGTCCTCCGATTCCTGAAATAATGGGTTAGGCTCATATGCACAAAAATCAGGAGGAAAGTCCTCCTGGAAAAAGGAAGGTGGATCGTCTGGAGAGTACGAGGTATCCACGAAGATCAGATTAAAATAACTCCAGTCGGCCATCTCCGAAACAAAAGGTGGGATCGGGAGAGCACGAGGGTCAAGTCAAAAGATATGGAGAAAAATGCGCAAATGCACAGAAGGATCTAGCAAGCACACAAGCAATCAAACACAATACAAACCCCCAGTTTACCAACTCAACTCAAAGTGAAGACCGTGAAGGTTCGATCAATTATCTTGTCAATTTAGAATTTGGTGACAATACAATCTATCAAAGCGGTTAAAGCGAGCTGTTAGGAACCCAATGCTCTCAGGAGACTGGCCTAATACCAAAGTTAGATCTTTCCCAGCTAGTATGAATTGCAGACTGTTTACCGGCTACCCGATCAATTCAATCTGTTAAGACGTCACGGGCCGCTTTACCGGCTACCAGAGAGATCCTCATTGTAGAACGACTAACCCAAGATAGTAGTCTGAAAAGAGTTCGGGCGTGGCTCTATCCTAGTGTGCGGGTCGCTCTCTCGCTCAAGCAAACCAAACAATGAGGGGGTTACTCTCCCCAAAACAAAAAAATTTCCTTGTATTTTTAGGGTCGAGTTTTCTTTATGATTTTAGCAGTTATCACTTGGTTAAAATGTTTTCAATGAATCGCCTACCGAGTGTCCAATTTCCTTTTTAACTTATGTGAGTGAAAACAAGGAAGGAGATCGGAAATGCCAATGCACGATTAAAAACAATGATGCATGCAGAGGTTAGAGATGCGTACCTTGTCGCCAACACTCTACATGCAAGTGATCCACACAGAATTTAAATAAATTAGCCTATATGCAAATGCAAGTGAACCATCCTAGATGATAGCTTCTATTAACGGGCAAGAACAAGTTAATTTGACTAAGTCCAAATTACATCCTACTCTATAGGCACAAAAATTTCTTGTTTAGGGTGTTTGGACCTAATTAATTAACTGGCTCAAGCAAATTAATTAAAGAAATCAAGAGGTAGCTCACAAAATCCGGGGGAAACAAAGAAAAATAAAGGCGATGAAAACAAAATCGGTGAAGTCCCCAAGTGCATCGGCACTTGGCGAAATAGACCCTGCAACAAATGAATGTCCTTTTACAGAGTTCAAATGGAAAAGGAAAACTCTCTCTCTCTCTCTTTAAATATTTTTTTCATCTCCTTCAATTCTTCTTCTCCTTTTCTCACGCTATCCTGCAGCTTAGTGAAGAATCAAGCCGCCTCCACGTCGCTTGGGTGCTTCGGCTCTCCTAGGATCACCTTCTTCGCTCCGCATGCCCTCGCAAGAAAAAGAAAAGAGAACGTGTAAGAAATACAATTATCAAATATGAGAAAAATGAAACAAATGCAGTGATATGAATAATGGAATAATGTGGCAAATTATAAATAGATATTTACAACTAAGAATAGCAGGTCAAAAGAGAAATCTAACTACCCTCACCGTGCCTCCCCGACAACGACGCCATTTTGTTGTCTCTGGAATTTTGAAGATCGGATAAGTTAGTGATACGTCGTTGCTATCCCTAAAAATCACGTGACAAACAAACAATTTTTTTATTTTTGCTACTTATTAACCTATGTAGCGGACATAGTCGAACTCAGGGAGGCTACAAATCCCGAGGGCTATTCAATTAATCAAAAATCAATTAAGAGAAAACAAGAATCTCAAAGGACAACCATCCTTGGTTTTTGTGATTTTTTATCTTTTTAATTTTTTTATTTCTATTTTTTTATTTATTTTCATATTTTCAAATTTTTAGTGATTTTGATTTTGCATTTTTTTCAAAAATAACATGAAGCAATATTCACAAGATTAAAAATACACACATCAACTCTTTTTGTAATTTTTCAATTTATCAAAAATGATCAGAAAAATGCAAAAAAATATTTTTGTATTTGAAATATTTTGAAATATTTTTGGGATTTTTGTGTAATTTTCAGATGTTTTTGTATTTTTTTCTAAAAATCAAATAGTGAGAAAATGCGAAATTGTGCACAGCCTGGAGTGATTTACAACTTAAAAATATTTTAAATGCCCAAAACTCCTGGCAATTATTTTTAAGAAAACTAAAAGCAATTATCTACAAACTGAAATCACAATTTTAGGATTTTTGTAGAATTTTCTATGATTTTTATATTTTTTTTGATGTTTTTCAATTTTTTTGGGTTTTATAAATAATTAATGCATGAAAATTGGAGAAATTAAAAGAAAATGAAATAAAACTACCCTATTTTTTTAGAATTTTTTTGAGAATTTTCGAATTTTTATGAATTTTTGAATTTCAAATAGGAAAAAATGACATGTTTTTGATTTTTTAAATATTATAAATGAAATTAAAATGTAATGGAAATTTTATGCTAGATGGATATACATATCAGTAGCATAACATAATTTTTTGAAAATTTTTTGGACTAATAAAAACATTTATTTCATTCAAAAACACATGCAAAGATAATATCTGGATAATGAGGACTGATCTGCAAATATTTACTGTTCTCTCATAAATAAATAATAAGAAATGAATAAAGGCAAGAATTGTGCAACTTACCCAAGTAATGCATGCTGCACACGTGATAGAGCTGGTGGGGGACCCCTTCTGTAATTTCTGAAAAATGTAAGGGGGAAAACTACAATTCTCCTGAATTAAATTGATCTGGCAGGGGCTCTTTTGTAATTTCAGAAATGTCCGAGGGCAATGTTGCTAATTTTCCAATATTTTCTTAATCCCCTCCCCTTAGGGTTCTTCGTCTCTTTCAAAAAGAGGGAGCGAATCAAGGGGTGGCCGCCGCCCAAGGGGGGATGAGGCACCGCGGATGAGGACGGAGGCACGCGGGAGGTGCGGGCCGCCACGAAGACGTTGGGAGGCGGCCAAGCGCGGAGGAGGCGGCCACGCGCGTAGGCGCAACCGGGCGGTTACATGAGTCGAGGTTGTCCTGCGCGCGGGGGCTCGCGCACGTCGGCGCTGGAGGATGGCGTGCAGACTTCGCGACCAAAGGTGGAGGGGGTCGCGCACGTCTGTGTTGTAGATGGCGGAGGCATGAGCGCCGCCCTCGCACGGCGGAGGTGCTGCTGGCTGGAGTTAGGCACGCGACACTGGCGCGATGGGCTGGAGGAGTTGGTTGGTCGACCCGCTGGAGGCGTCCAGGCGAGATGGGAGAGCGCCATCCTCGCGCGACGGAGGTGCTGCTGGCTGGAGGGCGGCCTGGTTGCAGCGCGACCGCGGAGAACGAAGGGCAGCTGGGGGTGATGTCCCTGCAACCTGTGGCGATTTTTTATTTCTTTTTTATAAGAACATTATGATCATAAATAATAAAAGCTTTTTTTTATTTTTTTATTTTTCTTTGAACAGAAAATGTAAAGAGTAATCTAAATTTTTTTATTCTCTCTCTTTTTTTTAATAATTTTTTAGGTGAACCTGCAAAACAAAAGGTTAGAGAAGAAAAACAATTTATGGATTTTTTTGAAAAATAATTTATGTATTTTTTTATTTTTTTATTTATATACGACTCGAAAAAATGAACGAGGATCCGACAGAAATGAGAGATTCGATCCGATCTCCGACCACTGTACACGGTTGGAGTTGAGAGATCGTGGAGGATAGAATAGAACGCGTGGAGATCGAGAAAGTGAGATGAAAAATCGAGTCAAAACGAATCAAAATCGTGATGATTTTTTTAAATATCTAAAAAAAACAAAATGATGTTGGAATTAAAATACGACGAAATAAACTACGATTAACCTTGATAAAATAAGAAAAATGTGGATCTCACCTTAGGAGCGGAAATGGACTGTGATCGCCTCAACAAGGCCGACTCGCTGTCACCGGACGGCTCGGAGGCTAGGCACTATTCTCGATGAAATTTTCTCTCAGAGATCGGGCTCCTCTCTCTAAAGATTGATCAAGTTGAAATGAGGGAGAATGGGCCATATAAATAGAAAAAATAGAATGAAATTTGAATTTTTGAATTTTTTGGATAAAGAGATAAGAGAGATGAAACTGAAATGAATTTTGAATTTTTTGGTGGAAGAGATAAGCGAGATGAAATGAGAAATGAGATAAAATACAAGAGAGATAAAATTATTTACAAAATTAACTTTTTTTTGAATTTTCGTCTCTTTATTTATTTGAATTAAAAATGTTATTTTTTTATTTTTTTATGTTGGTTAATTAAAAATAGCAACTATAAACATATATTATATATATATATGACATTATATACAAGGGTAAATGAGGAAATTAACCTATTTTGTTTTAAGAATTTTATTATTTTATTATTATTATTTTTATTTTAAATAATTAGTAAAAATATTTACAAATATATACAAATACAAAATGCATAAAATACATGGGAAAATTGCACAAACCATCCCAGAAAATCGACTTTTCAACCATAACTCCAAAAATTATGAAAATACAGCCATTTCGAAGATAATTTAATTTCGAATCTAATGGAAGTGAGATTGATTCAATTGAGCTCATATGGAGCCGGAATTGGTCTTTCAATTAATGCTTAGTGGCTTTTTCCAAGTGTGGCTACTTTTATTCTGTACAAGATTTAATTGTATAATCATTTTTATTAATTAGGTCACATTTTTATTTACAACTTTGGATTTGAAAGTTATTCGATTTGAGGTCAATTAATGCATAAATATATTAGTGTTAGTTTTATACAGATATACACAAAATAAGTGAGAAGTATTTACAACAACACACACATTTTTTTGATTTTTAGCTTAAGGACCCTTATCTCCCCCTACTTTATTCCTGGTCGATCAGGTTAAGTCTTGACCTTCTCTCGGGGTTTGGATCACCGTGTGTACAATATTTCTTTTTTTAATTTCTTTTCTTTATTTTTCCTTTCTTTCTTTATTTATTTTAGGTTAAAATTAGTAAGAAGTGTATAATATTTACACACAGATGCAAGTTAGTAAGAATATGGAGTTAGTGTTATATGTAGGTGTTTTATAAGGGATTTTAAGCTAAAATAAATGAATAAAGATGACGAATAGTAGATTCATCAGTCCTTAGGTGAACATACATCCGAGCAATGGACCTCATGAAGTAGAAGTGTCCAAAGTCAAAATTATTACAAATTAATTTAGAAAAATAAAATAAAAACTCTCCTCACAAAACAAAAGAAAAAATGCTAAAAGTGCATGCTCCTCTCCTTCTCTTTTGTCTCTCCCTCCTGCTCTCTCCAATTAGCACACTATGAGAAGTGACAATCTCCTCCTTGCTTGGGTGCACCCATCTCCTAAGAAGTAGCCATCACCACATGGTCTCTCGCAAGAAAGGTCAACAAAGAAACATGGTCAGAGGTAGATAGACAAATATCAAAAGTAAATGAGAAGAAAATAAAAGAGGAAATAATGCATAAAAATATACAACTAATGCTACACTATGCGTTGCTCCTCGGCAATGACGCCATTTTAAAGTTGATCAAAAATCCAAGGAGAGATCTTATGGTCCACACAAGGCGAGACCAGCATTTACTGTGATGACAAATGACCAAAACCTCAGTCAGATTCAACAATTAACCCACAATACATCAATTAAGAAACTAAATCAAGTGTGGATCAAAATTTATTATAAAACCCTACAAACAAGTGTGTATAGTGGATAAGTATGGTAGGGTGTCGAACTTAGGAAATAAGAGGCGTAGCAGTGTGTATGTATGTATATATATGCATAATATTCACTCAATGTTTTTGTTGGTTTATTAATTACTTAACTTTTTATTATATAATTTATTTTTTGTATTTTTTGATTTTAGTTTCTTTTTTAATATATAATGAGGTATATAAAAGTATATATAAGTAATATGAAGTAATATGTTATGAGTGTTATATATAGAATATATGTATAAGATATAATAAAAATCAGAAAATATAGACAAGAACAGTCCTTTTTTTGAAGAATTTAAAATATTTATGAGACATTTATTATAATTAATAATACTAAGTATATATAATTACATATATATGCTATATAGGGTATTCTAATTATAAATATAGCTATATTTAGTTAATAATTACAAAATAATATATTTTTGTGTTTTTCAAATATTCTTCTATTTTGTAATTTTTTAGGGAGTTTTTACATTTTTTTGTATTTTTAAAATTTGAAATAGGGTACAATAGGGAATATTTAAATAGATTGAATTGTTTTGAGATTTAGAAATAGCAAATAGTTCCAAAATTTCCCAAAACCAATTTTAATATATTGTAGATAATATATATAACAACATGGGGAAGGTAACTTTTTTTGAATTTTTAGGAATATTTTGTAATTTTTTAGGGTTAACAAGGGTTTACTAGTTTTTTGAGTTTCTTTCTATATTTTTTGATGAATTTTGGTCTGTAGAGATAAAATAAGGTAATAAACAATAGATAATTTTTTTTGGAATTTTAGTGAAGGTTTTATCATCTTTTATATTTTCTAAGGAAAATAAGGAAGAACATGAATACTTTTGATTTTTAATAAATAGAAAATGCAAGATAAATGATAAATAAACCACATGGTATAAATAAGCATCCAATCAGACATTTACACCTGTTTTTGCAATTTTTTTGGAGTACATGAGCTATTTTTAGAAAATAAAAAAGCAGAATAAAAAATTCAATGAACTAACAAGGGCATATTTGCAATAATAAATAAGTATGAGGAGAAATATGAAAAATACCCAAAATATTTGAACTAGAATTTAATTTTTAAAGACTAAATAACAATTATAAAAGTTGAAGGGGTACCGACGTAAAATATCAACTTACGTGAGGGTCCACGTGAGGTGACCTAGCAATGGACTAAAGTGCAATATCTAAAAGTTCCAAAGGTTCACGTGCAATTTGTCCACAAACTTTTAAACTTAATAAAATATTTACAATACTACTTGATAAATATAAAAAGGTAGAGGGGTTATGTGCAAATTATCCACTTAAAACCCTGGTAATAAAATCATTGTCCACTCGTCACGTGGATGATCTGATGGCTCTAACTGCATATCGCTTTGATTAAATTGAACGACCCATATTAGATCTAGGTTGTGTTCTTGATCGAATGATCGAGTGAGGCTTCGGAAGAACATTCAAAGAACCTCGATCAGACTGACTCCAATTTTACTTTTCTCCGTGCTCCAACGATAGATTCTCGATCCGATGGTGGTTATGGCTTCCTGATGCTCCTCCGCACATGTTGGCCAGCTCCGGTGAGCACAAGGTGGTTCAAATGAGGATCTGGTGTGCCTTCACACTCCAGGCAACCTAGAGGTGCTCCAAGTGACTTGAGGTGCTCCAGGTCCTCGTTCTTACTCCAGATGGGTCTCCTTGCGATAAAACATGCACCAAAGTACTCTACATTTTGAGGGTGATCTCCTCAACCGTTTGATTGAGGCTGAAAGCAAAAGGGAGATAGAATGGGGAAGTTTCTGTGGGGGTGGCAAAGGCAAACTTCAATTCATCGAATCCGAAATGGATTCGAGTTGACCACAAAAGGGAAAAGATGGAGCACATGAAGGGGAATGGAATGGAGTGGATATCGAGGACAGATACAGTCGATGGATGAAATATTTGTCCCGAATGTCAAGCTCTAGGTCAAATGGGGATTTCAAATTACTATTAAACCTTAAGATTAAAAACTAAATTAGATGCAAAAAATGAAAAAGAGGATATAAGATTTACTTAAAAACATAAGAAGATGGCCTCGACTTGGTCGGGGGACCAAGAAAGTGAAACCTCTTGTGTCTACTTTGGTGTTGGATGTGGATCACCTCCTCCACTGCTCCTCCTCGTTGTAAATTGATGGGTCACACTCCTGTCACCAGCAACAACTCAATGGAGATGATTTGAGGGGCTAAGAACCAAAGAAGAGGGATTGGGAATGGAGGCGGAGGAGCATTACTTATAGGCAGAGCGAAAGATCGAGATTGGAGCTCAGATGATGCTCTGATCGATGGAGATCTATGGGATCTCTGGCCTTAGCGTGAATCCTAGAGATCACATCTCCATAAAAAAAGCTCAGCACGCAAAGCCCGTGAATCATGAGATCAAGCGAAAAATGGGTGAAGTTGCGAGTTTTGATAATACAAGGCCCGAGGAAGAGAGATAGGGTCAGTTGACCCTAGTTCAACACTCGAAAGGATCTGATTGGTCCACGTGGACCAACCAGATAACTCCAAGACAAAAATACCTTGGAAAATAGAAGTAAATAATAAATGAATTGATCAATTTTTTATTAAAACATGAAAAATATTTGTAGTTTAATGTAGTATTTAATACCTATTTTTTTATTATTTTCGAGGCTATTTATTAATGGTTAATATTTTACATGTATAAATATAGGTAAAAATACTTGTATTTGGGTATTTATTGTTTTAATTTGTATTATTTATTTTATTATTATATACATGTATTTTATATGTTTTTAAATTATTTAAATACATATTTAGGCATTTTTTGTATTTTTTTGAAATTTTTTTGTATGCTCAATTATGTACGTATATTAGAGGTATATTATAGTATAGTTTAACTATGTATTGAAATACTTTATATATTTTATATTCTTTTTAATATTTTTCTTTATTTTAGTTATATACATATGTTTTAAATAATATATACAATTTTATAAAAAATAAAATAATGTGAAAAATATAAATAATAATTTTATTGTATGTAATATACATGTATAGTGCACAATGAGTGCCCAAAACCTTACTTTTGCATCTTACCTCCAAATTGAATGAAACTACCATCAATAAATAGCTTATTTAATTTTATAAACAATCAAAGTGAATTTGGCCAATTTTGATGCAATATGGAGAAGATACATGTCTGCAAAGTTTTTTATTTTGGCTTTTTATTTTGTGTGTCTTGAGCATACTGTGCATTATTTTTTAGTGAAATTAATTTTGTATTTTTCTTTGTATTTTTATCTACAATATTTATTTGAGGATTTTATTATTTGAGGTGCAAAAATAATAAAAAAAAATAAGCCCCAAATGCAATTATGAATTTAAAATCAGGGGTTTTGCGAATTTTGTGTACAATTTCTCTGCCCTTTCTCCCCCTACTTTATTACTTGTTGACCAAGTCATCGTGATGACTGGATCTCAGGATCTAGGGTTATTCAATACCTTTAGTATTTCAATTCTTTTCTTTTCTTCCTTTATTCCTTTATTTTGGAATTAAATACATAATTTATATAATATTTTACACAATATTTTGTATAATTTACCGAGTGTTTATTTTGACAAATTAATTATATATGCATGCATTTAGCTAAGGATTTAAGGCCAAAATGGAAGAATAAAGGTGATGAAATAGAGATTCATCACCTGCCATAGACCACGAATTCCACAGAAAAGGCCACGCGGGGAGCCATTCACCAATACAAAGAAGGAGGCAGTGGAGATTCAAGCATTGATCCAATTAATCCAGGTGTTGTAGAATCCCATTGCCTACACAACCTCGAGAATGAAGCTCAATGGAGTCAACCGCCTTGGATAAGTCAATCTTAAAGCAAGCCCGATTAGAGTTCATCCACCTTTCAAACCCCCACACGAGTTCATGAGCGAGGCGGATGTTGTCACCAATAGATCGGTCCTTGATGAAGGTAGACTGATTCAATGAGATTAGCTGAGGGAGGACTAATCCAAGGAGATTATCCAGAAGCTTAACAAAAAATGTGTAGATTACATTGCAATAGGATATGGGGTGAAAATCTCCAATCCAACAGGGGAGGGGACCTTAGGAACTAAAGTCAAGAAAGTATTGTTTACCTCCCTAACCATGCTTCCCTTATGATGGAGAAAAGCCAAAGCCGAATAGATGTCGCTAGTGTCTCTTAAAAAAACCAGCATTGCATGGTGGGAGAGGTAGAACATAAAGTACTCCAAATTTCCTCCTCGCCAAATGGACGAATTAGCCACGCCCCTGTCAGGTCTGGCAACAAGCACTTTGGGAGCGGTGGGGCAACCCTTGGGGGCCTTAGTAACTCAAGACCAAGTAGAGACCCATAGTACTCTAATGTCGCCATGGAAACCTCCGTCAAACTATCAATGACCCTCCCATTGCCATAACGGAGGGTGGGATTGAGGCTTGATCTAGGTGGAAGTTACTTAAATGATACCATAAAAATGATGCCACGTCCAGGTAGAAGTTAAGAACTACATATGTACACGTTGTTGATTCACCAACTCAACAAAAATGAAGCCGTAAGAGTTAAACTCTTTTTATCTTTTCAATTTTATTGTTATTTTGCAAGTAAAATCTTTTCAAGAGTCCTTAGGAGGGCTATTCCTATAGGAGTGTGTGTAATACCATGAAAGTCCCGTGTACTTATTCCACCTCTTTTGTAACATGTGATCTGTGCACTTAGAGGTCCTTGATCTCGTTCCAGGGATCTACTCAGCCAAAGAATATAGAAAGAAAGCCAATAGGAGAAACTACTACTTCTCTCGCAAATGAGGTACTCAGACGTAGGGTGATGAGACAGACACCCTCGTGAGGGTGTGGCCTATGATCGATACTTCATACCAAGTCGGATGCTCCACACAAGGCGGGAACACCGTCGTCAACAAGGCCCTACTCGCCTACATACGATAGAAGTGCCAAACCTTCACCGTCTCGTGTGATAATCAAGGCTGCCACAAATCGGGATTTGGGTTCTAATCCTTAGGGGGTGTGCCTCACTCGGTCTGAACAGGTACATGAAAACATTGAGGGCTTCATGAACCCAAAATAATGATGTCCCTTACGAATTTTAATTAAAGTCAAAGTTTATCAGCAGTCCCCTTGTTTTAGTTTTTGGGTTTTAAAATTTTTTGAGTATTTTTCAATAAAATTCACCTAATGTTTTTTTTGTATTTTCTATTGAACCTAAGTCTGTAAAAACAATAAGAGATAACAGAAAAGCAATGCAAGTGGATACTAGAGTGGAAATCTCACTCTCATATCAAATGATGCATGCAAAGTAAGATGACTTACATTTCTTCCCAGCTCTCTTCATGTGGGATGCAAGGCAGAAATATAAATATCTACACTACATGCACGATATGCAAAGCGTGAAATCGTCCTAAATAAGAATTGCTATTACAATGAAGAACCAAATGCTAACTACTCAAAAATAGATCCTAAGTGTCCAGTCTTGTAGACTCCTTGGTGCCTGCCACAACAGGTTCTGCCTAGCGTTGTATGGAGCCTCTGACAGAGCGGGGTTCCTTAATTAGCAATTAATATTTGACTAGATCCAAACGTAGAAAGCTATAGGCACATGATTCTATTTAAGGTGTGGACTTAATTTACCAATCCAAGCAATCCTAGATTTATGACCTCAATTGCATAAAACAAATAAAAAGAAAGGCAGAAAATTCAAAACACATGAAACAAAATAGAAGAAAGGCGAATAAAACACAAAAAACCCGATGAGGTCCCCAGGTGAATAGACACCCGAGCAATGGACCTCAAGAAGTAGAAGTGTCCAAAGTCCAAATTACTACAAATTATATTAGAAAAATAAAATAAAAACTCTCCTCACAAAATTAAACAAAAAATGGTAGAAGTGCCTGCTCCTCTCCTTCTCTTTTGTCTCTCCCTCCTACTCTCTCCAATTAGCACACTAAGAGAAGTAACAATCTCCTCGTGGCTTGGGTGCGCCACCTCCTAAGAAGTAGCCACCGCCACACGGTCTCTCGCAAGAAAGGTCAACAAAGAAATATGGTCAGAGGCAGATAAACAAATATCAAAAGTAAATGAGAAGAAAATAAAAGAGGAATTAATGCAAAAAAATATACAACTAATGCTACACTATTTGGTGCTCCTCGGCAACGATGCCATTTGAAAGTTGACCGAAAATCCAAGGAGAGGTCTTGTTGTCCACACAAGGCGGGACCAACATTCACTGTAATGACAGCTGACGAAAACCTCAGTCAAATTCAACAATTAACCCACAATACATCTATTAAGCAACTAAATCAAGTGTGGATCAAAATTTATTATAAAACCCTACAAACAAGTGTGTATAGTGGATAAGTATGGCAAGGTGTCAGCCTCAGGGAACAAGGGGTGTAGCAGTGTATATGTATGTATATATGCACAATATTCACTCAATGTTTTTGTTGGTTTTTGAATTATTTAATTTTTTTATTATATATTATTTATTTTTTTATTTTTTTATTTTTAATTTCCTTTTTAATATATAAGGTATATATATGTAATATGAAGTAAAATGTTATGAGTGCTATATATAGAATATATGTATAAGATATAATAAAAATCAGAAAATATAGACAAGAACGGTCCTTTTCTAAAGGATTTAAAATATTTATGAGATATTTATTATAATTAATAATAATAAGTAAATATAATTGCATATATATGATATATAGGTTATTCAAATTATAAATATAGCTATATATACTTAAAAATTACAAAATAATATATTTTTGTGTTTTTCAAATATTCTTCTATTTTGTAATTTTTTTGAGAGTTTTACAAATTTGTTGTATTTTTGAAATCAGAAATAGGGTACAATAGGGAATATTTAAACAGGTTGAATTGTTTTGAGATATACAAATAGCGAATCGTTCCAAAATTTCCCAAAACCAATTTTAATATATTGTAGATAGTATATATAGAAATATGGGGTAGGCAACTTTTTTTTGAATTTTTAGAAATATTTTGTAATTTTTTAGGTTTAGCAAGAGTTTACTATTTTTTTAGTTTCTTTTGATATTTTTTTGGTGAATTTTGGTCTGTAGAGATAAAATAACGTAATAAATCATAGATATTTTTTTGGAATTTTTAGTGAAGATTTTATCGTTTTTTGGTTTTTCTAAGGAAAATAAGGAATAAAATGGGTACTTTTGATTCTTAATAAATAGAAAATGCAAGATAAATGATAAATAAACCACATGGGGTAAATAAGCATCCAATCAGACATTTACACATATTTTTGCATTTTTTGGAGCACATGAGCTATTTTTAGAAAATAAAAAGCAAAATTAAAATTCAATGAACTATCAGGGGCATATTTGCAATAATAAATAAGTTTTTTTTTGAATGACAGCAATAATAAATAAGTGTGAGGAGAAATATGAAAAATACCCAAAATATTTGAACTAGACTTTAATTTTTAAAGACTAAATAACAATTATAAAAGTCGAAGGGCGCAAAAAGTTCACTCACATGGAGGTCCACGTGAGGTGACCTGACAATGGACTAAAGTGCAATATCTAAAAGAACCCAGGGTTCACGTACAATTTGTCCATAAACTTTTAAACTTAATAAAATATTTGCAATACTACTTGATAAATATAAAAAGGTGGAGGGGTTATGTGCAAATTATCCACTTAAAACCCTTGTGATCAAATCGTTGTCCACTCGTCACGTGGAGGATCTGATGGCTCTAACCGCATACCACTTCTATTAAATTGGATGACCCATATTTTTGTTGTATTTTTTTAAAATTTGTTTGTATGCACAATTAATTATGTACACATATATTAGAGGTATATTATATTATACTTTACCTATGTATTGAAATACTTTATTTATTTTATTTTCTTTTTATTTGTTTTCTTTTATTTTAATTATGTTTTATATTTTAAATAATATATACAGTTTTATAAAAAAATAAAATGGTGCGAAAATATAAATAATAAATTTCTTGAATATAATATACATGTATAGTGCACAATGAGTGCCCAAAACCTTACTTTTGCATCTTAGCTCCAAGTTGAATGAAACTACCATCATTAAATATCTTATTTAATTTTCTAAACAATTAAAGTGAATTTGGCCAATTTTGATGCAATATGGAGAAGATACATGCCTGCAAAGTTTTTTATTTTGGCTTTTTATTTTGTGTGTCCCGAGCATACTGTGCATTATTTTTAGTGAAATTAACTTTGTATTTTTTTATTTGTATCTACAATATTCATGTTGATGATTTTATTATTTGAGGTGTTAAAATAATAAAATAAATTAAGTCCCAAATGCAATTATAGATGAATTTAAAATTAGGGTTTTTGGGAATTTTATGTACAATTTCTTTGCCCTTTGTCCCCCTAAATTATTACTTGTTGACCAAGTCATCGTGATGACTGGATCTTAGGATCTAGGGTCATTCAATACCTTTGGTATTTCAAATCTTTTTCTTTTCTTCCTTTATTCCTTTATTTTGGAATTAAATACATACTTTATACAATATTTCACACAGTATTTTGTATAATTTACCATTTGTTAATTTTGACAAATTAATGATATATGCATGCATTTAGATAAGGATTTAAGGCCAAAATGGAAGAATAAAGATGATGAAATAGAGATTCATCACCTGCCTTAGACCACGAATTTCACGAAAAAGGCCACGCGGGGAGCCATTCACCAACACAAAGAAGGAGGCAGTGGAGATGCAAGCATTGATCCAATTAATCTAGGTGTTGCAGAATCCCATTGCCCACAAAACCTCGAGAATGAAGCTCAATGAGTCAAACGCCTTGGATAAGTCAATCTTCAAGCAAGCCCGATGACGAATCGCTTAATACGGTAATTAATTTGGGTTCGTTGTAATACGTGTGCTTAGCGATTCAGTCAGAACCGAGAGAAGGATCTCCGTGAAGAGTGTCTCGGCTTAATTTATATCCCTGGCAAGTCCGTGGTCGAACACATGGAGGCAAAGGAACAACTTGAGGTTAATTTGAAAATTTAGATCTTGATTTCCAAATGCGGTTTTTTAATATTTTTTAATGCAACACTAATGCCAAAAAAATAAGATGCGGGTGAATCAAGACACTAAGAAATCATACAACTGGCCAAATTAATTTTAATGTCAAATTAGTCCAATTCAACCAAATTATATTTTTCCTAGGATCTTAATTCAGTGAGGAACACAAAACATATTTTTTTGTATTTTTCGGGGTTAAAATGCAATAAATAAAAATGCACACTTTTTATGGGTTTTTTTGTAATTTATCACACAAACAGTAAGCAAAAATTAAGAAAAAAAATACTGGAACTAAAACATGATGCAAGAAGATTACAATATTTTTTTGGAATTTTTTGACAATACATGATTTTTTTATGGATTTTCAGTGAAATTAGAGTGATAGTGAGTAAATAATTCCTAATTAATCTACATTATCAAATTAGACAGAAAGCGAATTATCCCTGATAGATATTTATATAAACAATGCAAGAGATTTGAAATTTCAAGAAAAGAATGTATGTGGATTTAATTAAAAATCAAATACTAAAATCATTCTACAATTTATTTTGGGCACAAGACAACTCCATTTTGGATAAAATTTGAATAGTAAGTTAAGCACTTATCAACGCATCATGTCTAATTTTTGTGTAAGAGCAACTATGAGTTAGTTATCAATTTAATAGCACGGAATGGGTAAAATAGGGAGATTTTCAGTTAGACAATTTTAATTAATTACCCACAACTCACAAAATTACAAATAAATATTCAGAATGTAGACAAGAAGTTGCTCAATTCAAAGACATTTTTCATTGGATAAAATAATACAAAATTGATGTCCAACTTAATCCACAAAGACAGAGGTGTTCGTGCAAAGTAGAAAATGAAATTAATAATATAAAACATGCACAAGGACTGAACTGTAATTACAGAAACATGAACGGGCAAAGTTACAATTTTTAAAAAATAAACAAATGAACAAATTTGACCTTCTTCCTCACAGAGAATGGGCGGTGACGGGAGGAACCCAAAGGTGGCTGTCGGCGTAGCCGCACGCACGGCCGCACGCGGCCGTGACAACGACGAGGAGGAGCTGGGGGGATCACGAGCGGAGGTGGCGGCCGGTCTCGGCGGTGCTTGATGCGGGCGGAGAGGATGGTGAGGGGCGGCTGGAGCTCCTCGGCGGAGGGCTAGAGAGGGTGGCTGGAGCTCTGCGTGCGCACGGTGGCGCGACCGCTGTTGGCGATGCTGCCGTGAGTGGGAGCCGCGGCCGGCTGGAGAGGGAGCGCGGCGGCCGGCGCCGCTGCCCGTGGAGGAAGGGTAGGGCGGCGGCCGCTGGCTGCTGCTCTTTTTTTAATTTTTTTCTGCTATGTGATTTTTTTTAATTTTTAATTTTTTATTTTTTTAATTTTGATTTCTTAAACATGGAACAAAAGTGGATATGTGCAACAAAGGGAAAGATGAAAGTGATAGTGATGATATGGTGTGATAATGGTGGTGAAGATGACAAATAGAATAAATAGGTGGTAATGTGATGTGATATAAGGAAAAAAATACAAAACAACAACAATGATAAAATGAAGGGAAATTTTACCTAAGATGAACGCGGTCGCCTATGGTGTGCCCGCGAGAGCACAGTCTTCGCTCGAATTGCCGGCGTGCGATGAGCTCGAGCAGCGCGCGGTTGCGGCTGCGATGTTGGCCAAAAAACCAACGGATCTCACCGGAGAGAGGGCTGTCGTCGTTCGACCGCGGTTGCGTCGCTGTCACCGATTCAACTCTGGGAACTAGGCTTTCCTCACATAAAGATGGATCAAGGGCAAATTGAGGAGGATGGGATGTATATAAAGAGGAAAGAATGAGAAGTTATTAAGGTGGTGGAGTTGAATGGGAAGTTGTATTATTAATGGAGTTGAATGGGAAGTTATTGTAGAGAATGTATAATAAATAATAAAATAAATAATGATATAAAGTAGGATACTTTAAATACAATAAAAATAAAGAAGGGAAAACAATAGTGGTGAATTTACAAGTGAATACATACAACATGTACACAATTTTTTTGCTTTTTCTAATATGTAATTTTTTTCTCTTTAATAAGAGATATTTACAACGAAAAAAATACAATAAAATAATATAATTAAAATACAACACAACAATGATTTTGTTGGATTTTTAAGTAAATGAGAAAGGTAAAATAAAAAATGAAGAAAAAATGAATATGTACATAATATACAATGTACATCTAGGTCCCAAAACCCAACTTTTGCAAATGAGCTCCGATTTTAATGAAACCACTTCCGTTGCATAGATAATTTTCTAACTTGAACTTTAAAATGAGTTTGATGAATTTGGAGTTCATACGGAGCGGGAATTTGGCTTGGAAGTTAGACTTTACGGCTTTTTGTCTTTGATATCTAGGAGCATTTATTTGAGGTGAAATTTGTTTTGTATTTTTGTATTTTTATATACATTTTTATAAACAAGTTAGAGAAAGAATTAGCTAAAAAGAAGTTGAAATAAAATTATTAAAAATCCATGAAGTTTTGGGCTATTTACAGGTGAAAAACTCCTTTATTTTTGCAGCTTTTTATTGTTAATTTATTTTGTACAATATAATATTCAATAGTTAATGTGTTTTATTTACAAGAGTCATTTTGTTAATTTATGGATTTTATATACATTTATTAGGGAATTTACTCGTGGATTTTGCTAAGATCGAGATATTGAGATGATGAATCGTGGATTCATCACCCCCCTATACTTAAACTTTGCTAGTCCTCGAGCAAATAAAGAACGAATAAGTTGGATTAACCCCTGACTGTGCATGTGAATACAAGACTTGATCCGTTCAAGAACTCTCGGTTTTAGAGATCCTAAAATCTAAGCTGAACCTAGCTCTAGTCAAAAGGTATCCAATTTCCCTAATCATCAGACTCTCTCTGTATACATATATATAAGGGATATGACTTTAAGTGTGGACTGCAGTTACAAGAGTAGAGTCCCAACGTCACTCAAGGTTCCAGTAAAGAGACTCTCCTAAGAACCCGATCCTAAACACTAGGGAATAAACCATTTCTTGCATCCAATCCACCGTCTCTTTAGTTGTCAGACTTAAAAGTGTAGATGAAAGGCCAGTTGATGGAAGGCATAGGATTGTGTCATTTATTCTCTCCCTCTCATTGGAACAAGGATCCTCTCGAGCGCCTTATTAACTCAATGCATTTTTTTGGTGTTTATCAGTGCATCCGTCAAAGAAGTTAGAGTCGTCTGCACTTGTATTCCTGGGAGTACACCGGGGTGTGCCTTTTTTTGAGTACCTATCGTACATTCTACACCCAGGCTTGTAGCATTTACGATGCAGAGCCCTTTTTTGGTGCAAGCCCGACTCCTGGTCCTAATAGCGGTGGTCCAAGTGGAAACTTTGAAATGGTTGGGAGCGCTCGCCTTCGGTGGAAGCTCTTTTGATAATTGACTTGGTGGAATGAGAGCTTTTCTTTGACATTTCATTGCTTTGTAGTATTTTTGGCTAGCTCCATTGCTTTTACCAAGAGTTGGCGCACACTGATCAACATTTTTTTATTTTATCACACCCTGACACATAGGTAAATGTCAAGAGATAGTACAAGAACCATGTTCTCATACTGGCTAAAGATGCTGACACTCAGGTTTCATGAAGCCTTCATTGATTTTATCCCAGCCTCGAGCATCATCAAACTAAGTCCAAACTCAAATCCCTCATCCCAGTTCCTCAAGTGAAATTTCAACTCAACTCATCATAACTGCAGTCGTGTATGTGAGGTGCTGATCATATTCTTAAGGTAGAGACTAAGTATGCAATATAGCACACAAATCTTTCAAACTAGGGAAATGTGAATAATTAAGTCAAAGACCCTAATGACTAAGGCTGATTAACTCAAAATATCAAGACCTCATAAAGCAAGTGTTCTTGAACATCACTAGTCTTGCATGAAAGTGAATTGTGTCAGGGATCAAACCAACCTATTAGTTAGTTTTTTTTGTGATTTTCTTTATTTTTTTTGTTTGTATTTTTTTTGAAAAACAAAGGAAAAGAAGAAAGTTTTTTTGTTATAAAAGTTTTACTCTTTTTTTTGAAAAGTTTTTTTTGAAAAGATTGGTAAATAAGAAAGGACATACATTTTTTTGAAAAAGTTTTTTTTAAAGTCAAAAAAAGGAGAAATTTTCAAAATAAGGATTTTTTTAGAAAAAGGTTTTTTTCAAGAGTTTTTTTTGAGTTTTTTTGAGTTTTTTTAAAGTTTTTTTACTAAAATTACCCACCCCATAATTATTGTATAATGTATAAAAAATACGTGAAAGTACGAGCTATGGGTAAAGTATATATGTAATATATACACGCCCCCCTATACTTAGCATGTGTTATGTCCTCAAAGCACAAGAAGCGAGAAAAAGACATAGCTCGTGCTAAGCGTAGAAGAAGAGCAAAAATGAGGCGGACGAGGTCAGGAGGGGAAATGGATGAGTATATACACACGGCGGGCATCGGTTCCCCCTATACTTAGGCTCTGGTCAGCCTAAGTATAGGATAGGAGTAAGTATGAGAACCGATGTGATCTAGAGAATATACAAAGAAGGGAGAATGTACAAGAACAATGAATCTTTTAAGATGAAGAATCTTGATGCTGCATCTTCATGACGAGCTGTATCTGCTCTGTGCTCACTCTACATGAAATTGATGACCTCGACTTGGACTAACTGCTCTTTCGAATCAACAAAATGCTTCAACAGTTGTCCATTTACCACATGAGATTGTGCACCATCTGTGAGATCAGCTATCTCTACACTTCCAATCTTGTGCACTTTCTTAACAACAAAGGGACCCATCCATTTAGATTTGAGCTTCCCATGGAACATCTTCAACCTAGCATTGAACAACCATACCTTTTGTCTAGGGACAAAGTCTTTTCACCTAATGTGCTGATCATGCCATCTCTTTACTTTGTCCTTATAAATCAAACTGTTGTCATATGCCCTGTTTCAGATTTCCACGAGCTCGTTCAAGTTCAAGTCTCGACAAAGCTTCCCTAGGTGACAACTCCAATTAATCTTCTTAATTGCCCATTCGGATTTATGAATCAATTCTACGAACAAATGGCATGGCTTGCCATAGATCATTCTAAATGGTGAATTACCCAATGGTGTCTTGTAGGCTGTCCTATAGGCCCACAGAACTTGGTCCAAGAGTTGAGACCAGTTCTTCCTATCGAGACGAACCAATTTCTGCAAAATACTCTTCACCTCTCTGTTCGAAACCTCTGCCATGCCGTTAGACTGTGAGTGGTAAGGACTAGTAATTCTATGCTCAAATCCATAGTCCTTAGCTAAAGATCTCATATCTCGATTCACAAAGTGGCTACCCCCATCAGATATCAACACTTTTGGCACCCTGAACCTAGCAATAATATGATCTCTCACAAACTTACAAACAGTCTTGCTATCTGCGATTCGAGTTGGGATAGCCTCCACCCACCTGGATAAATAATCAACCGCCAACAATATGTACTCATGTCCTTGGCTGTTGGGAAAGGGACCCATAAAATCTATGCCCCATGCATTAAAAACATCACAAATAATCATCGGTTGCATGGGCATCTCATCTCTCTGTCCAACTGTCCCTCCCATCCTTTGACAGATCGGGCATGACCGTACAAAATCAATAGCATCTCTAAACAAGGTCGGCCAATACAATCCACATTGAAGTACTTTGTGAGCAGTTCTCTTTCCCGAATGGTGTCCTCCAGCCTCAAGTGAATGACAATATGTGAGGACACTCTGGTACTCCTCCTGAGGAATACACCTTCTCCAAACACAATCCGGTCCTTCGAAGAAAAGGAAAGGATCGTCCCAGTGGTATCTCCTCGAATCCGACTTCAGTCTATCAATGCTGCTCCTAGTCCAACCATGGGAAACCTGCTTGGAGACAAGATAGTTCACCATGTTGGCATACCACAGGAGTGAGTCAATAACACAAATTGACTCATCTAGGAAGGTCTCTCTAATCCGCTCATAATCAGGAGAATCCTTATGTTCAATCCGAGAAAGGTGATCAGCCACAACATTGTTCACTCCAGGTTTATCTTTTATCTCCAAATCAAATTCCTGTAGGAGTAAAATCCACCTAAGAAGATGCGCCTTCGCGTCCTTCTTTTCCATTAAATATCGAATGGCTGTGTGATCAATGTAGATTGTCACCTTATAGCCCAAAATATATAATCTGAACTTCTCGAGGGCCCATACTACCGCGAGCATTTCCTTTTCAGTCACTATATAATTCTTCTGTGAAGGATCTAATACTTTGCTTGCGTAGTGGATCGCAAACGGGATCCCCGCTCGTCTTTGTCCTTACACAACTCCTATAGCGAAATCTGAAGCGTCAGTCATGATCTCAAAGGGGAGAGACTAGTCAGGAGCTTGTAGGATAGGCGAGGCACAAATCTTCCTCTTCAAGAGCTCAAAGGCCTCCAGACACATGTGATCTACAACGAACTCTGTGTCTTTCCCTAAGAGCTCAGTCAGTGGGCGGACGATCTTTGAAAAATCCTGAATGAATCTCCTATAGAATCCAACATGCCCTAAAAATGACCGCACTGACTTTACGTTGGTAGGTGGATCGAGTTTCTTGATCACCTCCACCTTGGCAGGATCAACCTCCATTCCCCTTTTGGAGATGACATGCCCCAACACGATACCCTCCGTCACCATAAAATGACTCTTCTCCCAGGAGAGTACCAGATTCACCTCTCTACACCTCGTGAGGACTCGGTCCAAGTGCGCTAAACATGTATAAAAAGAATCATCATGGACCGAGAAGTCATCCATGAACACTTCCAGGAAATCTCCCACCATCTCGGTAAATATGGTTATCATGCATCGCTGAAATGTGCCCGGGGCATTGCAGATCCCAAATGGCATGCGCCTGAAAGCATAAGTACCGAATGGACATGTGAATGTGGTCTTTTCCTGGTCCTCAGGGGCTATGGCTACCTGATTGTAGCCTGAGTACCCGTCAAGAAAACGGAAGAACTCTTTCCCTGCTAGTCTCTCCAAAATCTGATCAATAAAAGGTAAGGGAAAGTGATCTTTCTTGGTCGCGGCATTCATGCGCCTGTAGTCAACACATACATGCCACGACGTAGGTACTCGTGTCGCGATCTCTACCCCCTCCTCATTAGTGACCATCTGAATTCCCGACTTTTTCAGGACAACTTGAAGCGGGGCCACCCACTTGGAGTCAGAAATAGAGTATATAATCCCTACTTTGCACCATTTCTCAATCTCTTTCTTCACCACTTCCCGTAGATTGGGGTTAAGTCTCCTTTGGAACTCACGGGAAGGTATCACATTATCTTCAGTAAAAATGTGGTGCGAGCAGAGAGCAGGGTTGATGCCCATGAGAACCGACACTGTCCAGCCTATTGCTTTGCGGTTCCTCTCTAAAACCTCTAACAACCTAGACTCCTGTTCTAAAGTCAAGTCTGAGCTAATGATGAAAGGATATCTCTCTTTGGGTCCCGCAAGAAAGGCATACTTGAGTGTAGGAGGTAGTGATTTCAGTTCTGGCAATGTAGTATCATCAAGAAAATCTGGCTGAACTAAATCTGAATCTGGTTCCGTGCTGCATGAAGATGGGCTAAGCTGCGTAGTACTCGCCACCAACTCAGAAGTAAGGGGAGTCGGATCGCCAAAGAAACGCGGTAGTTCAGCCAAAGCCGCGTTCGACTCATCATCTATGTCCCATGATTGTTCCGAAGGGAATGGAACTGACAGATCCAGATGGATCTCTGTGTCATCATGGGAATAGGTAGATGCATCTCTCACAAGATCAGACAACACCTGGCAAACTACATCATCCACTATACCCTTTCCAGATGAAAGGGACTCGCTCTGTCCTGAAGGAATCTGTCCCCAAATCCCAACTGTGCTAATCATACTGCAATCTGCCTCTGATGATGAGTACTCTGTGCTACTCTCTGAATCGGGTCGCTGACACTTGGTTTGCTTCATCTCAAGGTTCACTTCTCCACCTGGAGAACGGAACTTCATCATTCCCGTATCATAATCGAAAGCTGCGCCTGCGGTCCTAAGGAAGGGTCGCTCGAGAATAATATGAGATTCTCTCCAATGATTGGGGGTCTCCATGTCCAAGACTGTGAAGTCAACCTGATAGTCCTGCCCCTCAATTGAGATAACTACGTTCTTCACTTCTCCCTTAGGTCTCTTCATTGAACGATCTGCGAATTGAAGTAAAGCTCTAGATTTGTGAAGTGGTCCCAGCTCCAATTTCTTATATAATGCTAAGGGAAGTAAGTTGATTGAAGAACCGTTACCTAAGAGTGTACGTGCAAACGCAATGTCGTCAATACGACTCTCCACATAGTGAGCACCCATGTCTCTCTTTTTCCTTGGTAAAGTCTAATTCTTGAGACAATAGGTTGTGGCTACTGATAAGACATGTGTCTTTATATTTCGGTTATCTTTCTTCCTGCTAACCCTTGTAGGTGTGCATATCACCTTAAGGTATTTTTGGAATGCAGGATGATTAGCCACATATTCATCAAATGGCACTTTAACTGTGATGTTCTCTTTACAAAACCGTGCCATATCTGGGTCATCTTTCTGAATCTCTTTGATGCGCTTTCCTGCCATAAGAGCACGGGGGAAAGGGATTGAAGCTAAGGAAACAGAGGATGAAGAGTCTGAATCATGAACTGTGAATCATGAACTGAAAGATCATTCTTTGCATTAACGAAAACAGAGTTCTTCATACAAGAATCTTTTTGATGCAACATGGAATCGAAATCAAATCTATCTACTATAGGTTGTGGAATAGAAGATGGAGTGGTATCCGCCACAACCGGAGATGCAAGGTCCTCCGTAGACTCAGAAGTGTATCCATGCTGCCGATGCTGCATATGTACTCTCCTCCTCCTCTCGGCTCCCTGAGTAGGTATCTTCGAATGGTGCTGATGGGGCTCCGGAATATGCTGCCTCTCCTCCTCGTCCTCTGAAGACTCCTCAGGTAGAGCTCCAGAGATGCCCCTCCTCGTGTCCCTCGCCCGATCAGGTACGGTCACGGTCCTTCCGCTCCTGAGTGACATGTGGTTAGCCTCATCACACGAAAGAATCTCATGTTCAGATCTAGGAGGTGCTGAATACCTGACCAAAGTGCTGCTGAGAACTAGATCGGTTCAGGCTATTGGGGTTAGCCTGAACTTGGGCTGGGATAGAGGTAGAAGGTGCAGTCTGCTCGTCTTGACATCTGGACAGGCGGTTGGCATCCACCCGTAAGTGATGAATCTCGTTCCTGTAGGAACGTAGCTCGTCGAGTATCTGCTGCTGAATATCCACGGGTCCAGATGAAGAAGGAAGTGGATAAGACTGGGAAGAAGAACGAGAAGACTGGCCCTGCTGGCCAGAGTACTACCTTTGCTGCTGCTGCTGCTAGGGTTGCTGGCCCTGCTGGCCTGCCTAGTAATGGCCCTGTCGGCCATACTGCTAATACTGTTGCCGCTGCTGCTGGGGTGGCTGGAATCCAGGGCTCTGCTGTGATGGAGGCGGTGCAGAGGTGAATGCGGTGTTGTGAAAGGTCGGGGGACGCTGGTAGGTCTGTCGGTCTCCCGTACGTCCCTGCCTAGCAGAGTCCTGAGTATACCATACTCCATTCCCCTCCCAAACCAGTGGAGGCTCTTCCTGAACTGTCTCTACTAAAGGAGGTAGCTGCTGGAAAGAGTGGGCGTAGGATTGGTCCTGCTCCCACGGCTGGGGTTGCCCTGACACCAATTGCTCCTGAACATGGTGAACTCGGTATACGGGAGCAGAGGGTGCAGTCACGACAGGTATCTTTATCTTAGATACCCTATCAGTCAACTCCTCCATTTGTTTTGGAATCTTAGAGATGCTCCAGTCCAATTCATCAATTCTCCTATCAATCCTCTCAACTACAGTAAGCTTGTCAGCAAGAAGTCCCATGCTAGAGATCACGACCTGAGAGAGATCGACTACAGCTGATTTTCCCCCTCCAGATGAGAGTGAACTGGGGGATGGCATATAGGCCCTGCTGGCCATCTGTGAGTGGCTAGTTTCAGCCATCTACTCGAATACCATCCAGACGGTATCCGCTCCTCGTGATGTATAGCTGCCTCCATAGGCAGTGCTCACTAAGCCCTGCATCTCAGGGTTGAGACCAGTAAAGAACGACTGGACCAAGATGTTGTCATCTAATCCATGTCAGGGACACTTCTGCAGGATGTCCTTGAATCTTTCCCAAGCATCACAAAAGGCTTCATGGGGTAATTGGGAAAACTCGTAATGCGCGTCCTCATCATGTTAGTTCTACTCAAAGGGTAGAACTTCTTCAGAAACAGGTCCTTGAACTGGGCATAAGTAGTGACGGTAATCCCAAGATTCTTAACCCAGTAGTCGGCTTTGCCACCCAAGGCAAATGGAAGAGCTTTGAGCCTAATATAATCCTGGCTAACATTATTATGTTTGAGGTTAGCACAGATGAGCTCAAAGTCCCTTAGGAATGCATATGGCTCCTCAGAAGCATTCCCATTAAAGTGTCGCAGCAGGTTCAGAAAATGCGGCTTTAATTCAAAATCAACAGGTGGTTCGGCCGGACTCAAGTAATTCCGAATTTGATATTGTCCGGGGTTGTACGCCACATCCATTGGTGGTTCGACCCCAACATTTAGCTGTCCTAACTGAGCTCTGAGTAATGCGTGTTGCTGCTCAGATGCAACTAATCTGGCAAGTATCATTCTCATTGGGTCTTCGTGGTTCTCTTCTTCTTCTTCTTTCTTCTTTGGAGGCATTTTTCTTGTATCTTCTTTATGGCCTGAATCAACGAGGTGTTCTTGATTAGAAGAGGATTTATAAATCAAGATATTCTCACCAAGGCGAAGGTTTTCCTCGGTGAGGTGGGAAGAGAGAAAGGGAATGGTTTGAGAGTAACCATCCCGAGAGTGGGTGATCCTGGGCTCAAGAGGGTCATGAGTCCAGGTTGGTCCAAGTTGCGCTTGGACCTTTGAAGACATACTTTTTGGAGGGTTCAACGAGAGATTCGCAAAGTCCGAATAAATATCCCCCTAATCGGTCATCTTCGATGTCAAAAGAACCGATTCGAACACGATAGTCAATGGGGCTCTAGTTCTACGGTGCACATAAATGTACGGAGTGAACTCACACAATACAAAAACAATTCAAACCCTCAATTTCACCAACTCAACACGTGATGACCGTAAGAGTTCGGCCGAATTATCTGGTCAATTTTACTTGGCGAGAATACAATCTTGGAAAGATTAACGAGCTGTTAGGTGCCCGTATTTTCCTACAGACTGGCCCGGTTCTTACGACTAGTTTGACCTACTTTCAGCAAGTATAGGAGTAAGTACGGACCATATAAATACGGCTACCCGTTCCTTGAGGACTAAGGCATCCTCTAAACCTCCCACTCTACTAAGGAAATCCGGACCGTTTACCGGCTACCTGTAGATCCTCACTGAAGAGTAGCTAATTGCCTAAAAATAAAGAATTAGTAGTAAGTAAGAAATCTAAGCTTGGCTCTATCCTAGGGTCGTCTCTCTCTCGCTTGCAAGTAAAACAAACAATGAGGGCTTTATGCACCCGAGAACAAGCGTTCTTTTTATTCCAATTAATTTAATCGACCTGCTCAATTCAGTCCCAATTTTAGAGTTAGGTTATCACTTGAAATTAATCTGAACACAAAAGCACATCTACCGTTCAGTCCCAATTTCCTTTTTGACCTTAAGTTGTAAAACAAGAAGGGAGTCGGAAATCAGAATGCAAAGGAGAAACTATGATGCATGCTGAGAAGAAGGTATACTTACAGTGAATCCCATCACTCTCCATGCGTTATGCAAAACTGAATTTGTAAATATTACACTAAATGCATGCAGATTGAGAAAACCACACCTAAACAATGTACTATTAGTGGGGAAGAGTTGATTTGATTTGAGCTAAGTAGTGTCTATGTGCGTCTCATTATGAATCTTATAAGATGTGTGAATCTTCTAAGATATGTGTGGCCTAATTTACGATGGGCACAAATAAATTTGATGCTATACTACTGTGTGCCTAATCCTTATGTTCACCACTCAAGTCGAGCCCCACCCTCACCGGAGAGTGAAGCAGGTCTCGACACACCACAAAGAAAGTCCAAGTCTCTTTACACACGCGAGCTGTCAAACAAGAGCCGCTATAAAGGAGCAAGCTACTTAAATAATTACAACAATTTATAAAATTTTCTTCAAAAATAAATTGATTCTCCAAGCTCTTCAGCAGTCGGCACGAGTCGCGTCCGTCAACCTCCGATGTACTCCAAGTCCACTGGGCCCTCGCAAGGAAAATGATATTTATATTAGAGAGATAAACAACAAAATATATACAAAAATATGAAGAGAAATAATTAAGAAGAAAATGGAATAATTACAAGTGGCTCGGGGGTCAGACTACCCGAGTAAATGAAAATCTAAATCCAAATTTTTAAATTAGTCCCTAAGCCGTTTGCCTCCCCGGCAACAACGCCATCTGACGAATCACTTAATACAGTAATTAATTTGGGTTCGTTGTAATACGTGTGCTTGGCGATTCGGTCAGAACCGAGAGAAGGATCTCCGTGAAGAGTGTCTCAGCTTAATTTATATCCTGGGCAAGTCCGGGGTCGAACATAGGGAGGCAAAGGAACAACTTGAGGTTAGTTTAAAAATTTAGATCTTGATTTCCAAATGCAGTTTTTTTAATATTTTTTAATGCAAAATGAATGCCAAAAAAAAGATG
Source organism: Ottelia alismoides (assembly GCA_037367405.1). Taxonomy (NCBI): domain Eukaryota; kingdom Viridiplantae; phylum Streptophyta; class Magnoliopsida; order Alismatales; family Hydrocharitaceae; genus Ottelia; species Ottelia alismoides. The sequence goes on from JAZKJV010011414.1 coordinate 150,682, forward strand.
CGGGTGAATCAAGACACTAAGAAATCATACAATTGGCCAAATTAATTTTAATGTCAAATTAGTCCAATTCAACCAAATTATATTTTTCCTAGGATCTTAATTCAGTGAGGAACACAAAACATATTTTTTGTATTTTTCGGAGTTAAAATGCAATAAATAAAAATGCACACTTTTTATGGGTTTTTTCGCAATTTATCACACAAACAGTAAGCAAAAATTGTGAAAAAAATACTGGAACTAAAACACGATGCAAAAGATTACAATATTGTTTTTGGAATTTTTTGACAATACATGAATTTTTTATGGATTTTTTAGTGAAATCAGAGTGACAGTAAGTAAATAATTCCTAATTAATCCACATTATCAAATTAGATAGAAAGCGAATTATCCTTAATAGATATTTATATAAACAATGCAGGAGATTTGAAATTTCTTGAAAAGAATATATGTGGATTTAATTAAAAATCAAATACTAAAATCACTCTACAATTTATTTTGGGCACAAAACAACTCCATTTTGGATAAAATTTGGACAGTAAGTTAAGCACTTATCAAAGCGTCATGTCTAATGTTTGTGGAATGTTTAGAGCTACTATGAGTTAGTTATCAATTTAATAGCTCGAAATGAGTAAAATATAGAGATTTTCAGTTAGACAATTTTAATTAATTATTCACAACTCACAAAAATACAAATAAACATTCAGAATGTAGACAAGAAGTTGCTCAATACAAAGACATTTGGATAAAATAATGCAAAATTGATGTCCAACTTAATCCACAAAGACAGGGGTGTTTGTGTAAAGTAGAAAATAATATTGATAATATAAAAAATGCACAAGGACTGAACTGTAATTACAGAAACATGAGCGGGCGAAATTGCAATTTTTACAAAATAAATGAACAAATTTGACCTTCTTCCTCACAGAGAATGGGCGGTGACGGGAGGAACCCAAAGGTGGCTGTCAGCGCAGCCGCGTGCGCGGCCGCACGCGGCCGTGACAACGTCAAGGAGGAGCTGGGGGGATCACGGGCGGAGGTGGCAGTCGGTCTCGGCGGCGCTTGATGCTGGCGGAGAGGATGGCGAGGGGCGGCTGGAGCTCCTCGGCGGAGGGCTGGAGAGGGCGGCTGGAGCTCTGCGTGCGCACGGCGGCACGACCGCTGTTGGCGGCGCTGCCGCGAGCGGGAGCCGCGGCCGGCTAGAGATGGAGGGGCGGCGGCCGGCACCGCTGCCCGTGGAGGAAGGGTGGGGCGGCGGCCGCTGGCTGCTGCTCTTTTTTTTTATTTTTTTAATTTTTTTCTGCTGTGTGATTTTTTTTTAATTTTTCATTTTTTTTAATTTTGACTTCTTAAACAGGGAACAAAAGTGGATATGTGCAACAAAGGGAAAAATGGAAGTGATAGTGATGATATGGTGTGATAATGGTGGTGAAGATGACAAATAGAATAAATAGGTGGTAATGTGATGTGATATAAGAAAAAAATACAAAAACAACAACAATGATAAAATGAAGGGAAATTTTACCTAAGATGAACGCGGTCGCCTATGGTGTGCTCACGAGAGCACGGTCTTCGCTCGAATCGCCGACGTGCGATGAGCTCGAGCAGCGCGCGGTTGCGGCTGCGATGTTGGCCAAAAAACCAACAGATCTCACCGGAGAGAGGGCTGTCGTCGTTCGACCGCGGTTGCGTCGCTGTCACCGATTCAACTCTGGGAACTAGGCTTTCCTCACATAAAGATGGATCAAGGGCAAATTGAGGAGGATGGGATGTATATAAAGAGGAAAGAATGAGAAGTTATTAAGGTGGTGGAGTTGAATGGGAAGTTGTATTATTAATGGAGTTGAATGGGAAGTTATTGTAGAGAATGTATAATAAATAGTAAAATAAATAATGATATAAAGTAGGCTACTTTAAATACAACAAAAATAAAGAAGGAAAAAATAGTGGTGAATTTACAAGTGAATACATACAACATGTACACAATTTTTTTGCTTTTCTAATATGTAATTTTTTTATCTCTTTAATAAGAGATATTTACAACGGAAAAAATACAATAAAATAATATAATTAAAATACAACACAACAATGATTTTTTTGGATTTTTAAGTAAATGAGAAAGGTAAAATAAAAAATGAAGAAAAAATGAATATATACATAATATACAATGTACATCTAGGTCCTAAAACCCAACTTTTGCAAATGAGCTCCGATTTTAATGAAACCACTTCCGTTGGATAGATAATTTTCTAACTTGAACTTTAAAAGTGAGTTGATGAATTTGGAGTTCATACGGAGTGGGAATTTGGCTTGGAAGTTAGACTTTACGGCTTTTTGTCTTTGAGATCTAGGAGCATTTATTTAAGGTGAAATTTGTTTTGTATTTTTGTATTTTTATATACATTTTTTATAAACAAGTTAGAGAAAGAATTAGCCAAAAAGAAGTTGAAATAAAATTATTAAAAATCCATGAAGTTTTGGGCTATTTACAGGTGAAAAACGCTTTATTTTTGCGGCTTTTTATTGTTAATTTATTTTGTACAATGTAATATACAATAATTAATGTGTTTTATTTACAAGAGTCATTTTGTTAATTTATGGATTTTATATACATTTATTAGGGAATTTACTCGTGGATTTTGCTAAGATCGAGATATTGAGATGATGAATCGTGGATTCATCACCCGATTAGAGTTCGTCCGCCTTTCAAACCCCCACACGAGTTCATGAGCGAGGCGGATGTTATCACCAATAGATTGGTCCTTGATGAAGGCAGACTGATTCAATGAGATTAGCTGCGGGAGGACTAATCCAAGGAGATTATCCAGAAGCTTAACACAAATTATGTATATTACATTGCAATAGGATATGGGGTGAAAATCTCCAAGGCAACAGGGAAGGGGACCTTTGGAACCAAAGTCAAGAAGGTATTGTTTACCTCCCTAACCATACTTCCCTCAAGATGGAGAAAAGCCAAATCCGAATAGATGCTACCAGTGTCTCTTGAAAAAACTTGAATTTCTTGGTGGGAGAGATAGAACATAAAGTACTCCAAATTTCCTCCTCGTCAAATGGACGAATCAACCACGCCCCTGCTAGGTCTGTCAACGAGAACTTTGGGAGCGGTGGGGCAACCCTTGGAGGCCATAGTAACTCAAGACCAAGTAGAGACCCATAGTACTCCAATCTCACCATGGAAACCACCGTCGAACTATCAATGACCCTCCCATTGCCATCAAGGAGGGTGGGGTTAAGGTTCGAACTTGGTGGAAGTTGCTTAAATGATACCATATAAATGATGCCACATCCAGATAGAAGTAAGGAACTGCCTATGTATAGGTCCTTCACAAGTCTCTCCACGTTGTCGTATGATCTCCTACCTTCCTTAGTTGCAACGACGACACCTTCCTTCCACCTTAATGACTTCTTTCTCACCGCCTTCCCCTTCTCCCCACCCATCATCTCCCTAATAGGCCTTTCCACCCCTCCCCCCTCCATGTCTACTTCACATCGCCATCGATCTCCATTCATATGGCCCATTCCATGCACATGTACCTGCAATTGGTCATCTAGTCTATGAAGAACAACCAACACATCGTAGGGACTCCACCTCGGATGCTCTCCAAGGTGGAGTTCCATCCACAGTGGGTGAGGAACCCACCGACGACAGGGTGGATCGGCACCTCCTCCTGCAGGCACCAGCTCACCAGCAACCCCCTTCCCTAGACCTTTGCCAAGAACTCCTCCGATAACACCGAGGAGTCTCCTTCAATAAGATCAGGTCTGACCAACCAAAGGAAGCCGTACCCAAAATTCACTAATCCCCATGTGAATTCCACTAGCTAATGGTTGGCCATGACGGCTATACTCCTGAAGTTGACATTAACCACAGAGGCAAAGGGCCTCCCCTACAACCATGGGAGGCCCCTAAGATCCTCCTTCCACAGGTTGGATCCCATGGACACTGTCGGTGAGATCTACTTGCATAAGAGTGGTAGCAGCCCCACAGAGTAGATGGGGGGAACCTTGCCAACAGCTCCTCACGGGGCCCTCGAGGTCGTCGAGTGTTTATTATTATCGCAGATGCTCTGGATGAGCTGCACACCTCGTGGACTAACTAATTGAGCATGAAATCATTGGAGTCTGCCATACGTGTTGGATGGGTTCCTCTCCTTGTGTAAACCTAATCTAGGACATTGATAGTCTTATTTGGACAAGGAAAAAAACAAATTCTAATTGGAGGAGGAGATTAATTACCTTTTAGGAATAGGAGAAATATTTTTATAATCCTATTGGAAGTATGAGTTCATGTTTCTTTATTTTCTCATCTCCATGTAGTATAAATAGAGGGTTTGGAGCAATTCTTCTCCAATATTCTTCCCTACAATTTGGCGACGGATTTATCACTTGGTGATATTTTTCCTCTCTATTATTCTCTATTGTTTGGTGATTTGTAGCACCATATAGAGAGCTGGACTTTTGTAAGCCCCTCAAGTGAGATTACTTCGATTATAGTGTTTAGTTTGGGGTTGTAATCAACCTCGTGGTTTTTCCCCATACATTGAGAGTTTTCTATGTTAAAAATTCTCTGTGCATCTGTAGTTGATTTTCTGTGATTGGATATATTTTCTTTCGTAGTTTTAGTGATATATCGTGCATGATCCGCGTATTAACTTTGGTAAATTTCCATGATTTGATTTATACAGGAAATCCGTTCCCAACAACTGGTACCGGAGTCAATATGGTTGATAGGATGGAGTACAACACTAGTAGGATGATCACTGAATGGGACCAACTACAATTTGTGGAAAAATAAGATGAAAGATCTTTTATATGTGAAGTCCGTGCATCTTCCGACATTCTCCACCCAAAAGCCCGATGCGAAATCGGATGAAGAGTGGGAGTTTGAGCACGAACAGGTTTATGGTTTTATCATACAATTTGTGGATAAAAATGTCTACAATCACATCCACGAAGAAAAACATGCACGGAGTCTATAGTTGAAACTTGAGAGTTTTTATGCATCTAGGACGAGAAGCAATAAGTCCTTTCTTCTCAAGAAACTTGTGAACTTGAGATTCAAGAAGGGAAATTCCCTGCTGGATTTTTTGAGTGATTACCAGGGCGTAATTAGTCAGTTGACAGGCATGGGTATCAAGTTTGAGGAAGAAGTTTTGGGCTTGTTATTACCTACTACTTTACTTGATTCTTAGGAAACTTTCAGGGTTTTACTTACCAATTCTATAGAAGGGACAAAATAAGTCTTACACAAGGCGAAGACAAAATCGCTGTGGCAACCACTCACGAAAACCCAATTAGTCAGCTATTAACCCACAAAATTGAATAAAGCAATTAAATCCCAAAAATATGGAATTAACATTTATTGTATCTACTCTAAAATGCATAACAGTCAAGCATGTAGAGGGTGAACCACAAAGAGCAGACTGGCAGCCTACGGTTATCTATGTACAACCAAGTCATTCATTTGTAAAATTCTTTTTGTGGGTTTTTAATTTTTAATTTTTTTATTTTATTTTTTTGATTTTTCTATTTTTATATTTTGATTTTTAATTTTCTGATTTTGTCTTTTCTTTTTATATTTTATATATTTTTATATTTCCTTTTTGATTTAATGTATAAATATGATATAAGATGTGTGCAGATACTATATAGATAAAAACATGTAAAATACTCAAAATATAGAAAATAATATATTTTTGTGATTTTTATTTTTTTTTCTCATTTTTGTTATTTTTCTGGATTTTTTTGTTAATTTTTATTTATTTTAAGGTCAAAATTATCCCAAATATAGGAGTAATAAATAAACCGACATTGATTTGGGTTTTAAAAATAATAAATAAATCCCAAAATTACCCAAATTGATTTGAATATGTAAATAATAATATTTAGATAATTATAAAACATGAAAACATATTTTTGGTATTTTTGTAGGATTTTTATATTTTTTGTTGCTGATTTTTTAAATTTTTTTTCTTATTTTTAGGGGTTTTGTCTTTCTGGACTCAATAAATGTCAAAATAAACTACATATAGTTTTTTTTGGATTTTTTCATTAAGTTTTTATATGTTTTTCATATTTTATAAATTAGATTGGGATTATTTAGGCTCCTTTTAATTTTTAATAAATAGATAAAATGGAAAAAATATCAATTAAAAACAATAGCGTGAATCTTCAAGGCCTAAAGCATTTATCCCTATTTTTTCGTATTTTTAGGAGCTCATTAAGTATTTCTAATAATTATATAAACAACACAAAAATATATATCCTAATGGGGATATTTTTACAAATAAAATAAAGTCCAAGGGTGTCTATGCAAAAACACCAAAAATATTCAATGTTAATTAATTTTTTAAAGACTAAATTACAATTACAAAAGCCGCTAGGGCATAGGCGCAATTTAACCACCAAGTGGGACTGCACGTGACACATTCTAGCAGGGACCAAAGCGCAAATATGTGAAAGTTTAGGGACCTGCTTACAATTTTTACAAAAATTTATAACGTGAAATTAAATTTATTGGACTAAAGAGTAATTACAAAAAGTTGCAAGGGTATACCTTTAATTTGTCTACTGCACGTGGGACGACACGTGAGGTGACGTGGACTGGACCCAAAAGCAACTAAAATAAATACAGGGGCCTTAATGCAAAATGTCCACTTATTTTATAACGCTACATTTTATTTACAGAACTAAATATTAAATACAAAAAGAACAGGGGCTGGATATGCAATTTACCCCTTAATAGGTGCGGGTGGACGGCGAGATGCGTTTCACTTAACCACGTGATGCTCATCCGACGGCTGATGACGGTTCGTGGATCAACGATAAGGATTACATTGCATCGAGCGATCGGACGGTTGGGACGTGCCCCGATCCAACAGAGGAGGTTCAATCTAGGGTGCCTCCCAAGATCCGACGACAACTGCTGTTCACGAAGAACGGGGAAGAAGATCTTCTTCCCTGACCTTCGTCCTTGATTTCCTCCCTCCTCTGACGCTCTTCTTCGATGATGATTGGCTCTATACGTCTGGGGAGGGTATCCACAACTGATGGGAGTCGAAAGAGGCTCCAAAACTTCGCGAAGAAGTCAGGCGAGCTCCAGAAAGATCAGACCTCCAGGTACCTGCAAGTTGAATCGATTCGAGCCCAGATGAGTTCCGAGGGGCGCACGACCTGCAGAAGATGAAAGCACGGTTCGAGGAGCTCCTCCTCGACCAATTGTGAAGCTAGCTACGCAAGACAAAGGGGTGGCAGAGAGGACTCCGGCGACGCGACGGAGGAGATCCTTGATTCACAGAACCGAGGCAGTCCTGGGGTGCTGAACGTACGCGGATCGATCGGGCGGCGATGAAGATTGATATGGGGGTGAAAAGAGCTGCGGGGATGGTCCGAGTGCGCACGGAGGAGCTCACCGGAGCTTAACTCCGTCGAACTAGGGGTTAATGATCATGGATGATTTACTTAACTAAATCCTAAACTAAGGACAGGAAATAAAACCTACAACTAAAATACGCAAAAAGAATGAGAAAGGGACAACTCTTATACCTGGGGGACGCCCAGGGAGAAGGTTCACCGGCGACGACGACCGTTGGTGCACCCTGACCTCCTGGAGCTTTGCTGGAGCACGAAACACCTCCTCCTGTCACGAGAAGATGGTTGGAATTCAAGACGAAAGCTCCTAGAGCTCTAATGGTGACCAAATTTGAAGAAGAAGATGGGGGTCTTTATTTGTAAGACAATGTGCGCACCCTTATTTACCGGGATAGATCAATGGATCAGTGCTATGTACAGATTATTCAATGATTTGACGTGGATCAGGGATGATCCGTGATTATTTTATCTGAAGGATGCGAGGTCGATTGATCGACCATTCGAGCGGGAATTAAGGGAGAAATCGTGGGATGAGACATGCCAGTTAAATCAAGAGGCCGAGGGGGAGTTGACCGGAAGTCAACTCACGGAGCGTGCTGATTGGTCCAAGTAGGTTCACTACAGGATAAAATAGCTAGGTTATTTGAAAAATAATTAATTTAAAATAATAAATGATTTTATTATTTTTTGATTATTAAATAAATTTTTTATTCTTTTTTATTATTTTATTATGATTTTTATTTATTTTTTTGGCTTATTCTATTACAATTTTATTTTTAATGACTTATTTATAGGTATAATTACCTATATTTTGTACATTTTTATTTTGTATATTTTATTTTGTATATTTTATTCTTTTATTTTATTTATTTATAACTTATTTTTTTGAGTATAAATATATTTTTATTTCATTTTTATGATGTTGCATGTACACTTAAATAACCAAATAAGTATATCACGTAAGTATATTTATATGTGTTTTACCTATGTATTATTTATATCTTTTGATTTTATTGGATTTTAATGAGTTTTATTTTGGTTTTATATTTTTAGTAGAATCTATATAATATTTACCATATAATAAAAATATGGAAGAATAAAATGAATGAAAGAATGTATTTTACTTTTATTTATATACATATAGAAACAGAAGTATTTTATCTATGCTTTTACATAAACTTATTTCATTTTTCCTTTTCTTTTGGGTTTTATTTTGATTTTGATATACACATGTGTTATGAATAATATTTGAAAAATTATAAAAATAAGAATTTGTAAAAAATAATAAGGAGTGAATAAAATGAATATTTTATTCAGTAAAATGTACAATGCGTGCCCAAAACCTAACTTTCACACAATAACTCCAAAAAATATAAAACCACCACCATTAAATAGCTTGTGAAAAGTTATATACAATTAGAGTTGATTTTCTATGTTTTGAGTTTTTATTTGAAAGATATGGGTCTGTGAAATTTGGTTTTTGGCTTTTTATTTTGTGTATAAAATGTGCATAATGTACTATTTTTTTACAAACTCAATTTTGCATTTTTATTTACATTATTATCTACAACTTTTATGTACAAAGTCTCTTTATTTGATGAATAAATAATAAAGGATAAAATATGTGTCAAAAGTGAATAAAAGAATGAACAAATAAATAACATTTTTATTGTATTTTGCCCCTTATCTCCCCTACTTTATTCCTTGTCTACCAATTCAATTCTTGACTTGGTCTCGGGGTTTAGGGTCATAAAATATCTTCAATATTTTTACTTTTTCTTTTCTTCTCTTTATTCTATAATTTCAACATTAAAAACCTTATTTTATAAAAACAATAAATAATGGATGCTATTTTGTGCAAATTAATGTCATTTACATGCATTAGCTAGGGTTTTCAACACCAAAATGATAGAATAAAGGTGATGAAACAGAGGTTCATCACTTACCCGTGGATCCTTAGTTGTTGTCCGTGGCAAGAAATGTAGAAAGAACTTATATAACATGCACGCATCAGTTTCCAAAAATGTGGTACATGTGATCGAAGATGCATAATCTACTGAGTTGTGGCATCGATGATTGGGACACATGAGCAAGAAGGGATTATAGTGTTTGATGAATAATAGCTTGCTGATAGATGTGAAGAAAGCCAAGTTGGATTTATGTACACATTCCTTGGCTGGGAAGCAAATTAGAGTCTCCTTCAAGAGCCGTCCACCTTCGAGAAAGATGGAGGCACTAGAGCTAGTACACACAGATGTTTTGTGGTCCACTGAATGTAAGCTCTCTTTGTGGTGCACTTTACTTTGTTACATTCATTGATGATTTTTCCAAGAAAGTTTGGGTCTATGCCTTGAAGAGGAAGGACCAAGTTCTTGGAGTTTTCAAGGAGTTTCATGCACTGGCAGAGAGTCAGTCTAGAAAGAAGTTGAAGTGCATTCGCAGCGATAATGGTGGTGAGTACAGAGGGGCATTTAATGAATATTGTAGATCTTATGGTATCAGGCACCAAAAGACTCTGCTTAAGATACCACAACTGAATGGTTTAATAGAGAGGATGAACATGACCTTGGTGGAGCGAGTTAGATGTCTTCTTTCCGAGGCTAAATTGCCTAACTCTTTTTGATGTGAAGCTCTTTATACTATAGTTTATGTCGTTAATCTCTCTCCACATGTACCTTTGGGTGGTGATGTTCCTAACAAGATCTGGCACAAAAAAGATATCACATACAGTCAATTACAGGTCTTTGGGTGTCATGCATTTGTTCATGTTCCCAAAGACGAGAGATCTAAGTTGCATACCAAGACGAAGTATTGCATTTTCTTAGGATATGGCCAAGATGAGCTTGGTTACAAGTTGTATGATCTAGTTGAGAAGAAGCTAGTTAGGAGCAGGGACGTTGTCTTTTATGAAGATCATAACAACGAGGACATCTAGAAGGTTGATAAAGGTTCTTCCTCAATCAACTATCAGCCAGATGACATGGAGCCAATTCCTTTGCAAAGTGCTCCACTTACAATGCCATATGATGCAACTGAGCAGCTACAGGATGCAGGAGAAGATGTGTATGTGCCTGAGGCCTCCACTTCCAATGATGATGATGTAGATGCTGATACAGATGACAACCATGTTGGTGATGGGTCTTCTTTAGAGACACTACCACAACAAAGACCCACGTGGGATGGGCGTCCCTCCACCTGGTATCCTGCAAGTGGGTGTATCTTGTTGACAGATAGGAGAGAACCAGAGTGCTATGAGGAGACTATGCAGGATGTAAAGGAGGAAAATTTGGTTAAAGCCATGAAAGAAGAGATGGAGTCTCTTCATGACACCCACACGTTCGAGATTGTGAAGTTGCCTAAGGAGGGCTTTGAAGAACAAGTATATTTATAGAATGAAGCATGATGAGTACTCTAAAAACCCAAGATACAAAGACATGTTGGTTGCTAAGGGCTTCAATCATAAGAAGGGAGTGGAATTTGAGGTGATATTCTCTCCCGTAGTCAAGATGTCTTCCATCAGAGTGGTACCCAGCTTGGCAACAAGCCTTGACCTAGATGTTGAACAGATGGATGTGAAGACAACCTTCCTACATGGTGACTTTGAGGAGGAAATCTACATGTTGTAACCTGATGGCTTTATAACCAAATGCAAGGAATACTATGTTTGCTGACTTAAGAAAAGTATATATGGATTGAAGCAAGCACCTAGACAGTGGTACAAGAAGTTTGATTCGTTCATGGGGGAGCATGGTTGTTCCAAGACTACTTCGGAGCATTGTATCTTCGTAAAGATATTCTTATGTGGTGATTTCATCATTTTGTTACTTTATGTTGATGACTTGTTGATGGTAGGCAATAATGAAGGGAGAATTTCTGGCTTGAATAAGGGGGTTAAGCAAGTCTTTTGCTATGAAGGACTTATGGCATGCAAATCAGATACTAGGCATGAAGATCACTCGAGATAGGGGAGTAAGGGAACTTCATCTTTCACAAGAGAAGTACATTGAGAAAGTACTTCAAAGGTTCTTTATGGATAAGGCCAAGCCCGCTAGCACACCTTTGGGAGCACATTTCAAACTAAGCTCCAAGGAATGTCCAAAGACAACTGAGGAGAAGAAAGATATGGATAATATTCCCTATGCATCGGCCACATGTAGTCTTGTGTATACCATAGTTTGTACGAGGCCTGACATTGCTCATGCAGTTGGAGTTGTTAGTAAATTCATCTTAAATCCAGGGAAACAATATTGGGAAGCAATCAAGTGGATCTTGAGATATCTTCGAGGCACTAGCAGCTGCTCTCTTTGTTTTGGAGTAGAGAAGCCTATGCTTTTTGGCTATACATATGCAGATATGGCATGTAACATGATGGGAGAAGATCCATATCAGAATACTTGATGTCCTTTGCATGTGACACAATTTCTTAGCAGTCAAGGCTTTAGAAGTGTGTGACACTATCAACTATAGAGGATGAATTCATTGCAGTTACAGAGACATGCAAGGAGTTGTTATGGATGAAGAAGTTCACTCAGGAACTTGATTTTCATTAGGACAAGTATACACTATACTGTGATAGTCAAACTGCTATTCACCTTGGCAGGAATTCTACATTCTAAGTACGATCGAAGCACATTGATGTCAAATATCACTGGATATGTAATGTGTTAGAATCAAAGCAGATTGAACTTGGCAAGATCCCACACAGATGACAACGATGCCGATATGATGACGAAGATTTTGCTGCTGGAAAGTTTGTGAGATGTTGTTCTCTCGTAGGTGTAGAGTCCGACATTTTCGGTGAGGAGGAGATTCGTTGGATGAGTTCCCTTCCTTGTGGGAACCTAATCCATAGTAGTTCTATTTGGATAAGGAAAAATCAAGTTGTAATTGAAGAAGGGGATTAATCACCTTTTAGGAATAGGAGCAATATTTTCCTAATCCTATTGGAAGTATGAGTTCATGAATCCTTATTTTCTCATCTCCATATAGTATAAATAGAGGGTATGGGGTATACAACAAGATCATGCCAACACAAGCTCTCCTAGCACAGGAAAGAAATAAGAGAGAGAGAGAGAGAGAGGAAGAAGAAAGAAGGTTCGTGGTTACCGCCAAGTGGAGGGAGTAATATTTGCAGCAATTCTTCTCCATCATTCTTCCCTACAGTTTGACGATGGATGTATCATTTGCTGATATTTCTCTTCTCTATTATTTTCCATTGTTTGGTGATTTCTAACATCGTAAAGAGAGCCGACTTTTTGTAAGCCCCTCACGGGAGATTACTTCGATTATAATGCTTGATTTTGGGTCGTGATCAACTCCGTTATTTTTTCCTCACATTGAGGGTTTTTTACATTAAAAATTCTTTGTGCATATGTAGTTGATTTTCTGTGGTTGAGATATATTTTCTTTCGTAGTTGTAGCGATATATCATGTAGGATCCGCTTATTAACTTTGATAAATTTCTGCGATTTGATCTAAATACGAGAAATCCGTTCTCAACGGTACACACGAAGCTCAGATATTCCTTATCCGGGAGGCTCATGTCTATATTTTTTTTAAAAAACTCTTAAGTACTTATTTAAATAAACCAAATCAAAGTGGAAAATGAATAGATAATGTTCTACCTTGGATGTGAGTGACCTCGGTGGATGAGTTCCCTGTAGTGACGATAACTATAACGTCCCGAGCTTAGGTCCCTGGTCCGTTATCGAAGAAAACTGATCCTAACAACTTGTTGGGTATGGGCCCAAATGAAACCGTTGGCAACCGCCCAAAATGCTTAAGCCCAAGTTGTTAAGTAGCAGTCCCCACCACTTATAAACCACACCTACACTTCGTGTGTTTTAGATGTTGCACTATGTTTTGGGTATGGGTGTTACAACCTCCCCCACTTATATTCGCAACGTCCTCGTTGCGACATGGTCCATCACTTATTCCCAGTATTAGTGGAGGCTGCACGCTCCCGGCTTAATTCCCTTCGGGTAGCCCTTTCCACTATCAAAGGGAAGCATTACTACTTGACAACTTGAGCTTAAGCATTTTGGGTGGTTGCCAACGGATCCATTTGGGCCCGTATCAGTTTTCCTCGATAACGGACCGGGACCTAAGCCCGAGACGTTACAAATGGTATCAGAGCTAATTTTCCTATGATAGTGGAAAAGGGCTACCCGAGAGGTGGAGCCACCCCTACAAAGAGATAGGAGGAAATGGCTACCCGGAGCGTGCATCCACCACCGTCACTGGGAATAAGTGATGGGACATGTCGCAACGAGGACGTTGCGAATATAAATGGGGGAGGTTGTAACACCCATACCCCCAAACATAGTACCACATCTAAAACTCACGAAATGTGGGTGTGGTTTATAAGTGGTGGGGACTACTAGTTGACAACTTGGGCTTAAGTATTTTGGGTGGTTGTCAATGATTCTATTTGAGCCCGTACCCAACAAAGTTGTCAGGATCAGTTTTCCTCGATAACGGACCGGGGACCTAAGCCCGGGACATTACAAATGGTATCAGAGCCAATTTCCCTCTGATAGTGGAAACGGCTACCCGAGAGGTGGATCCACCCCTATAAAGAGATAGGAGAAATGACTACCCGGAGCGTGCAGCCGTCACTGTCACTAGAAATAAGTGATGTGTCATGCCGAAACGAGGACGTTACGAATATAAGTGGTGGAGGTTGTAACTAAAACTCACAAAGAGTGAGTGTGGTTGTGGTTTATAAATGATGGGGATTACTACTTGACAACTTGGGATTAAGCATTTTGGGTGGTTGCCGGGTCCATTTGGGCCCGTGCCAAACACGTTGTCAGGGCCAGTTTTCCTCGAGAACGGACCGGAGACTTAAGCCCGAGACGTTACAAATGGTTACAGAGCTAATTTCTCTCTGATAGTGGAAAGGGCCACCCGAGAGGTGGAGCCACCCCAACAAAGAGATAAGAGGAAATGGCTAACCGGAGCGTGCAACCACCACTGTCACTGGGAATAAGTAATGGGACATGTCGCAACGAGGACGTTGCGAATATAAGTGAGGGAGGTTGTAACACCCATACCCCTAAACATAGTACCACATCTAAAACTCACGAAGTGTGTGTGTGGTTTATAAGTGGTGGGGAATACTACTTGACAACTTGGGCTTAAGCATTTTGGGTAGTTGTCAAAGGGTCCATTTGGGTCCGAATCCAACAAGTTGTCAGGACCAGTTTTCCTCGATAATGGACCGGGGACCTAAGCCCAGGATGTTACAAATGATATCAGAGCCAATTTCCCTCTGATAATGGAAAGTGCTACCCGAGAGGTGGAGCCACCCCTACAAATAGATAGGAGGAAATGTCTACCCGGAGCGTGCAACCACCACTGTCACTGGGAATAAGTGATGGGACATGTCGCAATGAGGATGTTACGAATATAAGTGGGGGAGGTTGTAACACCCATACCCCCAAACATAGTACCACATCTAAAACTCACAGAGTGTGGGTGTGGTTTATAAATGATGGAGATTACTACTTGACAACTTCGACTTAAGAATTTTGGGTGGTTGTCAACGGGTCCATTTGGGTTCGTACTTAACAAGTTGCCAGTTTTCCTCAATAACGGACTGTGGACCTAAGTCCCGGATGTTACAAATGGTATCAGAGCCAAATTCTCTCTGATAGTGGAAAGGGCTAACCCGAAACGTGCAGCCGCCACTGTCATTGGAATAAGTGATGGGCAATGTCGGAACGAGGACGTTGCGAATATAAGTGGGGGAGGTTGTAACACCCCAACCCCAAACATAGTGCCATACCTAAAACTCACGAAGTATGGGCATGGTTTATAAGTGGTGGATATTACTACTTAACAACTTAGGCTTAAGCATTTTGGGTGGTTGCTAACGGGTCCATTTGGGCCCGTACCCAACAAGTTGTCAGGACCAATTTTCCTCGATAATGGGCCGATGACTTAAGCTCGGGACGTTACAAATGATATCAGAGCGGGTTCCATCTGATAGTGGAAAGGGCTACCCGAAGGGACCTAAGTCGGGAGCATGAAGCCGCCACTTTCACTAGAAATAAGTGATGGGCCATATCGCAACGAGGACGTTGCGAATATATGTGGGGGTGGTTGTAACACCCATACCCCTAAACATAGTGCCACATATAAAACTCACGGAGTGTGGGTGTGGTTCATAAATGATGCGGATTATTACTTGACAACTTGGGATTAAGCATTTTGGGCGGTTGCCAACGGGTCTATTTGTGCCCGTACCCAAAAAGTTGTTAGGGCCAGTTTTCCTCGATAACGGACATGGGATGTAAGGTCGGGACGTTACAAATGGAATCAGAGCGTGTTCCATCTGATAGTGGAAAAGGCTACCCGAAGGGACCTAAGGCGGGAGCGTGCAGCCGCCACTGTCATTGGGTATAAGTGATGGGCCATATCGCAACGAGGACGTTGCGAATATATGTGGGGGTGGTTGTAACACCAATACCTCCAAACATAGTGCCACATGTAAAACTCACGGAGTGTGGTTGTGGTTTATAAATGATGGAGATTAATACTTGACAACTTAAGCTTAAGTATTTTGGGTGGTTGTCAACGGATCCATTTGGGCTCGTACCCAACAAGTTGTTAGGGCTAGTTTTTCTTGATAACGGACCGGGGACATAAGCCCGGGAGATTACAAATGGTATCAGAGCGGGTTCATCTGATAGTGGAAAGGGCTACCCGAAGGGACCTAAGCTGGGAGCGTGCAACCGCCACTGTCAATGGGAATAAGTGATGGGCCATATAGCAACGAGGACGTTGCGAATATATGTGGGGGTGGTTGTAACACCCCAAACTCAAACATAGTGCCATACCTAAAACTCACGAAGTGTGGGTATGGTTTATAAGTGTTGGGGATTACTACTTGATAACTTGGGCTTAAGCATTTTGAGTGGTTGCCAACGGGTCATTTGGCCCGTACCCAACAAGTTGTTAGGACCAGTTCTTCTCAATAACGGATCGGAAACCTAAGCCCGGGATGTTACAAATGATATCAGAACGGGTTACATATGATAGTGGAAAGGGCTACCCGAAGGGACCTAAGGCGGGAGCGTGCAGCCGCCACTGTCACTGGAAATAAGTGATGGGCCATATCGCAACGAGGACGTTGCGAATATATGTGGGGGTGGTTTTAATACCCATACCCCCAAACATAGTGACACATCTAAAACTCACGGAGTGTGGGTGTGGTTTATAAATGATGGGGATTATTATTTGACAACTTGGGCTTAAACATTTTGGGTAGTTGCCCACGGATCCATTTGGGCCCGTACCCAACAAGTTGTTAGGGCCAGTTTTCCTCGATAACGGACCGAGGACCTAAGCTCGGGATGTTACAATAACCCATGAAATCGCAAGCGCTCGCAGTCCACAGGAGGAGGTCGGGGATGCCGAGCTCCATGGCGACGTCGAGAGTCAGTGACATGGTGGTGTCAGAGATTATGCAGGTGACAGGTAGCACACCGGATGAAGGGTTGTTGAGCTTGGTAAGGAGTATGTGGAAGGAGACGAAGCAGGAGGTCATGGTGGACTTACAGAGGGAGGGGATGTCCTGAGTTACGTCGGCATCTTCTGACATGGGAAGGCCGTCAGGAATGGTCTGGAAGAGGAAGTCGGGGTGGCCGTCGAGGGAGGAAGGCCCGCTGGACTTGAGAAGCCGGCCGTGGTTGTACTCGGTGTTGACGAAGGTGATGTGGAAGCCCTTGGAGTGGAGCAGGAGCGCCAGCTCCAGCATGGGTGTGATGTGCCCCTGCGTAGGGAAAGGCACGCACACGACACGGGATATCACTGAAACTTACGGCTTGTTTGTTTTACGGTAATCAAATATGGAATGGTTGGATAAATTCATTGCCGATGGGGCATGCTGTATAATAGCAATCTTTATCGTGTCATCTATGCTTTATTTGGAAATTTAAGAGAGAGATTGTTTACAATGCAATATAATACCAATCTTTGTCGCGTGCTTTCAAGTGCCACTGATTTCATGTATATTCACCGTCTAACTCTTCTCTTCAATAATGACAGCTCAATAGACATGAAATATCTAAATATATATGCACAACAACAAACTGATATCTGTTATATCATAGAGAAATATAAGATTCAGATACAATTATACATCTATTGTATATTTTTTGTTGGGGAGAAAAAAATATGTTTTGTCATGCAAAATAATTTAACAAGATGGATCCACATAATATATTCGTAAGCATGCATATAATGTAGAAATCATTATAATGTAGAAAGCATACATGATATGCTGATTACGATTGTTTGGGCATATAATATGCTAATTAATATTGAAATAAAATATTTATATCATATAATACTTGATTACTTACGAATAATCGGTTGATAAATCATAATATTCCAATACATGTTGGACGTGATAGCCATCAAGATTCTCACATGGTATTTCAAGTTCATTGATTTATAACTTCATTCATGGAACATTAGCATTTGTTATAATGTCAAATTTTTTGTCAGGTATAAACAATTTTTATTTTATGAAGAGGAAAATGACATTGTACTAAATATGGATGGATGGATGGTTAATATTTAAAATTTGATTTTCAGTTGTAAAGTTTTGGGTAATTTGCAGAGTACTCCTATCTTTTATTTTAATTGCAAAAATATCCTTGTTAATTTAGTTATTTTTTGTGCATGTTTTCCATTTTCTAAAAATACCATCAGTGCTCCAAAAATTACGAAAAATAAGGATAATGTGCCTAATTGAATGCTCTTTCATGTTATATAGTTAATTTTACATTTCACGCATTTTTCCTATTTATTAAGATTCAAAATACCATGGTTTATTCCCTGTTAGCCATAAAAAATAAAAAAATCATATCTAAAATTCCAAAAAATTATTAGCTTGTTATTGCATTTTATACCTCTAGAACAAAAATCCCTAAAAATAGAAAAAGAAAATTATTATGCATTAAAAAGCTCCAAAATCTTTATAAAAATTTTTAAAAATCTTTTAAAAATGTAAAAAATATTTACTTTTATCTCAGAATTTTCTTTATATTACATATTATCTACTAAAATGGTTTTAAGGACTTTTGGACTTATTATATTTTTTTAACACCTTAAAACATTTGGTCTATTTAAGAAGTCACTATTTTTTACTTTTTCAGATTATAAAATCCAAAAAATAGCAAAAATTCCCGAAAAATCACAAAAAAGTAGAAAAAGATAAAAACACAAACATATATTATTATATAATTTTCAATTATTTTTAGCTATATTTATAATTATATTACTTTATATTGTATTATATATCTATATATAGTTTTATAGAATTTATATTATTATTAATTATTATAAATATTTTATAATTATTTTAAAACCTATTATTAATTATTATAAATATTTTATAAATATTTTAAAACCTAATATATATATATATATCAAAAATAAAAACTATAGAATTAAAAATTTAATATATATATATATATAAATTTAAAATAAAAAACCCACAAAAATATTAATTAAATTTTTTAATTAAGCAGAAATTGTACAAATGCACCTTTATTAATTATTCATTATTTATTTATAATTAATAATTCATGCTACTGTGTATTGCTCCCTGCGTTCGGCACTCTACATACTTGCACCTATACACATATTTTGTAGATTTAAATAAAAAATTTAACTCCACAAGCTTTGCATTTCTTTAATCATTGATTGTGGGTTAATTGTTGAATTAGTCTGGTTCCATGAGTGGACGCTTCGATGACTGTTGATCTGCCTTGTTGATTGACAAAAGCCATGTAGATCTTTACTTTTTAAATAGGGTCGTTGCCGGGGAGCAACGAAGTGTAGAGTTGTTGTACAATATTTCCTTTTTATTTTCTACTATTTATCTTTTATATTTATTCAATTATTCCGACCACTTCTTTCTTTGTTGATTTTTCTTGCAAGATATTGGATGACAACGATGGCTTCGTAGGTAGTTAACGTACCCGAGCCAACCGATAGCGAGCAGGAGAGAGAGGTAGAGAGAGAGAGGAAGTAGACTAACCCTACTTTTAGCATTTTTGTTTTATTTTGTGAGAGAGTACTTGCTCTTTTATTCTTGTCAATTTAATTATAATAACTTGGACATTCACACATCACGAGGTCCATTGTCCGGGTGTCTGTTCATCTGGGGGCCTCGTCGGATTTTTCGTTGTTTTTATTGCTTTTCTTTTCCTTTGTTTCACATGTTTGAGTTTTTTGCCTTTTTTTATTTGATTTGTGTGATTGAGCCTTAGTTCAGGACTTGCTTGCTCGATAGATTAGGTCCAAATCCTTAATTACATTGCATGTACCAATAGTTGGTACTTGGATCTAGTCAAATTAAATTGTTGATTATTTGGATTTGAAACCACGTGCTGATGAGAGATTCCATACAGTGCTTGCAGGACCCGTTGTGGAGGCCATCGAGAAATCTCCAAGACTGGACTTAGGTTTCTTTTCTAGATAGTCAGCGCTTTTTCTTCATGATAATAGCAACTCATGTTTCTAGGGTTCTTTCATCAACTTGCATTGCATATAGTGTAAGTTTCAATTCTGTATAGCATCCTGCACGAAGAGAGCTGGAGGCAAGGTGGGCACCATCTATATTTGCACGCATCATTGATTTACGCTTGCATTGCTTTTCCGACTCTCTCCCTCTGATTTTGACTGCATAGGATACTAAAGGAATTGATACCTCATTAGGATTCGTGTATTTTTATTAAAAATTAAAAAGTGATAACCAATAAAATTGGATCTGCTAACATTACTTGACCCTAAAATAAATAAAAAAAGCAATATTATTTTTAGAAGAGTAAACCCTTCATTGAATTCAGTATTTTATACTTGGCACGTACATACTAAGGATTATAGCACCAATCCCATGCCTACTTGTGTGCTTGTATAATTTTTTGAAATTCACCTAACTCTAAAATTTGACAAGATAAAAAGATCGAACTTTCACGGTCAACATTGTGTTGAGTTGGTGAATTGAGGGGTTTGTTTGTTTATATTTGTGTTTGTTTGTGTGCATACTCGATCTTCTCTACACATTTGCGTCTTTTTCCTGCATATCTTGACTTGATCATCATGATCTCCTAATCCTTATCTTTTATTTCAGAGATAGTTGACTAGAGTTTTTTATCCAACTTCACGGATCCTTCTTACTCTCTAATCGGTCCACCTCCATTTTATCAGAAAGACTTTGCTCCTGATTTTCCTTTTTATACATACCTGCCTCATCCAAAGTTTCAGGCATCAGATTTTTATTTTTACCCACCACCACCACCCTCACATTTTGTACCATCTCACCCACCCGAGTCTGAGCTGTTGGAGTCACCTCTCATGGCCACCACTCTTAAGTACTTGACCCCGGTAGTGGAGCAAATGAACTTAAGGATAGATGACTTCACCATCATAAATAAGATCCATATTGCCGCTTCACCTTCTAGATTCATGGATTCATGGATTCATTTCAAGATGCCTATGAGAGCTTGCAATCACCCAAAATAAAAAAAATGAGAAAAAAAATTAAAAAAACAAAAATATTCTTGGAGACACATAGCTGAGCCAGTTTGTGAGTAAAGAGCACCCATGCCATATCATTTGACCACGCACACATCCACCACAGTTCCAACCTTTGACCCCAAGGATGATACTATATAGATTGCTCTTAGTCTTCCTTGTATAGATGATGATTTTGATTTCTTCCCTTGTATGGAAGAGATAGAAAATCTCAAAAAAATGTTGACCCATCCTGAAGTAGTAGAAGCTATTCATGATATTATTGAGGCCCCACTTCAAAAGACCATGATCCAATTAGCTGCACCCTCACCCAAGAAAAGAAAGCAACGATGCAGATCTGGGCAACACCTTCTCACCATGGCCACTTCCCATGCCATCACTCATTGTCCACACATTAGGAAAGGGAACACTGTTACACCTCTTGTGAGATGCGCCATTTCTGACCATTCTTGTGATCACACTCTCCTTGATGGCGATGCTTCGATTAAAATAATACCCTTCTAGTTGGTACAATCTCTTCATATTGGGCCTCTAAAGAAAACCAGGATGATTTGTCAGTTTGCTGATGGATCAAAAAAGAGATCGAGGCGTACTATAGAGAATGTTGTCATTCAGATCCATGGCATGAGCTTCACAATAGACTTTGTTATATTGCCCATGGAGACCTCCGCCCCTATGGAGCATCCTCCGATCATTCTGGGACGACCTTTTCTCGCCTCTGCGAGTGTCATTATTGATTATGGATCTGGAGAGATTTGCTTTCATTCTATCGACGAGAGCATTATCTTGATCATCTCCACTGCCGACTAAAGATCCCGATCTGATGAGAGTATGCCAATGTTAGTTGACCCCGAGGACTATGACCTTGATGTTGATATCAAAGAGGTTTGCTTTATCATGTATGATTCTGAGACCCGAGGATTCCTCTTTGGTGAGGAAGACTCGAAAAGCATAGACCTTGGAGTTCCCCCTTCTGTTGTGTGGTGATGTATTGATGACATCTGTGGTATTTACAACATAGACACCTTAGTGCAGAGGGCAGACTTAGGGGAGACTTCACAGGTCGGACTTGACCTTACTACTTCCACTGATGAGTTGTGCCTTTTCATTTTGAGATCTGTGAGACTTCCCAGTCCGAACCTGACCACACTACTTCCACCAACCAGTTCTTGCCTATCCACTTTGGGATTATTGAGGATCTTCATCAGGACGATCCTGATCAGTTTGTGTCAACTAATGACCCCGATATTGACCTGCACCTTATTAGATCCATTCCTCAACGATCACATATAAATGTACGCTTTCTACCTTCTCGATCTCTGTATAGTAACCACATTGTATATCAGCTTTCGTTTCACTTCCTTCCATATACCGTTCCACTCATCCACCTCATATCGTGTGTTTCCTTGCTCAGGACGTACTTTATCCTAAGTATAGGGGGCGTGGACGAGTCGAGTATCCTCTTTTACCTTAAGTATAGGGGGAGTGATGCGTACATCCACCCAACATATTTTTTCTTTTTATCGATGTCTTTTTATTGATCCCTCGATTGTCTCCTCTCCTGTTGATATTTATGTGTATACTTAGGGATATCTTACCCTAAGTATAGGGGGAGACATACTGAGTTGTGATCTATATAATCCCACCCTCGACCCTCCCTACATGTAGATACAAACTGCTATACTTCAAATTAATTGATCTTAAGTATAGGGGGGACTGTCGACTTCTCATTCATTTATTCCTTCATTCTTTATTCTGTCATTGTCGTTTGGGTTCTTCTATACCCAGTACGAGTCATGTCTTCCTTTTTTCTCTATGATCGATGAGGACATATCTCAAGCTAAGTATGGGGGGTCGTATATACGTTGTATATACTTTAGTCATAACTCATACTTTTGTATTTTTAATAATATGGATAATTAATAAAAATTAAAACACACATTAAGAATATTTGTATATACTGATTAATAAATCAGGTTCAAATGTTTTACAAAATGTTTGAAAAATGGTTGTAAACTCTTTTTGAAAAATCTTTTGAAAACTATTTGGAGAATATTTTGTAAAATGTTTTCAAACTTTGTAGAAATATTTTTTTGTAAAAGTTTCTTTTGTTTGTGTGAATAACATATTTTGAAAATTTATTTGCAAATGATTTGAAAAATAGCTGCAAAAATAGTTTGAAAAGTCTATACATATTGTTTAAAAATCTTTGCAAACTGATTTTGAAATTTAGTAAATTTTTATGAAAATTATTTGTCAAATTAAATGTATGTGAAAATCTTCAAATTATTTTAAGAACTATGTACATAATTCAAGCAAATAAAGATCCTTCACAAACAATGTACATACAAACCTAATTCCTAAATCCCAATTCTTGTAAATAACAAATGTACTCTAATGTAAATATTTAAATATATTTCTTTTCCTAAAAACTTTTTGTTTTGAAAACTCCTAAAATTTTACAAAATTAAAAATAAAAAACATTGCAAAATCGTTGAAAAAATCTGCATTACAATTTGCAAAACTTTTTCAAAACCCCCAAAAAAGTTCAAAACCAGAAAATTGCATTACAAAAATATTTTCTTGCATTATGCATATCATTTGCATTTTTCGGATTGATGTTGATAATTTAACTAGTCTAAGTAAAATCCGAAGATTGGAGCTTGGTTGGACCTTAATCCACTTAATCACAGGAACCATACAGGAATTGGAAATTAGGCATTTCAAGTCTGCTAGACTTAATTCTTTGAGATCATGAGACTTGGTTCAGTGTCGTCTTGACTGCCTAAGTAGAATATTTCGGAACACACACATTACTCTTGTCAACAGTGACCTAGCTTGCACACCTGCACCTTAAACTTTGCTCATCTCAAAGTGGTAGAGGGTTGAATTTACCGGCATGAGACATAAACCAATGGAAACATCAGAAATCAACATTTGTGGCCATTGTACCCCAACCCAATCCAACAGGCATGAGGTCTAAAGACAGAAGTCTTTGGGTTGCAATAATGCTTCAAAAGAGGGATAGTATACAAGGGACTTTTTTTAAAATATTCATTAATTAATTCATAATTAATTAAATTAGCATGCAGTTGAACTATTTAAAATTTTAGGCATCAATCGACACTTCAAGTGCTGATTTAGAGAACTAAGCCCAAATCGGCACCTGAGATGCCCATTGGGGGCCCGTTCCCAAATCAGCACCTTAGGTGCCGACTTGGATTGTTGGTATTAAATACTCGATTCTCTCCTCTTGTTCACATATGCATGCATCAAATGATATTTATATCCATGTTCATGATTTCCTCTTTGTCACATCAAATCATATTTGTATCCATGCAACAGGGAGAACTAATGGATAAGAGAAAGGATATAAATATCATGCAATCATAACTATGGATATAAATATAATTTGATGCATGTGAGAAAGAGGAGATAATAATAGAATACATAAGAAGAAATCATAGCCATGGATTTAAATATGATTTGATGCATGCATATGTGAGAAAGAGGAGAAGACATGCAATCCAAGTTGGCACTTAAGGTGCCTCCCTAAATCGGTACCTCATGTGCTGATTTGGGCTTGATTCTCCATATCAGCACCTGATGTACCGATTGATGCCTAAAATTTTAAATAATTAAACTCCATACCTATTTAATTAATTGAATTAATTAATGATTACTTAAAAAAAGTTGCAAACTGACTCAAGGGGAAAAAGTCCATATGTCAATGCAGTTGTATATAATATTTAAAAAATGCATATTCAAAAGCTCCAAAAAGAATAGACAGGAAAAACTCAAAGAAAACCTAATTCCCGTTGGAATATGTATATATTTGTACAACCAATAAGCAAGCTTGAGCATCAAAGTCAAATGTATGCGAGCCTGCAGCCGGATGATTTGGCTACATAATTTAAGCTCCTAAGATAGGTAGCTACCTTGGCTACCGTCCATTCTTCTCTCCACCTGCTCTTCTTGAGCTGGTTGTACATGAACTTAGAAGGGAATACCTCATTCTCAAGGAAAATGCTATTGTATTGGGGAATTACAGTCACCATGTTGGAAAAGGCTGACTTTTTCTGCTTCAGCCGAGAAGAGAAATATATCACACATTGTACAAGATAGACTCATAGTCATAAGGGACTGCGTATCACGTTGACTTGTTCTGACTTGGCTTTTGATTAGACTTGGGCAAGATTTTGTCGATTTCAAGGCTGTTGTGTTTCAAATCTGTTTCTCAATAAGGTTTTG
This sequence comes from Ottelia alismoides, assembly GCA_037367405.1. Lineage (NCBI taxonomy): Eukaryota > Viridiplantae > Streptophyta > Magnoliopsida > Alismatales > Hydrocharitaceae > Ottelia > Ottelia alismoides. Next base: position 175,876 of record JAZKJV010011414.1, read on the forward strand.
ACCAAACAAAAACTCCAAAGGTCTGACTAAGATCTAAAATTTGATTTTGTGAAGACAAGTTTAAAAGTTAAAATCAACTCAATTTATTTCTTTTTCTTTTCTGCACTTATAGGCATAAGTGTTTACTAGGGACGAGCAAAGGCAAGTATAGGGGGTGATGAATCTCCATTTCATCACCTTTATTCTTTCATTTTGGCCTTTAAACCCTATCTAAATGCATGCATATAACATTATTTTGCATAAATTAATATCTATTATTTATTATGTAAATGTTGTATAAAATATTGTATTTAAAGCCAAAATAATAAAGAAAAGAAAAGAACAAATGAAATACGAAAGGTATTGAATGACTCTAAACCTCGAGACATAGGTATCATGATGACTGGGTTGACAAGTAATAATTTCGGGGGAGATAAGTGTCACAAATACAATAAAACATGATTTATTTATTCATCAATAAGTCAATTTTGGGACCTATTTTATTCTTTATTATTTATATATAAAATCGATAAAGTTTGTACATGAAAGTTGTAGATAAAAATACATAGAAAAATACAAAATTTGTTTCACACAAAAATAATACAAATTGTGCATTCTACACTCAAAATTAAAATTTAAAATTCCCAAACATGTATCTTCTCCATATGAACTCAATATGCATCAATTTTAATTGTATATAACTTTTTATTAGCTATTTAATGATGGTAGTTTAACTTAGTTTTGAGTTAAGATGCAAAAGCTAGGTTTTGGACGCTTATTGTACAATATACATGAATAAAATATTCATTTTATTTATTCTTTGTATTTTTCATAATTTTATATTTTTATTATTTTCTAAATACTATATATAGTGCACCATATTTTTATTATTTTGTAAATATTATTTATAGTGCATATGCATAATTAGAATAAAATAATCCATAAAAAATACACTAAAATAAATAAATATACATAAATAGATGAATTGCCTATATTTATAACTATAAAAAAACACATATATTTATTTAAGTATACAAATAACTTCGTAAAATAAAATAAAAATATATCTAGGTTTATTTAAATAAGTTATAATATATAATTATGAGTTTTAAATAATAAAAAATAAAATTCAAAATAAAAATAAAATAACGATTATATAGGTAAAAATGCCGATATTTATACTTGTAAAAAATAACAATAAATTAACCCATACAAATAATTAAAATAATATTAAAATACTATAAAAAATAATAAACATATTTCATGTAATAACTTCTATTTAATTACTTCATTTAATTTTTATCTTTAAATATTTACCATCTTTAGTCTATTTTATCTTCTAATGGTCCAATTGGACCAATAGGAAGCGTCCATTCATTGGCCTGAGGTCAACTCTTCTGACCCTGGTCGTAGCCTTGTTAGACTAGTTGCGCTCCTCTTTTCTTGAATTTTCCCACCATGATACAAGGCACGAGACCTCATACCTCCTTCACAAGATCTCATCCATGTTCATCCAGGATCCTCGCCAGCACTTCACCAAGGGCTAATCTTCCTCGATACACACGCTAACCCTAGGTGAAGTCCTCCCTTTCGTCATTATATATAGTTTCCTTCCTCACCATTTTTTGATTTTGGGTCCCTTTCTGCTCTGCCTTGACCCCTTAATTTGTGCCCTAAGGTTTGAGCCTTGTGACAGGAGGTTCGCCCAGCAATTTTGCAACGAGGAGGGCAACGTAGGAGGTGTTCCCAACCATCTCCAGTGGTTCTCCGCCATGAGGTCCATCTCGTGATCTCCGACAGCTCAAGGTTAGTTTCCATCCTTTTTAGGTAGATTTTAGCTTTAGTTTTCGCTTTGCGCTTTTATTTTAGGCTTTAATCTGTAGATTTAGCCAAATATTTAGGATATTAGTTTGCCAGAGCTCTCGAGCTTCGACCATCGTAACTCGTCGTACACCCTTCTTCCAACCTCCACCGACCATTCCATCACCTTGCCCTTTCAATTCTCTAACAATTCCTACTCACCAAACAATCAGATCTCGTCTGATCTGGACCATCGAGGTCCTTCTCCAGCATCAGTCGCTAGACCTCTTCGCCACTGCCATTTTCACTTCTGATCATCACAAATAATAATCAGGACTGCCTCCCTTTTCATCGCCTTCTTCCTATCTTCTTTGTAGGACCTAAAGGGCCAATCTGCAAGCTATTTGAACCAAGTCAAGGTACTCCTGGTGCTCTAATTTTCAAGCCACGCCAGAGCACCATTGATGGGCTCTAGATTATTTTAGAGGCATCACCAGGTGCGAACGACTCCCAGATACCATTAGAGGACCTCCTCAATAGGAACGAACGTCGAAGGTACGAGCTGCATCGATCTGAATATCGCGAGGAATGAGATTCTTCCCTGTTCTTCCATGCTTCCTCTAAGCCATCCGATCAAGCACAAGAGCCGCAAGCAAGTAGGCGACATCTGATATGAGCGAGCCCGTAGTGTTGTATCTCCTCAGGAGACCTAATCTCAGATGTCCAGCCTAAGCATCATTGTGTCCTCAAGTGTTGCCACGTGTAAAGTGAAACGTCCATAATCAAACGATTGAGCGCCCTTTAAGGGGGTAAATTTCATCCGTTCCCCTTAGTTTATTTTATTTTAATTTTAGTCACATAATATTTTATTCTAACTTTATATTTTCTGGTCTTTTTCAATTAAAACCCCTTGACTACTTGGATATTGCTATTAGGTCCTTACCATCTCAGCTCACGTGGCCCCCATGTGAGCTGGGCATTTTGCATATATACCTTTGCAGGTTTGTATATTATAGTTTAATATTTAAATTTTGATTTTCAGTTGTAATGTTTTGGGTAATTTGTAGTGTGCCTCCTATCTTTTATTTTAATTACAAAAATACCCTTACCAATTCTATTATTTTTATGCATGCTTTTTATTTTCTAAAAATATCATCCATGCTCCAAAAATTATGAAAAACAACAGGATAATGTGCATGATTGCATGTTCTTTCATGCCATATAATTACTTTTGCATTTTACACAATTTTTCTATTTATTAAGATTCAAAATAGTACAGATTATTCCTTGTTAGCCTTAAAAATAAAAAAATCATATTTAAAAATACAAAAAATAGTATTCGCTTATTGTTGCATTTTGTACCTCCATACCAAAAATCCTTAAAAAAGGAAAAGAAAATGATTAAAAATTAAAAAGATCCAAATTTCTTATAAAAATCTTTTAAAAATAAAAAAATATTTATTTTTGGACTTATTATATATTTTTAACATCTTAAAATTTTTGACCTATTTAAATAGCCACTGTTTTTAACTTTTTCGTGTTTTAAAATTAAAAAATTAGCAAAACCTTCTAAAAAATCACAGAACAATAGAAAAAAATTAAAAACACCAAAAATATTTTATTCTATATTTTTTATTATTCTTTGCTATATTTATAATTATATTACCATATATTGTATTATATATAGTTATATAGAATTTATATTATTATTAATTATTATAAATAGTTTATAATTATTTTAAAACCAAAAAAATATAATTCAAAAAATAAAATTATAAAATTATAATTAAAAATTATAAATATATAAATATAAATAAATATAAATATATATAAATTTAAAACCCATAAAAACATTAATTAATTAAGTAGGAATTATACAAATACACCATTATAAATTATTCATTATTTGTTCATAATTTATAATTCATGCTACCACGTATTGCTCCTTGTGTTCGACACTCTAAATACTTTATTCTATACACACATTCTATAGAATTAAGAAAATAATTTTTACACTTTGCATTTCTTTAATCACTAATTTTGGGTTAGTTGTTAAATTAGTTCAGTTCCGTGAGCGGTCGCTTTGACGACTGTTGATCTGCCTTGTGGATTGACAAGACCCTCACTGATCTATGCTTTTTAATAATTTCTATGAGTCAGAGTACATGAATGAAGAGTGAGGGAGATATCTAATTTTGTCTCATTAGTACCATCTTGACAGTTCCACCTCTTTAAGGCCCTCCAATCAATGGTATACGTCTCGAATGTGATTTCCCCTATCAGGAGGATGGGGAGTTGAAATCAAGGTTTCGTTCTTATTCAACAATCCATGATTCCATAACATATGTTCGTTTGATAAGAGTTTCAATTCGATATATGTATACATGCATGTATTTGTATGTGTAACTTCGTATTTATACACTTGATAAATTTTGGGTTAAAGAAATTATTGTACTTGTTGTACTTTGTACCATTTTAATTTGAATAATTTCTTATTTTTATTGCATATCGAACTTTATTATCGAAATTTAATTCAACTTTGTTCGTATAAATAAATTTGAGTTAAGTTAAATTATCAGGAACTATTATCGAACTGAACTCAAACGTCCATTTTCTAAAGGAACTCGAACTCAAACATATCCAATCGAACATTGTTGAATCAGAGGGACACCGAGGAGGCGGTCGTGAGGTCACACAAGGCGGATCTCAGTCGCTGAAGCGATTGGTCTCGAGAGCTGATTGACTCAGACAACAACAACCCACACAATAGTATAAATCAATCAATCAATCAAATCAAACGTGGATCAATTTTTTTTATAAACTCACAGATAAACGTGTATAGTGGACAAGTAGGTAGGGGTTGAACACAAGGAACAAACTGGGTAGCACTATTATTATCTATAAATAAATAATGACGTATAGATGTGCACTAATTACTCACTAAATTAATTAAAGTTTTTGTGGGTTTTTTATTTAAAATTTTTATATTTTATATTTTATATTTTATATTGATATTTTTAATTTTATAAATTTTGTTTGCTTTTTATAATTTTTTTATTTTAATTTCTTTTTTAATATATGTTAAAGGCTATATATATCACCATATATAATGTACTATGTATAACATATGAAATATATAATGTAATATATTTAATAAATATATAAAAATCCAAAAATACCCAAAAGTATATTCCTTTTTTCTTTTAAAAGATTTAAAATATATCTAAAGTATTTATAATAATTAATAACAATAGTAACTGTATGTAACTATATACAGTATAGGGTATTATATTTATAAATATAGCTATAACTAGTCAAAAATTACAAAATAAAATATGTTTATGTTTTTTTACATTTTTCTTCTATTTTTGTGATTTTTCTTGCATTTTTTTCTAAATTGTAAGTATTTTGAAAGTCCATAATATATAAAATTAGGGATTTAAAAAATATGTCGAATTATTTTGAGATATAAAAATACTAAGTAGATCCAAAATTTCTCAAAACTACTTTTTATATATAGTAATAGATAGAAGGGAAAATATATGATAGAAGAGGAAATTTTTAGAGTTTTTGAAAATATTGTGTAATGTTTTAGTGTTAGATAGGGTTTGTGATTTTTAGGGTTTTCTTTTGTCATTTTTTTATGATTTTTAGCATGGTGATAAAATATAGTAAAAAGAGGTATTATATTTTTTTGGAATTTTTGGAGTGGTTTTATTATTTTTGGATTATTCTAATCTAAATAAGGAAAAAATAGCCCCTATTCTATTTTTAATAAATAGAAAATCAATGAAAATGCCTAATCTAAAAGCATAGTGTGAATAAGCATAATAAGAGGCACTTAAATTAGTTTTCTCAAAATTAAACCAGCACATAAACTATTTTTAATAAATAGATAAACAAAAATAAAAAAGTAGGTTCAAGGACTATTATGCAAAGAAAATAAAAGTTCCAAGCATTTCATAACAAGTCCGAGATCTACAAGTGTTTGCATGCAATTTTTACAACAAAACACATGCCACAACACGTGAAGCAGAGAGGGACCTATATGTAGTTCAAAGTTTGAGGGTTTCCGTACAGAAAATATGATTTAATTTACATTAGAGTCTGATTATTAAACTAGCTAACTAATATACAAAAGATGACATGGTTTTGATGATATTTACCTTCTAAATTGGTGTTGAGGAATGGTAGTGGAGGCACTACATCATGCCACTTAAACTCGATCAACGATGGGGGAAGAGTATATAGCTTTATGTCTGATCCAATGCCTAGGATTAGACCTGGGTGCTCTCCTTCATCCGACAGTTCTGAGTCATGGAGGAAGAACACGGAAGAACTCCGTGCTCCAGCTCCTTCGATCCTTGATTACACCATCCTCCAGCCACTGTTCGTCACCTTGCTTGGCTCAAGAGCTTCCTGACGAAGCCCCATACCAGTAGGTAGGCTCCAATGATCTCTAGATCCCAACGATGAGGATCTGGAAGGGCTTCGTTCTTCCTTTACTAGGGGTCCAAACTGGGAGCTTATTCGACTCCAGGCACTTCCTCTGAGCATGGGACTTGCCAAAAAACACTCCTTGTCCCGAGGAGACTCGACTCGACTCGAAGTTGAAGTTGGTAGCGGTGTGGAATGGAGGGGCAGTGGAGCTTGAGGCAGAGATGATAGATGAGCTCTGAATCACTTTGATTTGGGTTAAATCGAAGGAGATAGGAGATTGCTTTTGCGGAGAATTGGAAGGGGTGCGATAATGGGCGGTGCAATGCGACGATTACCGACGAAATTACAATGAGATCATCCTGGAGTTTGAGCTCATGGAGAATGAAGGGATGGGAATTATGCTAAATCTAAGGCTTAATTGTATCAGATTAAACATAATCTAAAATGCATAAATAAAATGCGTAACAAAAAACATAATTATCAACTCCTACCTAGTCGTAACCAAGGTGCGGTAGGTGCTCTACCCGAAGAAGCTTCAGGCGAGTCAGACCACCGCCAAACTTCTCCTTTCTCCTCGTCGAACCATCAGCAAACTCATTGTTGTCACCGACGAGAATAAGGGGTTACATAAGAAGTAGGGGGATCAAAAAATAGCATGATTAAGAAGGGCAGAGTTTTATAGAGGGTGAACGGGTTGACTTCGAGGCTCGATTGCGTAAGATCGAGCATGGGTTGGTAAGGAAGGGATGGTCGGTGAGGATGGTTGATGTATAGATTATGGATGGGTGAAGGGCTCGAGGGTGAATGAAGCGTGGAGGCTGAGTGGAAAATGGGAGAAAAGGGACCTCCCATAAGTTCTGACAAAAGTCAGAACCTAGGGAGGACAGTTGATCGGAGTCAACATTTTGAAGAGTCCTGGTTGGTCCATGTGGACCAACCAAGAAAAAGATAATAAAAAATACATGTAAATTTGATAATAATTATTAAATGAATTTATTTATTTATTTATTAAAACATAAAAGCTTTCATCATTTAATGTAGTATTTAATGCATATATTTATTTTTACAAGTCTATTTATTATAGGTTAATATTTGCATGTATAAGTATACATAAAAATACATGTATTTTGGGTATTTGATTTTTAATTTGTATTATATATTTTATTACTATATACAACTATTTTATATATTTTAAATTTTTTTAATTACATATTTAAGTTTGTATTTAATATTTTATGAGTTTATTTACTCAATTAATTATGTGTGTATTCTTTATAGGTATATATATATATATCATCTATGTAGGTAATTTATCTATTTTAATTTTAATTTAATGGTTTTTTTCATTTTAATTACGAATAAGTGTTTCAAATAATATTTAAAATTTTATAAAAATACAAGAAATTGAAAATTCTAAAGAATTAATCTATTGAATATAATATACATGTATATTGCACAATGAGGGACCAAAACTTAACTTTTGCATCTTAACTCCAAATTAGATGAAACCACCTTCATTAAATAGTTTATTAAAAATTATATACACCTTAAATGTGATTTTGATCAATTTTGATAAAGTACAGAGAAGATACATGTCTGTGAAGTTTTTGTTCTGACTTTTTATTTTGTGTGTCCCGGGCACAAAGTGTGTGATTTTTCTGTGAACTCAATTTCGTATTTTTCTTTGTATTTTTATCTACAATATTCATGTTGAGGGTTTTATTATTCGAAGTGTAAAAATAATAAAATAGAATATGTCCAGAAAAATAATATTTGTGTAATTAAATTAGGGTTTTGTGTGTGGTTTTCTATGTATTTTCTAACAGTTTTTCTGCCCTATATCCCTCTACTTTGTTCCTTGGCTACAAGTCATCGTGATGATTGGGTATCGAGGTCTAAGGTCACTCAGTGTCTTTGACACTTCATTCTTTTCTTTTATTTCCGTTATTCTTTTATTTTGGAATTAAATACAATATTTATATAGTATTTTATACATATTTTATACAATTTACATAGTGTTTATTTTGACAAATTAAGGATAAATACATGCATTTACTAGGGATTTAATGCCAAAATGAGAGAATAAAGTGATAAAATGGTGATTCATCATCCCCTACACTTGCCTTTGCCAGTCCCTAGCAAACATTTATGCCTATAAGTGCAGAAAAGAAATGAAAGAAAAGAAAAAGAAAGAACTTGAAATAATTTTTTAATTTTAAACGGGTCTTAATAAAGTCAAAGTTGGAGCTCAGAGAAGACCTTTGGATTATTTGTGTGTTTGAAACTACATTTAGGTTAGGAAATGTGATACAACAACCCTTAGGTTCGATAATCCTATTATCCAGTCAAATTCACAGTCAGACCTGAATCATCCTCTCAGTCGTATACTCTTGCTACCTTGAAGTGATAGAACCATGTGTGTGAATTGTTCAGCTCTTCCCAGATAAACCATTGAACCAAAAGGAGTATGCCTTTCTGGTAACTCGTCCTTGTGGAGACATATATTCCCTTATAAGGTTAGATGCTGTTGGTCTTTACAACCGAATGGGGTAAGGAGCTAGAAGAAGGGGAAGAGAAGTGGGAATGGACAAGTATAGTCTTCATTCCATTGTGAAGCTCGGTCAGTGCAGTCTTCACCAAGACGCATGCTTTTTCTAAAGCTCGAATTTTTAGCGGAATTTTTGGTGTAGGATGGATATTTTCTTGGACTTTGTATAGCTTCTGCATTATAGTTTGTGCCCTGACGGATATAACATCTTTTGTTCTGCCCATATTTTTGGGGGCCTTGGAAAAAAGTTATGTCGGCTGACCATTCCTCATCCGAAGCTTTATCTCAATCCACCTCCAATCTTTAGATATCATTGTTACCAAAAGAAGTGGGTTAGAGTACCGGTTTGGGAATCCCTAGGAATGGTTCTTGAGCCACGCTTGATGAAGCAGCCTAGCATTGCCCGACTTAGGCTCTAAGATTTTTCAACAATCTGTATTAGTTGAGTAAGTGTTAAGTGCGAGCTTTCTGATCAAGCCACCATCTCGAGTCATATGGATGATATGAAAGGTTCTATTTAGACACATTGAGTTAACTCATGAACATAGTTTCACGAAACCTAATGAATTAAGTCAAGGCGACCTAAAGTATATCCAATTCTAGTCCTCAGTGGGTTCCTCTAAATTTAAGTGTATTAAGGTCTATTCCAAGATCCAATCTTCAGATTGTATTTTGACATGTTCAATTGTCTTGATTATTCTAAAAAATGCAAATGCTATTGAAAAGCGAGAAAACGAGAGCCGCTAAATAGTGATCTGACAAGTCAGACTCACTGTCGCTGATGCGACTACTCAAGCTTCCTCGATCTTCAATAATTAACCCACACAATCAATAAAGCAATCAAGAGCAAGGATTAAAATTTATTATACCCTACTAACAATGTATAATGGCAAGCAAGTAGGGGTCGAACACAGGAAACAACGGTGCAGAGTGTAGATAAAAATCCAAACCCTAGGTCTAATAAACCACTTAACCAACCTAATTTCTTTTTGTGGGTTTTTAATTAAATTTTTTTAATTTTTAATTTTTAATTTTGTATTTTTGATTTTTAATTTTCTGATTTTTATAATTTTATATTTTATATTTTATATTTCTTTTTTTTTTCAATGTTGGAAAATAAAAACAATGGAAGAAAAGACAAGATAACTATTTATAAAAAATGCACAAAAATAACCAAAAATTCACAATTTAATTGTTTTTAATATTTTTAGGATTTTTTACTGTTTTTGTGATTTTTGGGGATTTTTCAAAGTGTTTTTGATATTTTTAAAGGCTGAAATAAGAGAAATCAGTGGAAAATATGCTGGTTGTGAGCAAAATGAGAATTAAAAATTAGCAAATAGCAATCAAAATCTTTCACACTATTTTTCTAATAAAGAGATCAAAGTAAAGAACAAACAGGAACTGAGTTTGTATTTTTTGGAGTTTTCTTTGATTTTATATTTTTTTTGAAGTTTTAGAGTCTTTTTAAATTTTTAGTGTTTTTCTTTTGATATTTTTAATGATTTTTGGACTGACACTAAAATATGATAAAATAGACACTAGGGATTTTTTTTGGAATTTTTGGAGGTATTTTAATATTTTTTGGTGTTTTCTAAGTTAGACAGTGAATAAAAAGCATATTTTTGATTTTTAATAAATATAAAAATATTATAAAATTAAAAACTAAAAATATAGCGTGAAAATAGAAGCATACAGGAGCTTACACCTATTTTTTGAGAATTTTTCGCAATCAATTGAGGCGTGAAATAATTAGACTAAGCACACAAAAATTCTGAGCCTGGCAGGGGTATAAATGTAATTATCAAAACATCCAGAGGCTCAGATGCAAATTTCACCAAAGAGACACGCACAGCTCACGTGAAACACCATTCACAAGGGCATAATTGCAATTACTAAAAGCCGACAGGGCATACATGCAATTTATCCAAAAAGATATTTAATTGACTACGCACAGGGATGTAATTGCAAATAGTTAAAAGTTCTGGGCCTAACATGCAAAATACCCAAAAGTCACGCGCCCCAGTCACGTGAGGTGACGTGGCGTGGACTAAAGTGCAAATAGCGAAACTGTGAGGGCCTGAGTGCAAATATTACAAAACTATTTAAACTTCAAACGAAAGTTTTTGGACTAAAGAGTGAATACCAAAAGTCGTGGGTTAAAAATGCAAAATACCCACGGGGCTCGATCTTGCGGCCGATGGCGTCCCACTTGTCCACGTGGCGCGCATCTGACGGTGCGTACCCCTTCGTCGTGGACGGCTGAGATTAGATCTTTAAGGCTCGATCGGACGGCTGGAGGCGCAGGCGATCGGACGGCTGGCGTTGTGTCTGGCGGAGGTGGTCGATCCAACGGCAGGGAGGGGCTCACGAAGAACACCTCCCCAGCGAACTTCGAGCGGCGATAGCGACCGACACACGGCCGCTCCGACCCTAGGATCAGAGGCAAAATGATCCCGGGGCCCTTCCGCGTCAGCAGGTGGTCTCAGGCGAGGCAGGGACGGCGCGAGGTGATCGGACGGTGGAGGCGACCTGGGCGGAGACGTCTGGGCTCGATGAAAGTCGATGGAGCCTTCTCTGGGGCTCAGACCTGCAGGGTGAGTGCGCAAAAACCAGACGAACAAAATGGTGGTGCTTGATGGTTCAGATGAGGCGATTAGTGGTGCGGGCGAAGAGCTCCGGCGAGCGGCGAAGAAGGGGGCTCGGTCGGCTCGATCTGAGCGAGATCGAGGGGAGATGATGGGTGGAGCAGAGTGACGGAGTGAAGGGGAAAGGATGGAGGTGTTTTGGACGGCGATGGACCACTGGAGTGGCCGGAAACGTCGGGCGGAGCTCAGCTCCGTCGTGGCTTCGATCGAGGATTCTCGGCGATTGGATGAACGAAACTCAAAACTGCTATAGACCTAAGCTAACCTACGCTACAGCTACAAGAAAACGAAGAGAAAAGAGGAGGGGACTCACCAGAGACGACGGGAGATGAGGCACGACGGAGCTTCGGCGAGGGTTGAATCTCTTCGATTCAACGCCAAACGCTTCAAACCCAGGCTCGATTCGACGCCTGCTGTCACCAGGAATACGAAGGGCTAGGGGTTTGAGGGTAAAAATGGCGGAAGAAGGATTAAAATTCGAATTGAAGTCGGGGGTCCTCTTTTGTAGAGTTGACGAATGGCGTGGAAGACGAGGGTCCAGCGCCTCGATCGATGGTCCTCGGCCCAAGGGCGTGATTCACCATAGATCGAGGCGCAAAAATTCCGAAGACGTCGACACGATTTGGTGCAAGGTTGGACCTAGATAATGGCGAGAAAATGGGACAAAAACTATCTGACAAGTCTGGAAGAGGAGGTCAGACAGTTGACCGAGGTCAACTGTCAGACCAACCTGGTTGGTCCACGTGGACCAACCTGGAAAAATCTTCAAGAAATTATTTCAAAAATCGGAATAAAATAGTAAATGGATGAATTTCAATTTGGTTAAAAAATAAAAATTGTTTATTAATTTATGAAGTATTTTATTATGAATTTTATTTTATTTTTATGAGGCTTATTTTTACAAGTTCAGTTTTTACCCCTTTATAGGTATAATACCTATATACTTTATTACTTTATTTTTCTTTTGTGTATTTTAATTCTATTATTTTTATTTATTATTTTCTAAAATTACAACATACTTTTATATACACAAATATATTTTTATTTTATTTTTCTGATATGTTTTGTGTATTTAATAAAGTAGAAGTATATTTAATATAGGTATAAGTACAGGTGTAATACCTATGTATCAAATATGTATATATTTTATTTTGAGTTTTATTTACATTTTTCTTCTGATTTTAATATTCACAATTATTATGAGTAATATTTACAAAAATATAAAAATATAAAAATGAACAAATAATGAATAAAGAATAAATTGAATATTTTATTCAGTACAAGTGTACAATAGGGTTCAAAACTCAACTTTCAAACCGTAGCTCCGCCAAATGCGAAACCACCACCATTAATTAGATTATTTTATTCTATATACAATTAAAGGTGAGTATACTGCATTTGGAGTTGTCGTTTGTGAGATACGGGTCTGGGGAGTTGGGATTTTGGAATCTTGTTCAAACCATAACTTTTTATCTGTACATTATTTTTCTGTGAAATCAATTTTGTATTTTTCTTTATTAAATTATCTACAACTTTCATGTACAAAGTTTCTTTATTTGATGTATAAAAAGTGGAACCAAAAATAGGTCCCAAAATGAATAAAGAAAGAATTAATAATTATAGGTATTTGGCCCTTATCTCCCCCTACTTTATTCCTTCTCGACCTATTCATCAAGATGCCTAGGTCTCGGGGTTTCGGGTCATAAAATATTTACAATATTTTATTATTTTTCTTTTCTTTTCTTTATTCTATAATTTCGGTATTAAAAATCGTATTTTATACAGTATTTACACACATATGCATGAATGCTAAAATGCATGAGTTAATGCTATTTACACGCATTTACTAGGGGTTTTAAGGCCAAAATGATAGAATAAAGATGATGAAACGTGGATTCATCATCCCCCTATACTTGCCTTTGCTAGTCCCTAGCAAACACTTATGCAATAAGTGCAAGAAAGATAATGAAAGAAAAGAAAAAGAAGAACTTTGGATTTTTATTTGATCATCGAACTTGTCTTTGCAAAATCAAAGTTTGGAGCTTAAGTAGGTCCTTTGGAATTTTAGTGCGGACGGAACCTTAATGAGAACCGTGTTTGAAATTCAACAGTCCCTGAGAATCCCGAAACTCTGTCCAAGTCTCCTCAATAGCCAGGTCAGGAATATCTCAACTCGTACGCAAACCCTTACGATTATGAATCTGACTCGTACAATGTAAGTGATAGTGGCTCTCCCCAACTAGAATGACAAAGAGACTGACTTCTCCAGTACAATAACCCAATGATTCCCCAATCCAATAACTCCATCCTCGAGGAGCGGGGTATTCCCTTCTAAGTTCAAGTGGCAACCAACTCAAGAGGAGGGGGTGAAGAGAAGAATGGACGGTAGCCAGTGTAGCTACCTATCCCGGGATGCAAGACCAGTGTAGTCATGTCATCCTGCTGCAGGCTCACATGATATGACTTTGATGCTCAAGCTTGCTTATTTTCTATACAACATATTCACATACTTTGCAGGCTTTTTATTTTTGTACATGCCTGAACCTTTTTTTTCTCTTTTTTTTTTCAAATACTATATACAGCAGCATTTACATAAGGAATTTTTCCTCTTGAGCCAGTAGACTATCCCTCTTTTGAAGCTTTATCGCAACCCACAGGCTCCTGTCTTTATACTTCCTAATCACTGGACGGGTTGGGGTGCACTTCCCTCCCTAGAGGAGGACAAATGTTTCCACTTGTGTGCGTCTCATACTGGCAAATCCAATCCCCTCACCACTCCAACTGAGTTGAGCCATGTGAAAGGTGCAGGTGTCCAAGTTAGGTCATTATCAACAAGAGTCGTGCGTGTGCTCCGAAATACTCTACTTAGGCGGTCAAGAATCCATTGAACCAAGTCCCGTGATCCTCAAAGAATTAAGTCAACTAGACCTGAAGTACCTCAAACCCAGCTCCTATAAGGTTCCTGTTATTAGGTAGATTTTAAGGTCCAATCAAGCTCCAATCTTCAGATGTTACTTATACTTGTTCAACTATCAAACTCAATCCGAAAAATGCGAATGCTATGCAATGCAATGCAGAAAATATTTTTGTGATGCAATTTTCAAAGATTTTGAACTTTTTATGGATTTTTAAAAAGATGATGATGATGCCTATGCATTTTTTTGTCTTTTTCAAAAAGATTTTTCAAATGTTTTTTTTTTGGATTTTAATTTTGCAAATGTTTTTGGGATTTTTGAAAAGAAAAAGTTTTGGCTAAAATCTAGGTTAAAACTATGTACACAGGAGTGCTTCTTATATATACAAGAAGTGGATTTTAAGAATTTACAAGGTAAGTGATCAATTTTATACATATATACATATAGTGGATTTTGGTGGGATGTATGTATTCCTCAAACTTATTTGAAAACAATTTTACACACAATTTTGAAAACTATAGTCCAAAATAGTTTTTACAAACATTTTTGCAATCATTTACACACATTTGAAAATCATTTTGCAAAGGCTTTCAAAACAGTATATATAGATTTTTCAAATATTTTGCAACCATTTTTCAAACCATTTGCAAATCATTTTTCAAACATTTTATTCCACACAAAGAAAAGAAAATTTTGCAATCCACACATTTTACACAAGTTGAAAACATGTAACAAAATATTTTCAAAATAGTTTTCAATAGATGTTCACAAAGATTTTCAAACTATTTTTTCAAACATTTTGCAAAAAACATTTTCACCTGATTTATTAATCAGTAAATACAAAATGAATTTGAGGAACAAAACACCTTTTTATTAAGGATTTTAATGAATTTTAAAGAATTATTAGCCATATTATTAGGAAAATACGAAAGTACGAGTTATGGCTAAAGTATATACGTAGTATATACGACCCCCCTATACTTAGCTTGAGCTATGTCCTCATAGATCGGATAGAAAAGAGAAGACATAACTCGTACTAAGTATAGGCAAGGCTAAAGAATGAATGAATCAATGAACGAGAAGTTGACCGTCCCCCCTATACTTAGGATCAAATAATCCTAAGTATAGCAGACTGTACACAACGCAAGGAGGGTCAAGGGTGGGAATGAACAGATCATACTCAGATTGTCTCCCCTATACTTAGGGTAAGATATCCCTAAGTACAGACAAGAAGAGGAGACAATGGAGAGGATCGAAAAGAATAGAGAACTCGGGGTGCACACCCCCCTATACTTAGGACAAAGTACATCCTAAGTATGGAAAACTGTCTACAAGGGCGGCACCTTTTTGATAGATAAAGAAGATAGAAAAGGAAAAGAAGAAAAGAAGAAAAGATATGAGATTGGATATGAACAACTCGGGATGCGCATCCCCCCTATACTTAGGATAAAGTACATCCTAAGTGTAGCAGTGATGAAAGGGATGGCATCAATTTGGTAGAACAAGATAAAAGAATTTGAAAAGAAGAAAAGATGAAAAGACGAAAAGGGAAATCATTCAAAAATGTTTTGATGTGCTTTGCCTTCCTCTGCCTCTTTCGAGATATTCAGCTCATCCTCATAGATTACTTGAATTGAGTCAACGACGACCATGAATGCGTCATGTTCAAGGTATGGTTTCAGAAGCTGTCCATTGACTACAAAAGGCTGTGCGTCAGCTGACAGATTGGATATCAATACACTTCTGTTGTCACGCACCTACCTAACCAAAAACGGCCCAGTCCATTTGCTCTTCAATTTGCCTGGAAAGATCTTTAATTTCGCATCGAACAACCATACCTTCTGACCTGGATCAAATGACTTGTGGCGGATGTGCTTGTCATGCCATGTTTTGACCTTCTCCTTGTACACCAGGCTGTTGTCATATGCATAATCTCTGAATTCCAGTAATCTGTTCAGATCTAATTTTCTGTTCTTTCCTGCTTGCTTGGAGTCCAAATTACAGATATTAATAGCCCATAAAGATTTGTGAATAAGTTCCACGGGCAAATGACATGGCTTGCCATACACCAGGCGGTAGGGAGACATTCCCAAGGGTGACTTGTACGCTGTTCTGTAAGCCCAAAGAACGGAATCAAGCAGCTGAGACCAGTTCTTGCGATCCGGATGCACAAGTTTCTGTAGAATCGTCTTGATCTCCCTGTTGGAACATTCAGCTAAGCCATTAGACTGCGGGTGGTAGGGTGAAGCAACACGATGCTCGATGCAGAATTCTTGAGTCAGCTTCTTCACCTCTCTATTTATGAAATGACTACCCCCGTCAGATATGAGAATTTTGGGAATCCCGAACCGTGCTATGATGTGATCTCGTAAGAATCGACAGACAGTCCTACTGTCGGCGGCTCGGGCGGGGATGGCCTCCACCCATCGTCTGACATAATCGACAACAAGCAGAATATACTCATAACCCTGACTGTTAGGAAACGGGCCCATAAAGTCGATGCCCCATGCGTCAAAGACGTCTGACATTTGAATGTATTTCAGAGGCATTGTGTCTCTCATTCCTATGGTTCCACCCATCTTCTGACAATCAGTGCAACATTTGACATACTCATCTGCATCTTTGAATAATGAAGGCCACCAGAGGCCACTTTGAAGAACTTTTGCTACCGTTCGTTTGCCTAAATGGTGTCCTCCAGAATCTTGATCATGACATAGAGCGAGGACACTTGGAACTTCATCCTGAGGAATACACCTTCGCCAGATGCAATCTGCTCCCTCACGAAACAGATATGGGTCTTCCCACTGGTAAAAATGGATTTTAGACAAAAATCTGTCTATTTTCAACTTAGGCCAGTCCTGCGGGATTTTCTTGGCAACTAGATAATTCACAATGTCCGCATACCAAGGAAGTGAGGCGACAGACAGAATCGATTCATCTGGAAAGGTCTCTGTGATAGGCTGCAGGTTCAGCTCAGGAGACTCTGGTTCAGGAAGTCTTGACAGATGATCGGCCATTACATTCTTGACTCCAGGTTTATCTCTGATTTCCAAATCAAACTCCTGGAGGAGAAGGATCCACCGAATGAGACGTGGTTTGGCGTCCTTCTTCTGCTGTAAATACCGAATGGCCGAATGATCAGAGTAAATGATAACTTTGGACCCAAGAAGGTAAGATCTGAACTTTTCCAAAGCAAAGACTACCGCTAGCAGCTCCTTTTCAGTGACAGTGTAGTTTCTCTGGGCTTCATCGAGCGTTCGACTAGCGTAGTGAATCGCAAATTGTACATTGTCTTTCCTCTGTCCCAGTACAGCTCCGATGGCATAATCTGACGCGTCGGTCATAATCTCGAAAGGCTGAGTCCAAATCGGTGGCTGTAGGACAGGGGCCTGCGTGATGAGCTCTTTCAACTGATTAAAGGCAAGGAGCACACGGTCGTCTACAATGAATTCATTGTCCTTGCCGAGCAATTCAGTCAGCGGTCTGGCCAGTTTGCTGAAATCTTTAATAAATCGTCGGTAAAAACCGACATGGCCCAAGAATGACCGGACTTGCTTGATATTTGTAGGTGGCTCCAGCTTAGAAATTACATCCACCTTGGCTGGGTCAACCTCCATGCCACGTTTAGAAACAACGTGACCCAGCACGATTCCTTCGGTCACCATGAAATTGCTCTTCTCCCAGGAGAGCACAAGATTCACTTCGCAGCACCTCCGTAAGACTCGGTCTAGATAGTCCAGACATTGATCAAATGAATCCCCATAGACCGAAAAATCATCCATAAAGACCTCGAGAAATCTACCCACCATATCGGCAAAAACTGCAAGCATACACCTCTGAAATGTGGTTGGGGCGTTGCAAAGCCCGAACGACATCCGTCTGAAGGCATATGTGCCAAAAGGACAGGTGAACGTGGTCTTCTCTTGATCTTCAGGAGCAATAGCAACTTGATTATACCCAGAGTAGCCGTCCAAGAAATAGAAGTATTCCTTCACGGCCAATCTCTCCAAGATCTGGTCGATGAAGGGTAGCGGAAAATGATCCTTCTTGGTGGCGAGATTGAGTCTTCTGTAGTCTACGCACACTCGCCAAGAAGTCGGTACTCTGGTTGCGATCTCCTCTCCTTTGTCATTTTTCACAATGGTGATCCCTGATTTCTTGGGCACAACATGCAGAGGGCTCACCCATTTGCTGTCGGAGATGGGATAAATGAATCCCGCATCACACCATTTCTGGATTTCTTTCATAACCACCTCTCGCAAGTTCGGATTTAATCTTCCTTGCAGTTCGCGAGAGGGTCTGCAGTCGTCTTCCAGAAAGATGCGGTGCGAGCAGAGTGACGGATTGATCCCATGGAGATAAGACGTTCGCCAGCCTATCGCCTTGCGGTTGCGTTCAAGAACCTCCATCAGACTAGATTCTTGATCTTCGGTCAGATGTGCATTAATGATGACCGGGTACATGTTCGGTTCTCCCGCAAGGAAGGCATACTTCATATTGGAGGGCAAGGGTTTTAGCTCTGGCGGGGTCTGAGCTGCTTCGGTGGTGACCTCAGCTATCAGTGCAGGTGGTGATTCGTTCAACGGTTCAGTGTCCACCATGTTCTGATCTGTTTCCTCTCTCAAATCCTGACAAAATTCTCTGATAATGTCATCTTTATCAAAAACTGTTTCAAATTTCAGCTCTTGGTTCTGAAGGCACATCACCCCCATGGTAGTATCTTGTAGCGCATCAGCAAGTTCCTCATCTTGATCGATACAAGGAAATTCGACTGCGGTCTCCACTTCCTCCTCGGGACGGAGGAGTCCATGGATCTCATTATCATCCAGGAATAGGTTGGTATCTTGAATTTCTGCTAGAAAATCGCAGTCTTCATCGTGCTCGACCACCCTTGCACACGACGCAAATGTCGGTTCAGTTGGCGTTCCCTCAGACAGGGTTTCTACTCGGATAATTTCATTGCCAGCTCCAAAAGTGATTTCTCCCGTCCCATAATTCACCACTGCATTTGACGTCCGCAGAAATGGCCTTCCGAGTATGATCGGGGTAAGGAGCAACAGAGCGGGGACGTCCATATCTAAGACCACAAAATCGGCCGAGAATGACTTTCCCTGAACCGTGACGATCACGTCCTCCAACAGGCCCCTAGGCCGCTTGACTGACTTGTCTGCAAACTGCAGAATCATCTTTGTAGGCTTGAGTGGTCCTAACTTGAACTCCGTGAGTAGTGAGGCTGGCATCAGATTGACAGATGACCCGCTGTCGAGAAGTGTTCGTTCGAACTTTTGATCGAACATCTGGCAACGTACAAGAGGTGCTCCCATATCTGGCTTTTTATCCGGGAGGTTGCTGATGGCGTTGACGGTGGCCATAGTGAGGATATGCTTCTCGGATTTACCACCTTTGCTTCTGGAATTGTGGGGGGTTGGCCTGCGCTTGGTTGTACATGCCTCTTTAAGTCCTTTTTTCACGGCTGGCATGTACTCAAGGGCTTTCATCAATGGCATATTTAACACCAAATTTTGAATGATTTCTATGATAGCAGGGTCAGATAAAGCACTTTTCAAAATTTTCATTTTTTGTGTTTTTTCATTGCTTCAGGAAAAGGAATATTTACAAACTCTTCACCAATATCATTCAAATAGTGTCCGTATTGTTGTTTACAGGTAGATGACAAAAAGGAATAGATTCATCTACAATTTGCGGACCAAAAATGACTGGCTCGACTTCAGGTGCTGGCGTTGGACTCACTGCAGGTGCTGTGCTCCCCCTGTCAGGAGCTGGCTGTGGTGCGGGTGCAGGTGTCTCCAATGCTGGCTGTTCTCCACCGAGGTTGCTACTATCTTTTTGTATTTTTCTGTTTTCTTCATTTTTTTGTGGTTTTCTGGATGCTGGTACTTCTCCCAAAATGCTGGCTGGCCCTGGTGTTGGCTGAACTGACGATTCCCCGTCAGATGCAATGTGCTTTCCCTTCGCCGTCGCCGATGACTGGAGTGTCCTACCGCTCCTGAGAGTAACAACGTTAGATAAAAAACAAATAATTTCACCTGATTCGGATTGGACACTGCCGGCTACCTGCTCCTTGCGTCGGAAATTGTTAGGGTTTGCTTCGACCTGGGCTGGTATGACGGTTTTGGCTGCCGTCAGGTCGTCGATCTTCTGGTTCATCTCAGCCATGTTCTTCATTAACTGCTCTAAACAAGCCAGGGCCAGATTCACCGGTACAATCTCAGAGGATTCCCCTTGCTGGGGTCTAGAATGCTGGTATGGCGGTTGAGATTGCGACTGGTATCCTTGTGCAAATTGGTGCTGAGGAGAGGGGTTAGAGGAGTACTGAGAATTGTGCTGATTGTATTGAGCAGCCGGCTGTTGGTGATATCCCTGTCCACGATATCCGAACTGCTGAGGACCATGTTGGTAATTCTGCCTCCAAGTATTCCCTTGTGAGGGAGGCTGGTACTGGTACGGCTGCTGGAATGGTCTCCCACCCTGCTGCTGATGATGATAGGGCCGGTTGCCCATGTTCTGACCCTGAGATTATCCCTGAGGACGGGTCAGCTATGCTTCATTGTTCCAGACGCCATTGATCTCCTGGATCAGTGGCGGGGGTGGAGAGAACTGCTCGGAGTATGTGGGCTGGTGCTCTGGTTGGTATACAACCATCTGCGTTTGAGGCTGCGATGGCTGCTCCGGAACCTGCACGTAGTACACGTGCTGGACAGGCTGGGGCTGCGGTGGAGTCGGCTGAGGGTTTTGCTGCATTGTAGGCTCCTTCTTCTCAGCATTCGACTCTGTAGTGGTAGACACAGAGTTGCACATGTTTGCATTCAATGCTCTGACGAGCTGCTCCAGCTGCTGGTAGATCTGGTCGAGCTTCTCCAGACCTTGGGTCCTCTTCTCTATGACTGCCAGTTTTTCGAGGTCCTGCGACCTCTTCTCGATGATATCCACTTTGGACAAATGGCTCCCAATGATGCTCAGGTTGGAGCTCTCATCTTTGTCCTCGGTGTGAGAAGCCATGTTAACTGGCTTGCTGATGGCGGTTGGTGGCTTCATGTAAATTCTAGACGAGGACTGGGCTGCTTCTCCCTCAGCCATTTCTTCAAAGATGTTCCATACTACGTCCTCGTCCTTGTTAAAATGTGAACCGCCGCAAGTTGCATCCACGAGCTTCTGGCTCTCGAATGATAGCCCCCCAAAGAAGTGTTGTACGAGACTAGTCTTTGGTATTTCATGGTGGGGGCACTTTTCCTGGAGATCTTTGAATCTCTCCCACGCTTCATGGATAGTCTCGTGGGGCTGCTGGCAGAAACTGGAGATCCGGGCGCGCATCTGATTTAATCTCCCAAGAGGATAGAATTTATGGAGAAAGGCGGATTTCAATTCCTCCCAAGTGGTGACTACCTTCCCGAGATGGTCGACCCAGTGAAGGGCCTTGTCTTGAAGGCTGAAAGAGAATGCGGTCATCTTGATCACATCTAGGGGGACTCCGGGGTAGTGAGCAGTGGAACAGATGCGGCCAAACTTCTTGAGAAAAATATATGGTTCTTCAGTTGTGTTCCCATGAAAAGTAGGAAGCAATGACAGAAACTGTGGCTTTAGCTCGAAGTGAGCATGCATCCGTGGAATTTGAATCCACTCAGTGATGCGCCCTGTGCCTGGGTTGTATGTCTCCTTGAGTGTGGGCTTGGGATGCGGTGGATCTTCTTCTGCTGCTTCATATTCGGGACCCACTGAAAACTCATCATTGACTTCATGGAAATTGGGATCAACGTTCGGATCACCCTCTCATCGGCCGTCTCTCGCATCGGCCCTCCTCCTCAGATCGTTCAGCATGTCCTGGAAGGCTGTCTGAGCCAGGGCCTGATTAGTCAACTGCTGCTGAATGGCTTGAATGGAGGCAAGCAGTTGACTGTTAACCTCGCCCTGCGTGGTATATTGTCCTTCCCCTGTATTGGCTTCAGGCTCCTGCTGGGGCTGTGGTCCTTTTCCTCTCCCACCTGCCATCTCAGACTGTTCTTGAATCTCTGACTCTTGATCGGGTGGAGGATCTGCATGACGGAGTAAACCCTGATCAGTATCTTCCTCAGCACCTACTGTTGAGATGAATTTGGGATTAGGGTCAATCCCAGAATGTTGTGAATGGAGCATATGATATTGACTGAAGTCGACCTCCATCCACAAGGGGTTATTTCGGGGACAAGAGTAATCCCGGTTTCTTGGAAGTGGAAGAGCTAGTTCGGGTTGCAAGTCCATCCCGAATAGCGGATTAATTGGAGAAAGGCAAGTATTAAAAGAGGCGAGAATAGGGGAGTCCAAAGAGACGTCCGCAAGATCCGAATTAACTCTTCGGAGATCACCCCTCTTTATTGAAGATGTCGATGGCACGGAATCGATGTGGGTGTCGGCAAGGTCCCGACTAAACCATCCGTGTAACGACATCTTGAGAAGATCAAGAGGAAAGGATGTTGGATGAAGATCACGAGGGTAACAAGAAATCAAGAGGATTGTAAAACAGTAGAAGGCTCACAATGAGCAAGGGTCAAATAGAAGGGGAACAAAATTTGCGCAAAGGCGCGATATTTTTGATCTTTGACCTAAATGTAGCTAGCAACCAAACACAAGACAAGGGAGTTCACCAACTCGACGCGTGAAGCCGTGAAAGTTCGGCTTTTATCTTTGTAATTTTTATCTCGATTTCAGGAATTTATCTTTGAACGAGTCCTTAGAGCGCTACGCCTATAGGAGCGAGAGTACTGCCGGAAAAGTATTCCCGTACTTGTCCTCCTCCTGTGTAACCTGTAACTTGTGCTTTTTAAGGTCCTTGTAACCCTTCCTGGATCCCTACTCAGCCAAAGAAATAGAGGGAGGAAGCCGATAGGCGAAACCGATACTTCGGACCTCGCTCGCAACGGAATCACCCGTGAGCGTGCAAGATCCTACTCGGACGCAACCGGTGAGACAGACACCCCCGTGAAGGCGTGGCCTATGCTCGGTACTTCGGACAAGGTCGATGCTCACACAATAGTGAGTCACCAATGGCGACCAAGCCCTACCCGACTACGTACGATAGTAGCGCCAATACTTCGGAAATCCAGGCGATACACAAGGCAGCCACAAGTTGGGTTTTTGGCTCTAATCCTTACGAAGCGCTCACCTCACTTGGAAGGAGACCTTCCCATGCAACCTGAAAACAAGTGAGGGTGTTACTCTCCCCAATCAATGAGTCCAATTACCAATTTTATTTAGGTCAAAGTTTTCTTAGCAGTCCCTTTTTTAATTTTTTTGTGTTATCGCTTCTTTTGAGTAGATTCAAACATGTGCCTAACGATTTTGTATTTTCTTTATCCTAATTTATCCAAAATCAGAGTGAGAAAAGAGTCGGGAAAAGTCAATGCAAGTCGGCACCAAGATGGAAATCTCACCTTTGTGCCTAAATGATGGATGCAAAGTAAGAAGACTTACAGCGAATCCCAGCTCTCTCCATGCGGGATGCAAGGCAGAAATTTGTAAACCTAATCTATATGCCGGTATGCAATGCGGAAATCGTCCTAAGATAGGCAACTGCTAGCGTGAAGAACCACGAGTTAACCGCTAACTCCCAATCCTAGTGTCCGGTCTAGGCTCACTCCTCCTCTGCTCAACACATTTGAGTTAGGAGAAAGCGCTTGTGTGGAGTGAGCTCGCGGCGCACGGATCGAGAGCCAATGATCAACTACTTAATTAATCTAAGTCCAAATACGAACTATAGGAGCATGCAAGAGTTATTAGGGTGTTTGGACCTAGGCTAATCGAATCAAGCAGGACCTAAATCTAAGAGCTCAATCCATAAAAGAAATAAAAAAGAAAACAAAACCAGAAAATGACGGTCGATAAAACACGAGAAAGCCGCAGTGAGCCCCCGGGTGAACAAACACCCGGAAATTGGGCTCGAAGTGTTCAAGTGTCCAAGTCCTGTATTATTACAAATTAGACAAATAACTCTCTCTCACAAAAAATGAAAAGCAACTATCTCTCTCTCTAGCCCTCCTGCTCTCTCCTGCCGGCTAGGGTAGAATAGCCGGCTCCTCCTCCCAAGGCTGCTCAGGATCCCCTAGGCGATCCTCCTCGGTCAGCGGTCCCTCGCAAGAAAACAAAAGAGAAGTCAGACAGTTCAAAACAGATGATACAGAAGAGACAAGTAATCAAAAATGGCTAAGTAACTATAAAGACCCTAAAGGTACTCTACAAGCCGATGCTCCCCGGCAACGACGCCATTTGAAAATCGAGAAAACGAGAGCCGCTAAATAGTGATCTGACAAGTCAGACTCACTGTCGCTGATGCGACTACTCAAGCTTCCTCGATCTTCAACAATTAACCCACACAATCAATAAAGCAATTAAGAGCAAGGATTAAAATTTATTATACCCTACTAACAATGTATAATGGCAAGCAAGTAGGGGTCGAACACAGGAAACAACAGTGCAGAGTGTAGATAAAAATCCAAACCCTAGGTCTAATAAAGCACTTAACCAACCTAATTTCTTTTTGTGGGTTTTTAATTAATTTTTTTTAATTTTTAATTTTTAATTTTTAATTTTGTATTTTTGATTTTTAATTTTTTGATTTTTATAATTTTATATTTTATATTTTTTATTTCTTTTTTTTCAATGTTGGAAAATAAAAACAATGGAAGAAAAGACAAGATAACTATTTATAAAAAATGCAAAAAATAACCAAAAATTCAGAATTTAATTGTTTTAATATTTTTAGGATTTTTTACTGTTTTTGTGATTTTTGGGGATTTTTCAAAGTGTTTTTGATATTTTTAAAGGCTGAAATAAGAGAAATCAGTGGAAAATGTGCTGGCTGTGAGCAAAATGAGAATTAAAAATTATCAAACAGCAATCAAAATCTTTCACACTATTTTTCTAATAAAGAGATCAAAGTAAAGAACAAACAGGAACTGAGTTTGTATTTTTTGGAGTTTTCTTTAATTATATATATATTTTTTGAAGTTTTAGAGTCTTTTTAAATTTTTAGTGTTTTTCTTTTGAGATTTTTAATGATTTTTGGAATGACACTAAAATATGATAAAATAGACACTAGGGATTTTTTTTTTGGAATTTTTGGAGGTATTTTAATATTTTTTTGGTGTTTTCTAAGTTAGACAGTGAATAAAAAGCATATTTTTGATTTTTAATAAATATAAAAATATTATAAAATTAAAAACTAAAAATATAGCGTGAAAATAGAAGCATACAAGAGCTTACACCTATTTTTTGAGAATTTTTCGCAATCAATTGAGGCATGAAATAATTAGACTAAGCACATAAAAATTCTGAGCTTGGCAGGGGTATAAATGTAATTATCAAAACATCCAGGGGCTCAGATGCAAATTTCACCAAAGTGACACGCACAGCTCACGTGAAACACCATTCACAGGGGCATAATTGCAATTACTAAAAGCCGGCAGGGCATACATGCAATTTATCCAAAAAGATATTTAATTGACTACGCACAGCGATGTAATTGCAAATAGTTAAAAGTTCTGGGCCTAACATGCAAAATACCCAAAAGTCACGCGCCCCAGTCACGTGAGGTGACGTGGCGTGGACTAAAGTGCAAATAGCGAAACTGTGAGGGCCTGAGTGCAAATATTACAAAACTATTTAAACTTCAAACGGAAGTTTTTGGACTAAAGAGTGAATACCAAAAGCCGTGGGTTAAAAATGCAAAATACCCACGGGGCTCGATCTTGCGGCCGATGGCGTCCCACTTGTCCACGTGGCGCGCATCTGACGGTGCGTACCCCTTCGTCGCGGACGGCTGAGATTAGATCTTCAAGGCTCGATCGGACGGCTGGAGGCACAGGCGATCGGACGGCTGGCGTCGTGTCTGGCGGAGGTGGTCGATCCAACGGCAGGGAGGGGTTCACGAAGAACACCTCCCCAGCGAACTTCGAGCGGCGATAGCGGCCGACACACGGCCGCTCCGGCCCTAGGATCAGAGGCAAAATGATCCCGGGGCCCTTCCGCGTCAGCAGGTGGTCTCAGGCGAGGCAGGGACGGCGCAAGGTGCTCGGACGGCGGAGGCGACCTGGGCGGAGACGTCTGGGCTCGATGAAGGTCGATGGAGCCTTCTCTGGGGCTCAGACCTGCAGGGTGAGTGCGCAAAAACCAGACGAACAAAATGGTGGTGCTTGATGGTTCAGATGAGGCGATTAGTGGTGCGGGCGAAGAGCTCCGGCGAGCGACGAAGAAGGGGGCTCGGTCGGCTCGATCTGAGCGAGATCGAGGGGAGATGATGGGTGGAGCGGAGTGACGGAGTGAAGGGGAGAAGGATGGAGGTGTTTTGGATGGCGATGGACCACTGGAGTGGCCGGAAACGTCGGGCGAAGCTCAGCTCCGCCGTGGCTTCGATCGAGGGTTCTCGGCGATTGGATGAACGAAACTCAAAACTGCTATATACCTAAGCTAACCTACACTACAACTACAAGAAAATGAAGAGAAAAGAGGAGGGGACTCACCAGAGACGACGGGCGATGAGGCACGGCGGAGCTCCGGCGAGGGTCGAATCTCTTCGATTCAACGCCAAACGCTTCAAACCCAGGCTCGATTCGACGCCTGCTGTCACCAGGAACACGAAGGGCTAGGGGTTTGAGGGTAAAAATGGCGGAAGAAGGATTAAAATTCGAATTGAAGTCGGGGGTCCTCTTTTGTAGAGTTGACGAACAGCGTGGAAGACGAGGGTCCAGCGCCTCGATCGATGGTCCTCGGCCCAAGGAATCACCTGGGCGTGATTCACCATAGATCGAGGCGCAAAAATGCAGAAGACGTCAGCACGATTTGGTGCAAGGTTGGACCTAGATAATGGCGAGAGAATGGGACAAAAACCTATCTGACAAGTCTGGAAGAGGAGGTCAGACAGTTGACCGAGGTCAACAGTCAGACCAACCTGGTTGGTCCACGTGGACCAACCTGGAAAAATCTTCAAGAAATTATTTCAAAAATCGGAATAAAATAGTAAATGGATGAATTTCAATTTGGTTAAAAAATAAAAATTGTTTATTAATTTATGAAGTATTTTATTATGAATTTTATTTTATTTTTATGAGGCTTATTTTTACAAGTTCACTTTTTACCCCTTTATAGGTATAATACCTATATACTTTATTACTTTATTTTTCTTTTGTGTATTTTAATTCTATTATTTTTATTTATTATTTTCTAAAATTACAACATACTTTTATATACACAAATATATTTTTATTTTATTTTTCTGATATGTTTTGTGTATTTAATAAAGTAGAAGTATATTTAATATAGGTATAAGTACAGGTGTAATACCTATGTATCAAATATGTATATATTTTATTTTGAGTTTTATTTACATTTTTCTTCTGATTTTAATATTCACAATTATTATGAGTAATATTTACAAAAATATAAAAATATAAAAATGAACAAATAATGAATAAAGAATAAATTGAATATTTTATTCAGTACAGGTGTACAATAGGGTTCAAAACTCAACTTTCAAACCGTAGCTCCGCCAAATGCGAAACCACCACCATTAATTAGATTATTTTATTCTATATACAATTAAAGGTGAGTATGTTGCATTTGGAGTTATCGTTTGTGCGATACGGGTCTGGGAAGTTGGGATTTTGGAATCTTGTTCAGACCATAACTTTTTATCTGTACATTATTTTTCTGTGAAATCAATTTTGTATTTTTCTTTATTAAATTATCTACAACTTTCATGTACAAAGTTTCTTTATTAGATGTATAAAAAGTGGAACCAAAAATAGGTCCCAAAATGAATAAAGAAAGAATTAATAATTATAGGTATTTGGCCCTTATCTCCCCCTACTTTATTCCTTGTCGACCTATTCATCAAGATGCCTAGGTCTCGGGGTTTCGGGTCATAAAATATTTACAATATTTTATTCTCTTTCTTTTCTTTTATTTATTCTATAATTTTGGTATTAAAAACCGTATTTTATACAGTATTTACACACATATGCATGAATGCTAAAATGCATGAGTTAATGCTATTTACACGCATTTACTAGGGTTTTTAAGGCCAAAATGATAGAATAAAGATGATGAAACGTGAATTCATCAGCTATGTACAATATAAGAAAATATTTTTGTGAAATAATTTTCTAATTTTGAACTTTTTATGGATTTTTGAAAAAGTTTTGCAAATTTTTACGAAATTTTTGAAACTATTTTTTGCAAATTTTATGGAATTTTGATTTTATAAATTTTTAGGGGGTTTTCAAAAAACAGAAGAGTTAGTAAAAGAATTATGTGCAGATATTTACATGGGAGTGCATCTTGTTATTTACAAGAATTAGGTTATAGAATTTACACCAAGTATTTAGAGGTTTTAGGTTAGTGATGATTTACAGGTTTTAGGTTAGTGATGATTTACATGTTTCTATAGACAAGATTTGTGAAGAATTTTTATTTTCTTGAATTATGTATATGGTTCTCAAAATAATTTGAAAATATTTTACAAATAATTTGAAAACTTATTTTGGAAATAATTTTACAAACATTTTTACAAACATTTACAAAATTTGAAAACCATTTTGCACATATTTTCAATCAATATGTATAGATTTTTCAATGTATTTTTACAACCATTTTCCAAAGCATTTGCAAATACATTTCAAAACATTTTATTCAGTCAAAAGAAAGAAATGTTTACAAACAAACCATTTTTACAAAAGTTTGAAAACACTTCAAAAAAAGTTTTCCAAATAGTTTCAATAGTTTTTTTAAATATTTTCGAACCATTTTTCAAACCATTTTGCAAAACATTTTAAACCTGATTTATTAATCAGTATATAAAAATAATTTTATAAAAATTACACAAATTTGTACAATTATTTATTTATAGTTGATTACCACACATTCTAATTTGTATAGTATTCTTACCATATTTGTTGAAAATACGCAAGTGTGACTTATAGATACAATATATACAATGTATATACGACCCCTTATACTTAGCTTGGGCTATGTCCTCATAGGTAAGGGAGAAAAAAGGAAGACATAACTCGTGCTTCGTATAGGAAAGTTTATACTACAATGACTAAAGAATGAGAAGTCGTTCATGCTCCCTATACTTAGGATCAACTAATTCTAAGTATAGCAACTGTATACAAAATAGGGATGATTGAGGATTAGAATTTACAAAATCAACATACTCGGCTTGACCCCCTCATACTTAGGGTAAGATATCTCTAAGTATATATAGAATGTAAAAAATTGAGGACAAGCAAGAGGATGAATAATGAATAACCCAAATACACTCACCCCCTATACTTAGCATGAAGCCTATCATAAGTATAGCATAGATGAATGGGATGAGTTTAACACAGAAGAAAGAATTTGAAGAATGAAAACAAAAAGAAGAAGAAAAGAAGAAAATATACTCTAATAAAAAAATATTTGTAGGAACATTGTTTGGCTCCACGGAAGTTGTTGTAGCATTGAAGTCTTCTTCAAAAATTACTCGTACATAGTCGACAATGGCTAGGAATTAATTATGCTCTAAGTATGGCTTCAACAACCGATCATTGACTACGAAGGGTTTACGTCAGCTGACAATTCTGACATCAATACACTTCCATTGTCACGCACGATCCTGACTCTGTACGAACATGCCCACTTGCTCTTTAATTTTCCTAAAAATACCTTAATTTTATGCCAAACAACCATACTTTCTACCAACTTCGAATCTCTTTCTTCTGATGTGCTTGCCATGCTAGCATTTGACCTTCTCCATATACATCAGACTCTTGTTGTACGCATAATCTCTGAATTCCAGGAGTTTGTTCAGATCTAACTTTATCTGCTAACCACTTTTGTGTGAGTCGAGGTTGTAGATATTCACTGGCTACAATGATTTGTGAATCAATTCCACTGGTAGGTGGCATGGCTTCCCATAGACAAGGCGATAGGGCGACATGCCCAGAGGAGACTTGTAGGTCATTTTGTATGTCCAAAGAACTGAGTCCAGAAGATGCGACCAATTCTTTCTGTACGGCCTCATGAATTTCTGCAATATCTTCTTGATTTTTCTATTTGAAAGTTCAACCAAGCCATTTGACTACGGATGATAAGGAGATACGACTCAATAATCGATGCCATACTCCTTCGTTAATTTCTTATCCTCCTTATTGATGAAGTGGATGCCTCCATCTGAAATCAGAATCTTCGGAATGCTGAACTACGAGATGATGTTATCTTTCATGAACTTGCAAACTGTTTTGCTATCTGCGGCTCGAGCTGAAAAGGCATCCACCCATCAACTCACATAATCAACAATGAGAAGGATGTATTCATACCCTTGACTATTAGAAAATGGACCCATAAAATCGATGCCCCATGCATAAAACACATCCGATATTTGGATATAATTGAGGGTCATGTTGTCTTTAACTCCAAGAGTTTTTCCAATTTTCTGACAACCTATACATGCTTTCACATAGTTATATGCATCCTTGAAGGGTGTGGGCCTCCAGAGTCCACAATGAAATATCATAACTATCGTTCTTCTTCCAGAATGGTGTCCGCCTGATTCGAGCTTATGGTAGTGCTTGAGGACACTTGTGTACTCCTCTTGAGGAATCACCGATGCCAAATGCAATTCGCACCTTCCCTGAACATATGTGAATCCTCCCATTGGTAAAAATGAAGTTGGACATGAATTTGTCCTTCTTGATCCACATCTAATCTTGTGGGATCACCCTAGATGCGAGGTAATTCACAATATCGACATACCAAGGAAGAGAAGTCATGTTGATAATTGATTCATCAGGGAAAGTTTCTGGTATCTGATGAGCCTTTTTCTACCACACTTAAGAATGATATATTGTAGTATAGGAAGGCAGAAAATGATCTATCAAAAACCACAATCCTTGAATATTGTGGAGTATTTTTTTACTTGGCAAGTCTACCTAGGTCGAACACATGGAACATTGATTTTTAGTTATGTGGTTTTAAATTAATTTAAATAATTAATTAATCACAATGTTAATATGTATGTCAGAAAATAAAATGAAAATTAAACACAATGGAAGAAATGCAATGCAAGTAAACTAAATAGAGAGGACAAAGGTGAAGCACAGGATCGGTGATTTTGTACGATTTAAATCCTCAATTAGAATAGTCAGTTAATCCTCAATTAAAATCACAGATCGAAAGAGATTAAATATTCAATTCGAATAAAAGTTCAATCAAGAATGTTAATATATCTATGAATAGTCCTACAATTAATGAGATCACATAATGATTTTATCGAAGAATAATTGATCTCAAAATTCCATGTAAATTGCTCCTCAAATATAATAGCCTTTAATCTCATTAAATATAAGGGAAATAAATCGATCCTTCCTCCTCAATTGAGCCCCTACAAAGATTAAATCCTCAAATATAGATCCATAAAAATCATAAGAGGATTAATCAAATTAAAAGCCTCGACCGAATCCCTGCAAAATAATGAATCAATAATTTTCTCAATAAAAGAGCATAAATATGTCAATGATCAACCTGCATAGATCAATATCACTCCTTAAATAATATTCTATAAAAAAGTTTGATATATTCCCTGGCTATGTAAGATGCTAGAGCATGGAATAAGCTTCAAAATGACATATTATGCGCTAAAATCGGAGTTCAAATGAAACAGATAAGCAATAAACAAATTCTAGGAATTGAAATGCAATAAAAATAAATAGTTTCTTTTCAATGAGGTCCCTAGAGAAATTATCTGCAAATATCAAAAATTGGATATGCAATTTTTCCAAGATAGCACGTGTCTTGCACGTGTTGAACGTTAGGGGCTCTTTTGCGATTCTGGAGGGCAAGGGCCCTATGCAATTTCTCCTTCATGCACTTATGGTTCATGTGATCTACATGACCGGGGGCTCCTCGCAAATTCTGATAATGGTAGGGACTGAATTGTAATGATACCACTACCGCACATACGTTGCACGTGCGTAGTGTGGCTCGGAGGAGGAGGCTGCAGCTTGGGCGGAGGAAAAGGTTCAGAAGCCTGAGCCTATACGTGGCACGCATTTGGAGGTTGGACCCCGCCAAAACTCTAGGCTTGGGTCGAGGTTCGCGAGGGTCCTCACGGTGGTCAGCTGGCCGTTGGATCAAGGGTCGTCTCTGATCCAACGATGACTAGAGGTCGATGGTGAGGTTTGGCTGTGGGTAGCGGTAGAGAGCGCGATGAGGGTGTGTGGCATCTGACGGAGGATCAGTTAGGCGGCCGAGGCGAGGGCGACAGAGTGGCCGAGGGGCATTGTGGCTTGTGGCTGAGCAGCTGGTGCTCAATGATGGCCGGTAGGCCATGCAAAGTGATAGGAGGCGGAGGAGGCGCTTGACGTGCAATCTGGCAAGGGTAGAGCACGATGAGGATGGTGGAGCAGGTCAGGGTTATTGTCGACGATGAGCGGTGAAGTGTGGTGGAGAGCTCAGAACGGTGGTGGAGAGCAGAGTGGTGATATATTGTAATATAGGAAAGCAGAAAATGATCTATCAAAAACCACACTCCTTGAATTTTGAGTATTTTTTACTTGGCAAGACTACCAAGATTAAATATAGGGAATACTGATTTTTAGTTACATGGTTTTAAATTAATTTAAATAAATAATTAATCGCAATGTTGATATGTATGTCAGAAAATAAAATGAAAATTAAATGCAATGAAAGAGATGCAATGCGAATAAACTAAGTAGAGGATAAAGGTGAAGCACAAGATTTGTGATTTTATACGATTTAAATCATCAATTAGAATAGTCAGTTAATCTTTAATTGAAATCACATATCGAAAAAGATTAAATATTCACTTTGAATGCAAGTTGCAAGCAAGAATGTCACTATATCTATGAGTAGTCATGCAATTAATGAGATCACACAATGATTTTATCGAAGAATAATTGATCTCGAAATTCCCTATAAATTGCTCCTCAACTATAATAGACTTTAATATCATGAAATATCATGGAAATAAATTGATCCTTCCTACAATTGATCCCATGTAAATATTAAATCCACAAATAATGATCCACAAAAATCATAAGAGGATTAATCAAATTAAAAGCCTTGACTGAATCCCTGCATAATAATGAATCAATAATTTTCTCAATAAAAGATCACAAATATGTCAATGATCAACCTGCATAGATCAATATCATTCCTCAAATAATATTCAATAAAAAACAATGTCTGATTTGTTCCCGAGCTATTTAAGATGCTAGAGCGTGGAATAATCTTTAAAACAACATATTGTGAGCTAAAATACGACGAATCTCCATTTCATCACCTTTATTCTTTCATTTTAGCCTTTAAACCCTAGCTAAATGCATGTAGATACCATTATTTTGTACAAATTAACATTCAACATTTATTATATATATTGTTTAAAATATATTGTTTAAAGCCAACATAAAAGAATAAAGAGACCAAAAAAAAGAAATAAACTGCCATCGG
The DNA here is from genome assembly GCA_037367405.1 of Ottelia alismoides. Taxonomy (NCBI): domain Eukaryota; kingdom Viridiplantae; phylum Streptophyta; class Magnoliopsida; order Alismatales; family Hydrocharitaceae; genus Ottelia; species Ottelia alismoides. Next base: position 209,703 of record JAZKJV010011414.1, read on the forward strand.
TATTTTATGACCCTAAACCCCGAGACCAAGTCAACAATTTATTTGGTCGACAAGGAATAAAGTAGGGGGAGATAAGGGCAAAAATTATAATAAAAACCTTATTTATTCCTCAATAAGTCCATTTTGGGACCTATTTTATTTTTTTATTATTTATACATCAAATAAAGAAATTTTTACATGAAATTTTTAAGTAAAAATATAAAAAAAAATACAAAATTAATTTCACGCAAAAATAATACACAATGTACTTTTTATACTTAAAATAAAAATCCAAAACTCTAACTTCCCTGACCCATATCTTTTCTATATGAACTCAAAATGCATCAAAATCACCTTTAATTGTATATAACTTTTAAAAGGCTATTTAATGAAGGTGGTTTTACTTAATTTGGAGTTAAGATGCAAAAGTTAGGTTTTGGACCCTTATTGTAAAATATACCTATATATAAATAGAAGAGGAATTATTCTTTTACTTATTTTATACCCTTTAAATATTATTTATATTCTATTAAAAATATAAAAATAAAATAAAACCAAAACATACAATAAAGTAAATTAGTATACACAAATATATAGACGAATATACTATACTTATACCTATATAGTAAATTCCCCTATTTATTTAAGTATACATATTATATCAGAAAATACAATAAAAAAATAATTATGTATATTAAAATAAGTTATAAATATATAAATTATGTATATTAAATAATAAAATATAAAATAAAAAATAAAAGACCTAAGATATATGTAAATATACCTATAAATATACCCATAAAAAGTAACTTGTAATAAATTAACTTATAAAAATAAATAAAAAATCATATTAAAAACTACATAAAATAATAAACATTTTTTTATTTTATAACTTAAATTTAATTAATTCATTTAGTAAATATTAATTATTTTTCAAATAATTTAAGGCTATTTTTTCCTGGTTGGTCCACATAGATCAACCAGATTGCACCATCAGTTGACCTAGGTCAACTCTTCCCCTATGACTAGGCATGTCAGAACCACACTTTCACCCGGCCTTTACACTTTTTCCCTAATCGATACAAGAATTGATTTGGGTTGATTCCTTCTCAACTTTTTCTCCTTGATTCTCCGCCTATTATGCGTCATCGTCACCTCGAGGATTGCTCCGCTAAATCGAGCTAGCCAACTCGCTCGCCTGTACATAGTCATCTCCTCCTCCTTCCTCAGATTTTTGAATCGCTTTTGCCCCAACTTTTCTCCTTCTTTTGCGCTCTATGTATCAAACCTCATGATAGGAGGTTTGCCTAACATTTGGCTGGATCGAGGAAGCGACGAAGAGGGTGATTCCACATCTCCGCCGTTCACCAGCGTGAGGGTTCTATCTCATGGTCTCCAACCATTCGAGGTAACTTTTCTCGCTTTCTAGGCAGTTTAACTTATTGCCTTTCATTTCAAGAATTCATTGTATCTTTTAATTACTTGCATTAGCGCAATTTAAAGTTTAGCCTTCGCTAGAGCTCTTATGCTCTGACACCACTGTTCCACCGTGCCACCCCTAATTTTGACTCGTCAACCAACTCCTTTTCTTTCCCTCCATATTATCCATTTCTCCAGCACCTCCGTACACATCAACCCTCCTTGGATAGAGCTTACGAGGTCCTCTTCCTCCGTCGCCTACTGGACCTCACCACCACAACCCATCTCCACCCATTCCCACCCAATAAAGGGTTGTGAAGCTTCGTTTTTGTTCCTTCGTGCTAACTGTGCAGGTCTAGAGCCACAAAAGCCCCATCTGGGACGTATTCGCATCATAAGACCAGGTCCCAGGTTGCGGCACTTCATCATAGGCCTTTACCGATGAGTTCTGGACATCCTTGAGCCCTCCAGCCGCTGTGGATTTCTTCCAGGAGTGTTATGGGCCATTTTGCATCAAGGGAGATGGCATGAAGCATGCGTAAAGTCGGATCGAAGCTTGTCTTAGGAGTGTTTTTCATCTGTTCTTCCAGCACCTCTCCACATTGTTGGATGAAGGACACTCCCCAGTTTTGATCACAACCATTAGATAGACCCCCTCCAGAACTGTCGGATCAGGGGGTTGGTCTAATCACAACCATCGATCGGCGAAGCGGTATCCACTACTAGGGAGGCGACATGTGGCAAGTGAAGAGATCTGGATGGTCTGCCTCTGCACCTATTAGGGTGTAAATTTTACCCATACCCTCGTTTTTTGTTTTATTTCCATATTAGTCTTGTAATTGGTTTAACTAGTTTAAAATTTTGTGTAAAAATTGCATGTGAAACCCACATTTACTACTATTTACACTTGGGTCCAGTCCACGTCACCTTATGTACGGTTCCACTTGAGGTGGTGATTTTGTAGTAAACCCCTCTTGGGTTTTGTATTTTGTGTTTAGTATTTAAATTTTTTATATCAGTTGTAATATTTTAGGTATTTTGTAGAAACAACCTTGTCTTTATTTTTAATTGCAAAGGTACCCTTGCTAGTTCATTTAATTTTGTGCTTATATTTTATTTATTAGAAATAACATCTGTGGGCCAAAAATTTTGAAAATTTAGGGTTAAGTGCCTGCTAGTGTACACATTTATGCTATATTATTATTCGTACATTTAGGCATTTTTCCTCTTTATTAAAAATCAAAATAACACATTTTACCCCTATTTACCTTAAAAATACAAAAAATTATAAATCCTTTTTGAAAAAATACAAAAAATATTTTGTGTATTGTAGTATTTTACAACTCCATACCAAAAACCACAAAAAATATAAAAAAAGACTAAAAACTAAAAAGATCCAAAATCTACTGTAAAAATGTAAAAAACCACTAAAAATTTCAAAAATATTTATTTATGTCTCTAAATTTTCTTTATATTATTATCATCTATATATAAAATTAGTTTTGGAAAATTTTGAAGCTTTAGCTATTTTAAATTCCAAAACAATTCGATTTATTTATCTTAGTCACTGTTTTACCTTCTTTTTGACTTTAAAAATATCTAAAAATGAGTAAGAATTCCTCAAAAATGACAAAAATAGTAGAAAAATATAAAATATAAAAAATGTTATTTATGTAATTTTCAGTTATTTCTAGTTGTATTTATACATATATTTCCCTATATTGCCTATATAGTATATGTATTCCTATATTGTTATATTTAAAAGAAAAAGAAAATTAAAAAATGGAAAATATAAAAATAAAATAAAAAATAGAAAATTAAAAAAATATATAGAAACAAAAATACATAAAAAATTATAAAATTAAAAGCCCGCAAAAATTCAAAATCCTTGAAAATACCCAAAATCAATTTTTTTTCTTATTTAGCCAATTTTTATTGTTTGTCCTCTGTTGTTTCATGTGTTCGACCCCTACTGAACTTGTCCATTATACAATCTATTGTAGGTAATAATTTTTTATTCACACCGTTTCTTGTTTTTCTATACATTGTGTGGGTTAATTGTTGCTTGACTTGGGATTTCTTGTCAGTAGCCTCAATGACAATTTATATTCGCTTTTTGTGAGGATATCTTTTGACCCGCATAAAATCTTAGTTATCAATTGGTGCGATTGTTGGGGAGCAATGTTATATAGATTGTGTATCTTTGTTTGTACCTTCTTATCTCTTTTGTCTGTTTGTCTCTTTATTTATTTGTCATTTTTTATCTAATTTTTGAGCTGTCTAACCCTCTTCCTTGTTTGAATTTGTCACGAGTGACTGTGGATTGAGGGAAGTATTCCTAGAAGTACCTACATACCCACGTGAAGCAGAGTCGACTTTTCTGACCAAGTCTACCGGAGAGAGCGATAGAGGAATGATTGGAGAAATTTTGAAGACAATGCATTTTGTCTTTTATTTCATTTCATTTTGTATTTCAAATGGAGAGAGACACACATATAATTATAATAATTTGAACTCTCCCGATTCTGCTACTTCACGAGGTCCATCGTTTGAGTGATTGTTCACTTCGATCCTCGTCGATTTTGTCATGTTTTCATTGCTTTTATTTTTCTTTGTTTTTGATTTCATTTTTATTTGTTTTGAGTGATTGATCCTTAGAATAATATTACTTGTCTATAAAATAGGTTCAAAGCTCTAATTAATTTGCATGTTCCTGTAGTTCGTTTTTTGATCTAGTCAAATTTAATTGCACTTCACTTAGACATGCAACCACATGCCGTGAGAGGCCTCTATACAACTCTTGTAGGATCCATTGTAGTGGGCACCGAGTAGCCTCCAGGATCAGACCCTTTGGTTCCTTTCTAGGTGTTTAACACTCATGCTTCACGCTAATAGCAATTATTATTCTAGGGCAATTTCATTGGCTTGCATTGCATATAGTATATGTTTCAATTCCGTGTAGCATCCTTGCATGAAGAAAGATGGATGCAAGATGAGCATTTCTACTTAGCATTCATCATTATTTTCACCTCACATTGCTTTTCTGACTCTCTCCCTCTGATTTTGACCACTTAGGATACTAAAGGAATTGATATCTCATTAGGACTCATGTATTTTTCGTAAAAAATACAAAAAAGTTACAACCAATAAATTTGGGCCTGCTAACATTACTCAACCCTAAAATCAAAAAGAAAAATTCTTGCCTTAGGGAGAGTAACCCCCTCATTGTATTTGCATTTTTTTCTTTATACGTACACACACAGGAGTAGTGCCCCAATCCCAGGCATTCCTTCATGATTGTACAACTTTGTGAAATTCGCTTAACTCTAAAATTTGACAAGATAAAAAGATCGAACTTTCACGATCAACATCGTGTTGAGTAGGTGAATTAGGGGTTTTTGTTTCTGTATATTTGTGTTTGTCTATGTGCATACTAGATCTACTCTATGCATTTGTGCCTTTTTCTTGCATATATTTATTTGACTATCATGCTCTCCCGATCCCTTCCTTTTATTTCAAAGAAGGCCGACTGGAATGATTTCTATTCGGACTTTAGGAACCCCTCGTACCCTCCAGCCAGTCCGCCTCCATTGTATCAAGAGGACTTTGCTCCTGATTCTTCTTTTTGTACATATCCGCCATCGCACTATTTCTGGCATCAGATTTTGAGTTTTACTCACCATCACCACCCTTACATTTCCCACCATTTCCCTAACCTGATATTGAACTGTGGGAGTCACCTCTCATGAAGACCACTCTTGAGCACTTGACCGTGATGGAGTGCATGAAGGAGAGGATTGATAGCCTCACTAGTATAAATAAGGGCCATAATGAAACTTCAGTGTATGATGATATATATTCATTTGAGAACAACCATGAGAGCTTGCAATCACCAAAAATACAAAAAATGAGAAAACCCTAAAAATACAAAAAGAGTCTGGGAGACACACAGTTGAGTTAGCTCGTGAGTAGAGGGCACCCCTTCCATATCCTATACTCACATACACATCCACTCCAGTTCCCACCTTTGACCCCACATATGACACTGTATAGACTACTCTTGGTCATCCTTGTGTAGATGATGATTCTGATATCATGCCTTGTATGGATGAGATCTAAAATCTAAAAAAATGTTGACTGAACCTGAAGTGGTGACATCTATTCATGAGATTATTGAGGCCCCACTTCACCAGGCCATGACCCATATATCTGCGCCCTCACCCAAAAAGATAAAGCAACAATGCATATCCGAGCTACACATTTTGACCATGGCCACTGACCATGCCATCACTCACCGCCCACACACTAGAAAGGGAACATTGTTACAACTCTTGTAAGATGCACAATTTATGACTATTCATGTGATCACATTCTCCTTGACAGTGGTGCATCGATCAATATAATACCTTTATCATTGGTACGGTCTCTTCATTAAGAGCCTCTCAAGAAGGCCATGATGAGCCGTCAGTTTGCTAATGGAACAACAAAGAGGCCAAAGGGTATTCTAGAAAATGATGTTATTCTGATTCACGACATGAGCTTAACTGTAGACTTTGTTGTTGTGCCCATGGAGACCTCCACCCCTTTGGAGCACCCACCAATCATCTTGGGACAACCTTTTCTAGCCTCTACGAGAGCCGTAATTGATTATGGATCTAGAGAGATTCGCTTTCATTCTGCTGAAGAGAGCGATGTGTTGATCACCTCACCCACCACTAACTAGAGATCCGCATCTGATGAGAGTATGCTCGTGTTATCCAACCCTGAGGCCTATGAACTTGATGCTCATATCATAGAGGTTTGCTATTAGATGGGTGATTCTGGGACCCGAGGATTCCTCTTTGGTGAGGAAGACTCGGAAAGCATATATCTTGGAGTTCCCCTTTTAGTGTGTGGCAATGCATTGATGATATCTACAGTATTTACACTATAGACACATCTGAGCAGATAGCAAACTTAGGAGAGACTACACAAACCGAATTTGACCTTACTACTTTCATACACGAATTCGGGCCTTTCTATGTAGACCTAGTTGAGGCTTCCCAGGCCAAACATGAACACACTACTTTCACTGACCATTTCATGCCTTTCCACACTGAGATTGCTAAGGACCTTCATCAGGTCAACCTTGATCAGTTTGTGTTTGATGAAGACCCCTATATCGATCTGCACCTTGTTAGATCCATTCCTCAGCGATTACGCAAGAAGGTCCACTTTCTACCTTCTTAACCACTATATAACTGATGAATCTCTGATTCTCATTCTTTATTCTTTTGTTTTAGATCTTTCTTTTAGCAAAACCATCTATAAACACCTGTAAATATAATAAATTAACTTTGTGCATGCCTTTGTTAATACCTCATAATTAACACCTATTTACCAAAAGTAAAAGAATAAAGAGAAAAGAAAAAGAAGGATGTATTTAGAATAAATACAGAGTGACCCAAACCCGAAGAGAAGGTCAAATTTTGACCTTATCGCAAAGAAAATAAATAGAGAGAGAAAAGGGTTTACTATGTATTGTACATATCACCTATACTTGTACAAATAATTATTTAGTTATTTTACAAAATATAAATATTTTTTATTTTTCAATACTTGCATAATGTCTTAATAATAATATAAAAATGAAATAAAAATCATAAAAAAATAAAATAAAAATAAGAACAAACAATTCCTTGTAGAAAAACACATGTATATAATACAATACCTATTTATTTTACAACCTTAATTAGTTTATAAAAATCAAATAAAAAACTTTTTGTATTCCGTATATTATTGTGTAAATAAATAAAATATAAAATAAAAGTATTTTTGTAAAAATAATAAAATAAAATTACTTGTACATAATACATAGGTATATTATACCAATATATAATACTATATACCGTATATAACTTATTTTTTTTCACAAAAATAATTAAAAATCATAGAAAAATAGTTTATAAAACAATAAACATTTTTTATTTTTATACACTTTTTATTTTAAAATCATTTACTAGTTTATATTTAATTTTCTGTTATTTTTGTAAATTCTGATCTCTGATTGGGCCACGTAGGATTGTTGACCCCGGTCAACGTCTCCTCCTAGCCAAGTCAGGTTTTCCATTGCATCACATGAGCTTCTTCTCATATTTTCCTGATCTCACCCGACCTCCTTTTACCTTGATTCCACCACCCGACTTCTCTTAGGATCCATGATCCTCGTGGATCCCTAGGCGCAGCCTGATCTGCCTAGGGTTTTGGTCGACCTATTGATCTTTCTAGATCCTCGAGCATCCTATATATTCTCTCTTCTATTCCTCCAGCCCCTCAGCTCATTCCTCGTGCCACTCTCCTCCCTTGATCACCATCAGCATCATGACATGAGCTCATAGGTGTCCTTAGGAGGTAGCATCAGCGATTGGGTGAGCCTGCTCAGCTCGTGACCAGACATCTCCGCAACGACTAGCCTCTCAGCCTTCCGAAGCTAGGTATAGGAAATAACCCTGCCATCCATCTCTGCCTGATGTTGCTGAGCTCTTCAGAAGCCTCAGGTATCCTTCATTTCATCCCCATTTCCATGTTCGCTTGGATTTCGTCTTTCATCGCTGCTGCATTTCTTCACCTCCGACCGACTCGTCGGAGCCCTATCACACACATAATTATTCACACAGATTGACCTCGCTACTCGCCATCATCCTTCCTATGGATCCTTTCCCCCTTAGGCTTGTTCATAAGAATGAGATTAAGGTCAGATCTCCTTCCCCCATATCCGCTGGAGATCGAACCCATTCCCACATCGCTTCTTTCTGCTTTCCCATGCAATAACTCAATCGGAGCATTTCCCCCGAGTTTCTCTACCCTCTGTAGGTGCTGGTTCGTGCTAGGAGACCTATTTGATACCCTAGTTGCTCCACCGGAGCAGCTCCAGGAGGAGCTTCATCACGACGCCAAACCAACCGTCCTTCCTTCCATCAGAGCATCTTACTCGAAGCGGAGTGCTCTCATGACTGTGCTGGACTTCTCAGAGACTTCATTGGAGTGATGTAGCACTCTCCACACTCAAGCGAAGGTCTCTAGACTCGAGTTCATCCAGGACCCTCTCCTGTCGTTCGATATGGAGCCGTTCCCCAAAATTTGATCCAGGCCACCCGATTGCGTCTTATTCTGACGCTCGGATCTGGTTTGGGCCCCCATCTACGCCGCTCGACCAACACAATCTGCAGGCCATTGGATCAGACACTGTATCAGATCTAACCTCCCATCTGCGCCACCACCTCGACCACCAGATCAGCTTTGTAAGAGAATCTAACACGCAAGCTTACCTGGGATTAGAACTGTCAGATCCACCTGGAGCAACCATCAGGTCCTTACATCAGAGACCCTCTGATGAACATGAAATTCGCCTCTTTAATAAAGTAAAATAATGTCGTAGTATAGGAGGCGAATTCGGTCGATCAAAATACCACAAACTTTGTATGTCATGGAATATTTTTACTTGGCAAGTTTACCAAGGTCGAACACATGGACACAGCTACTTAATATATTTATCAAATTTCGATTCGTGAAGCTCAATGTGATTTAATTTCAATTTCAGATCCAGATGAAGATCTATGCTATTTACAAAGTGATGCCATGATGCATGCAATTTTTTTATTTATTTTTATGCAAGTTAAAGTGATGCATGAGCAAATATTCAAGAGAATAATAAAGCCTACAATTATATACTAAAAATATGAGCAAAATATAAAATGAGATCAGTCTCAATTTAATCCATCATTAAAAAACAGTCATCAAATTAAGCAAGACAAGGAGAGCGGGGTCTCAATTACCACATAAAAAATCACTTTAATTAAAACATGAGCAAATGAGGCAATTAAGCATGCTAAAATGTAGAGGACAAAACAAGGATCAAAACAACACTAAAATCATGCAATTTGGACCTACGATGCTCAAGTTATGCTAAAAATAGTGTAAGGGAATATTGTAATAAAAATGTAATAAAATAAAGGGATAAATATTGCATTTAGGTCCCTGGAGGGACCTAAATGCAAATAGCAGAAACCGCCTGGGCCCAAGTGCAATTTTTCCATGCGCGCGGGGACGTCTTTGTAATTTCTGAAACCTTGGAGGGGCTCCCTGTAAAATACCTCAGGAACGCACGTGACACACGCGCCTGGAGGACCAAAATGAAAATTGCATTTCTTCCGGGGTCCTTCGTGCAAAATACCCAGCACCTCACGTGCAAGGCACGCGAGGGCTAGGCTCGGGTCAGCTCCTTAGGTTTGGGCCACGTGGCTGCTATCTGTGGCTCGGCTTGAGGTTCGGATAACCCGAGCCTGTAGGTTGCGCTGGTGGCTCGGGTCCACCATGTGGCATCATCAGGGCCGTCCGATCAGGAGGATCGGACGGTGCCTGTACCTTCTTCCTCCGCCTTGGCCCATCAGAGAAGGCGGGTCTCCGGTGGATTCGATGAAGCTCCGTCGTGCCCCACGAGGTCCTCTGACGGTCGGAGAAGATATCCCGGACCCTCGTGAAGCGGCTGGTGACGTGGCGGTACTCCGGTAGCGAGTGGATGGGCTGATCAATGGAGAGCCACCGGTGGCGGAGGAGAAGATCGGAGCGCATGTGTGATCGCCGCCCAAATGACAGAGGTATAGGTGTAAAGTAAATGCTAGGTCGTTGCGACCTCAATCACTCGGGCTGAGTAGATCAAGAAAATAAACCACTCACAAAGAGATCAATCAATCAAAACACAAGATAGAGCGGTCTAGCTATTAGGTTTAACCTGGTATAGCTCCCAGGGTCGAACTCAAGGAGCACAGATTGGCCTTGCGGCCTACGATGTAGTCAAGAATCCAAAAGAGTCTTTTTATGGTTTTTATTTGTTTTTGTAATTTTTTTGATTTTTTAAAAGATAAGAAATTAAGAGAAAATGAACAAACACTGGACTTCAACAATTTATACAAGACACACAAATGATGCAAAAATTATGGAAAAATGGTTTTTATGTTTTAAATGTTTTTTTTTACTGTTTTTGGTGAATTTTTGGAATTTTTCTAATGGATAAATTAATTATTAAAAATCAAACAATGCAAGAAAAATAGGGTACTGTCCAGCAAGGCTTAAGACCACAAAATAAAATAATTTTGGATCTCAAAAAGCCCTAAAGGTATTTTTCCTATATTCTAGAAAGAATAAGGAAAATTTAGGCACCCTAATTATTGTTTTTGGATTTTTAATTTATTTATTACAATTTTTATGGGTTTTTAGGGGTTTTTCAATTTTTAGGGTTTTTAAGTGATGAAAAGTAGCCAAAATTGGCTAGAAAATCAAGCAAACAGTAAACAACAATATCTAATTTTTTTGGAATTTTTGGTGAAGTTTTTATATTTTTTTGGTATTTTTAAAGTCAAACAGTAGCCAAAATATGGGTTTTTGAATTTTTAAAAATAATAAATGAAATCCAAAATGTCCCCAAAAATCATAGAAATTCCTACACCATGGCAGGAGCCATGTGTCAAAATTTCATTGGATTTGGAGTTTGTTTGATATTTTATTCAAAAATAAAGGTGGGGCACTGTGCACAGGGACCTAAGTGCAAATACCCAAAAGATCTGGGGTCCTGGTGCAAAATACCCAAGAAATCACGTGCCAAGCACGTGTCTGGGGCACACAGGGACCTAAATGTAATAAAAATAAGTTCCGAGGGCTTATTGGTAACAAGTACCAAAAGTCCAGGGACTTATATGCAATTTACCCAAAAATAATTCGCACATGTTCAAAATCAATGCTCACAGGGGTATATATGCAAATAAACAAAACATTTCATTCATTGAATAACATTCCAGAACTACAAGAGGTCTCATGCAAATAACCCAACAAAACACGTGCTAAAGCACGTGGGTCTCTACTGGCAGGGGTATAAGTGCAATTAAAATAAAGCGCGAGGTCCTTGATGCAAATTACCCAGAAAATAAACAACTAGAATTGAAAATTACAGGACTAAACTGAAATAAACAAACTACAAGGGGGCCCTATGATATTTACCCCTTTATTCGCCAACGGTCGGATGTGCGCCACGTGGGTGATCTGACGGCTAGGAATAGCTGGCGCTTCACCCCTTTGGCCTTTGGCTCTGATCGACGGCGGAGGGAGAGGCACGTGGACGATCTGACGGTGATGGACTCCGGTCTCTCTCCTCTGCTACGGATGGCTCCGATGCGCTCCTCAAATGGATCAACGGTCGCTGCTCCTCAACAGATGGACGCTCAGGATCAGATCTGGAGCTGGAGCATCATCGGACGGCTCTGGAGGGTCCTCGAAGAACTGATGGCCGGCGAACTTCGCCGGCCTCGTGCGTGGACTCCGGTCCTCCTCAGCTGCGCCTGAAGGTCAGAGAAGCTCCGCTGGACGATCCCGCAGCTGCTGGTGGTGGCCAAGGCCTCGGCCGAGCCCTGGAAGGCTCCGGCGAAGTCGGGGAAGAAGAAGCTCCTGGCTGAACTGTGAAGGAGGCTCAGACACCTCCCTTGGACCTGCAAAGTAGACAAGGAGCTTCGCGGGTCGAGGGCAAAGTGCCTCGACCCAAGAAGACGGGGTGAAGGTGGACGGTGCTGCGTGGCGAATGAGCTCCGGCGAGGCGACGGCGGTGGAGCTCGACTCCCAGATCCTGTGCGATCTGGGTTGTGTGGAGGGGTGAAGAAGGTGCGTGAGGGCACGGTGAAGGTGATGGTCGGGTCGGATTGTGATGAAATCACGCGAGATGGTCGGAATCGAGAGGATGCGTCGGAGATGAAATTTGGGCGAAATCCTAAATTAGACGAAATTAAAAGGAACTAAGGGTACCTGATGGCTGAAGTAGACTGGGCTGGAGATGGGCTATCTCCGGGTCGTAGCTTCGAAGGGCGTCAAGGCCTGAAGCTCGATGCTCGACGCGGCGGCGGAGCAAGGACGGCGAGGTTACGCCGGATCGATGGAATCGCCCTCTCGCCTCACTGCAACACGGGCAAAAGCTTGCTGTCACTCTCGCCTTGCCGATGGAGGTCACGGGGAAGAAGGAGATGGGCCAAAAGATGCGGCGCGAGGGCGGCGGAGATGGTGGTTTTATAATGTGACCGGGCGATTAGGGTTGCGTGAGGACAGCAAAGGAAGGCGTGATTTTGATGGCGGAGGATCCGGCGAGGGAGAGGGATGTGCGACGAAGAATTTGGGCGCGGGGGTTGAGTGGGAGACAGCTGGAGTCGCGTGGGAAAAATCGGGGAAGAAGGCGCGGCGCGCGACGGCCAGAAAAGGAAAGAGGCGCGGGGGAGTTGACCGGGGTCAACATTCCCCCGTGGCCCAATCAGGAGCGGCCACATGTGCCCGAACTTTGACCATTTATTTTAGGGCAAAAATAGGTCGAATTAAAGAAAACTTAAAACATGAAATATTTTTCTTTTATTTTTTTCTATTTTTTGGTGATTTTTAATTAATTTTTGGAAATAAAAATAGGTTAGCTCTATATATAGGTATATGTACACTACATGAATTTTTATTTTTGATTTTTTATTTGTTATTTTTTTTGTGTTTTTATGCTCATTTTGTATTTTATTTATTTACAAGATGAAATATGGAATAAAAGAATATTTTTATTTTATTTTTATCACTTTTATACAAGGGTGAAATAAATAAATATATACATTTATATACATGGTATAAATACAATGTATTTTTGTATTTTCAATTTTGTAATTTTTATTTGATTTTTGTTTTGTTTCTTTTTATTTATTTTATTTACAAAAGGTAATATAGAATATTTACAAAAAGTTTAGAAAATAAATGAATTTATTTATAGGTTAAATAAATGCAAGAGTGTGGTTTATACACAAGGTGAAGGAAGGGTATTTTTGGAATTTTTGATTTTTATCTTTTTATTTTGTTTTTAATAGAATATACATACAATATGTACAAGCTTCTTTTTGGGTGAGGAAAATATATAGTTTAATTTATTTACAAATATAAACAAGTGAGCTCCTATCTCCCTCTACTTTGGCTTTTATGCGGTCAGGCCCATGCTGAGCCCTCCCTTGGGTTAGGTTGCTCAATATTTATTCTAAATATTTCCCTCTTTTTCTTTTTGCTCTTTATTCTTTTATTTTGTGCACAAAAACATGCTAATTATAGGTTTTTACACAATGCATGCTTTTGGTATTTATTGGTATTTACACATATCTACATGTATTTGCAAAGGTTTTTGTAGCTAAAATAGAAGAATAAAGAGTGATGAATGGGTATTCATCAATGTGCCAACTCCGATCATTGGCGTCTTGAGCACCTGCAGGTGTTAGGAATAGCCGAAGCATGCTCGTGCGTGAGTTAGAGTGGAGTGGATGGTGAGTGAAGGTCCAGTGGGGCGGAGGAAGCGGAGGACCTGGGTGTCTTCTCCGGCGAAGCAGGAGGAGACTTGAATCGGAGTGGTTGGGGTTGTGAAGAAGAAGGGAATGGTCGGCGAAGATCGGAGTGAGATGGTGGCGATGCTGGCCTAGTCGGAGGAAGGTGAACGATGATGGGTATGAAGGGAAAATTAGGAGAAAATTGAGGGAAAATTTGCCTTGCCGGAGCAAGGCGAATGGCGACGGGGGTAGCTTGGGCTGAGGCTCAATAGAGCCTCGGGTCGTCGCCCGGCGAGGTCAGCCGGGCCTCGGGGCTTGGAGGAGCCTAATGGCGTCCGCAGCACGACCATTTGGCTGTGGGTCAACACCGGGAGAGAAGCCTTGATCGCCTCTACGCCCCACCCGCTTCGCTGTCACCGGAGGGGCGGGGGAGACTGGGCTTATGCCCAAAATGGTGGACGAAGGTCGGAGGTGGCCGGAGGTGGGCTTATATAGGTGGAGAGGGTCGGAAGGTTATGTGGTAGAGGGACGTTTTGGAGCGGAGGATTAAAGGCGTAGGAATGATGGTGGCGTGTGTTGATGGTGGCACGAAGATGGCGGAGGGAAGGGGGATGTGGGGCGGCTGTTAGGAGAGAGAGGGATGGCCGGAAGTGGCGGCCAAAAATGGAAGGGGACGGAGTGGCTGCAAGTCGTAACGTCTGGGGGAAGAAACGGCTGGAGGAGGACGATGAGCCACAACCATTGGATCGTGAGATCCAACAGCTGGGAGTGGAGCACGAGGGAACGATCGAGATTGAATTGGCGGGATCTAACAGTGAGAGGGAGCGGGGTGACGTGGCACATGGGTAGGCGTTAGATAGGATATGATCGAGCGGTGGAGGTTGAAGGGAGACGTGGCGCGAGGAGGGGCGTTAGATGGAGGAGGGATCGGACGACTGTGGATTCGGCGCTAGTGGGCGGTCGTGATTTGATCTGGGAATGCATCTGACGGCTGGGAAGTGGGGCACGGGGGACGGTTCAGATGAAGGCGAGACAGAGGGGTTCCAACGACCGAGGGAGATGCCGGGTGGCGGGAAGAGAGGCAGGCCACGTGGGCGGCCCAGAGGGCGCCACGTGGCCCAATCAGATAAATTCAAATAAAAATATAAAGAAAAATAGAAAAAAATAGTAAGAAGTCGAATTAGGAAAAAGTCAAAACATGGAAGTTGCTCGTCTCGACGAGATCTACAACTTTTATGTTGGTCAAAAAGCCAAAAGAGGTCAACTGTACAAAACACATTTTGGGGGTATTTTTAGGGGAATAAAAACACCGATTTTGTGGTTTTGAGATGTTTTTGTATTTTTTATCTTTTTAATGGTCAGTGATTTATAGACAATTATTCTACCTAATTTTTAGGGATTTTTGAGGATAAAATAATTACAAGAAAAATAGAGGAAATTAAATACAATAAATTAATGGTAATTTATACACATTATACTACAGGATAAAAACAAGGAATTAGAGGGTAATTTTATTGGATTGATTAAGCAGGGGTTTTAATTAGCAGATTTTAGCATGATGAATTCGAGATTCATCATACCCCTGTACTTAAACCATGCTCGTCCTCGAGCATCTAAAGAATGAAGGAGTCAGATTAATTCCTGATAGTGCGCGTGGAATTTTCAAGGCTTGATCTTTCGAAGACTCTTGACCTAAGTGATCCTAAAGTTCCGGGTTTATCCAAGCCTTAGTTAGAAGGAATCCAACTTCTCTGATTATCAGACTCTCTTTTTGTACATATAATATAAGGATATGACATTTAGTGTACTGCATTTCATGAGAGCCGAGGCGATGCATCACTCAAAGTTCCAATCCCAAAGACTCTCCTCTAGACCTAATCCTCAATACTAGGGAATATGTCTATTCTTACTTCAGTCAACCGTCCCATTAGTTTGTCAGACTTGAAATGTTGATGGACGGCCAGATGATGGAGGTAATGGGATGGTGTCTATTTTTCTCACCCTCACATTGGAACAAGGGGCCTCTCGAGTGCCTTTTTACTCAACACATGTAAATTTTAATTTTTGTTGATCAATGTGTCCGTCAAAAGAGTTGGAGTCGTCTGCACTTGTTTTTCTGGGAGTACACCGGGGTGTGTCTTTTCTGAGTATCTAAGATACCTTCGACACCCAGACTTGTATCGCTTACGATACAGGGCCCTTTTTGTGGTGTCAACCCGACTCCTTGGTCCTAATTAGCGCTTGGTCCTAGTGGACACTTTGAAAATGTTTGGGAGCGCTCGCCATTGGTGGAAGCTCATTTGTATTTTGACTTTGGTATTAAGAGCTTTTTCTTTGACATTTCATTTCTTTTGTTGGATAGCTCCACTGTTTTTACCAAAAGTTGGCGCACACTGATCAACAAATTCCTTTAAGTTTCATCACACCCTGACACATAGGTAAATATCAAAAAGATAGCATATGAATCTTGTTCACATACTGGCTAGGGTTTTGCTGACACTCAGGTTTTCTGAAGCCTTCATTAACTTTATCCCATCCTCGAATATCATTAGAACGGGTCTAAACTCAAATCTCTGGTCCTAGTTCCTCAAGTGATATCTCAACTCAGCTCATCAATCATGTAGTTGGAGACGTGACTGTGCTGATAATATTTTCTTGAAGGTAGAGATGAAGAGTGCAATATAGCACTCAAATCTTTCAAACCAGGGAAGTGTGGATATTTAAGTCTTTAAAAACCCTAATGACTAAGGTATGTTAACTCAGACTCTCTAGATCACAGAAATCTAGTGTCCTCAAAATCCTCAAGCCTTGAGTGAGTGCGAATGTGTCAGGAATACACCAACTCCTTAGGTTAGTGATTATTGTGTGATTTTTGGTTTTTTGCAGATTTTTATGGGTTTTATTTTTTTTAATTTTTTTAAATATTTTTTTAATACATGAATATTTACAAAAATTAATCCCTCAATTTTTAATAAATAATTTTTATAGGTTTTTTCCCAGTTCACAAGTTTACCAAAACCCAGCCCGAAAAATAAAATTTAAAAAAGTTTTAAAAACACAAGCTAAGGCTAAAGTAAATATACAATAATATACGGTATACCCCCTATACTTAAAATTTGCTATGTCCTCATAGCACAAGTGCCATGAAGCCAAGGCTCTGTTCAAATATAGGGTGATATAGCGGAACTGAGGAGGAGGGTCCCCCTATACTTAACCCAAAATCGACCTAAGTACAAGAAGATAGAACGAGGGATGGATGAGCAGGCAGGTCCCCCCTATACTTAGGCTACAAATAGCCTAAGTAAGGTCTGAATTAGGGGGGGGTGTCCTATGATACAAGGGTGAGGGGGAGGGGGTTCGTGAAATATACAGATAGAGAGAGAGAGAGACACATAGCGAGAGAGAGATATACAGGGGGAAGGGAGATGTGGTGAGGTTAGTGTATATGTGCAAGTGTGCGTGTGTGTGTGTGGGGGGGGTAGATCATCAAGTGATCATCTCTCTCTTTTTTTGTTTACAACATACAGAACTGGAAATAAATATGTAGATGCAAGTTTTTTTGTTTACAATATGCAATGCAATCGGACTGCTAAAAATCCTCAAATTTCTTCCAAATGTCTTTTGCGGCCTCTTCAGCGGAAGCTCCCGACTTCACGCCTCCATGAGGATCAAGCGTCCTCGATCATCATGGGCCCTGCCACAAAAGAGAAAAGTTAGACACACGAGAAATTAAATTAGCAGATATGATGCAAAAATGGATGCATGAACTGAGGTCCTAAAAAAATGAAATTACTCAATAAAAAATCAAAATTCAAAAAATTAAGCAAAGCTGTGTCCCCGGCAACGGCACCATTTGATGAAAGTGAAATTCACCTCTTTAATAAAGTAAAATAATGTCGTAGTATAGGAGGCGAATTCGGTCGATCAAAATACCACAAACTTTGAATGTCGTGGAATATTTTTACTTGGCAAGTTTACCAAGGTCAAACACAGGGACACGACTACTTAATTTATTTATCGAATTTCGATTCATGAAGCTCAATGTGATTTAATTTCAATTTCAGATCCAGATGAAGATCTATGCTATTTACAAAGCGATGCCATGATGCATGCAATTTTTTTATTTATTTTTATGCAAGTTAAAGTGATGCATGAGCAAATATGCAAGAGAATAATAAAGCCTACAATTATGCCCTAAAAATGTGAGCAAAATATAAAATGAGATCAGTGTCAATTTAATCCATCATTAAAAAAGCGGTCATAAAATTAAGCAAGACAAGGAGAGCGAGGTCTCAATTACCACATAAAAATCACTTTAATTAAAACAGGAGCAAATGAGACAATTAAGCATGCTAAAATGTAGCGGACAAAACAAGGATCAAAACGACACTAAAATCATGCAATTGGACCTACGATGCTCAAGTTATGCTAAAAACAGTGCAAGGGCATAATTGTAATAAAAATGCAATAAAATAAAGGGATAAATATTGCATTTAGGTCCCTGGAGGTACCTAAATGCAAATAGCAAAAACCGTCTGGGCCCAAGTGCAATTTTTCCATACGTGTGGGGACCTCTTTGTAATTTTTGAAACCTTGGAGGGGCTCCTTGTAAAATACCCCATGCGTGCACATGACACACGCGCCTGGAGGACCAAAATGAAAATTGCATTTCTTCCGGGGTCCTTCATGCAAAATACCCAGCACCTCACGTGCAAGGCATGCGAGGGCTAGGATCGGGTCAACTCCTTAGGTTTTGGCCACGTGGCTGCTGTCTGTGGCTCGACTTGAGGTTCGGATAACCCGAGCCTGTAGGTTGGGCTTGAGGCTCGGGTCCACCACGTGGCATCATCAGGGCCGTTCGATCAGGAGGATCGAACGGTGCCTGTACCTTCTTCCTCCGCCTTGGCCCACCGGAGAAGGCGGGTCTTCGGTGGACTCGATGAAGCTCCGCCGTGCCCCGCGAGGTTCTCTGATGGTCGGAGAAGATAGCCCGGACCCTTGCGAAGCGGCTGGTGACGTGGCGGTGCTCCGGCAGCGAGTGGATGGGCTGATCAATAGCGAGCCATCGGTGGCGGAGGAGAAGATCGGAGCGCATGTGCCAACTCCGATCATTGGCATCTTGAGCACCTGCAGGTGTTAGGAATAGCCGAAGCGTGCTCGTGCGTGAGTTAGAGTGGAGTGGAGGGTGAGTGGAGGTCCAGTGGGGCGGAGGAAGCGGAGGACCTGGGTGTCTTCTCCGGCGAAGCAGGAGGAGACTTGAATCGGAGTGGTTGGGGTTGTGAAGAAGAAGGGAATGGTCGGCGAAGATCGGAGTGAGATGGTGGCGATGCTGGAGTAGTCAGAGGAAGGTGAACGATGATGGGCATGAAGGGAAAATTAGGAGAAAATTAAGGGAAAATTTGCCTTGCCGGAGCAAGGCGAATGGCGATGGGGGTAGCTTGGGTTGAGGCTCAATAGAGCCTCGGTTCGTCGCCCAACGAGGTCAGCCGGGCCTCGGGGCTTGGCGGAGCCTAATGGCATCCGCAGCACGGCCATTTGGCCGTGGGTCAACACCGGGCGAGAAGCCATGATCGCCTCTACGCCCCGCCCGCTCCGCTGTCACCGGAGGGGCGGGGGAGACTGGGCTTATGCCCAAAATGGTGGACGAAGGTCGGAGGTGGCCGGAGGTGGGCTTATATAGGTGGAGAGGGTCGGACGGTTATGTGGTAGAGGGGCGTTTTGGAGTGGAGGATTAAAGGCGTAGGAGTGATGGTGGCGTGTGTTGATGGTGGCGCGAAGATGGTGGAGGGAAGGGGGACGTGGGGCAGCCATTAGGAGAGAGAGGGATGGCCGGAGGTGGCGGCCAAAAATGGAAGGGGATGGAGTGGCTGCAAGTCGTAATGTCTGGGGGAAGAAACGACTGGAGGAGGACGATGAGCCACATCCGTTGGATCGTGAGATCCAACGGCTGGGTGTGGAGCGCGAGGGAACGATCGAGATTGAATTGGGGGGATCTAACGGTGAGAGGGAGCAGGGTGACATGGCACATGGGTAGGCGTTAGATAGGATACGATCTAGCGGTGGAGGTTGAAGGGAGACGCGGCGCGAGGAGGGGCGTTAGATGGAGGAGGGATCGGACGGCTGTGGATTCGACGCTAGTGGGCGGCCGTGATTTAATATGGGAATGCTTCTGACGGCTGGGAAGTGGGGCGTGGGGGACGATTCAGATGAAGGCGAGACAGAGGGGATCCAACGGCCGAGGGAGATGCTGGGTGGCAGGAAGAGAGGCGGGCCACGTGGGCGGCCCAGAGGGCGCCACGTGGCCCAATCAGATAAATTCAAATAAAAATGTAAAGAAAAATAGAAAAGAAATAGTAAGAGGTCGAATTTGGAAAAAGTCAAAACATGGAAGTTGCTCGTCTCGACGAGATCTACAACTTTCATGTTGGTCAAAAAGCCAAAAGAGGTCAACTGTACAAAACACATTTTTGGGGGTATTTTTAGGGGAATAAAAACACCGATTTTGTGGTTTTGAGATGTTTTTGTATTTTTTTATCTTTTTAATGGTCAGTGATTTATAGGCAATTATTCTACCTAATTTTTAGGGATTTTTGAGGATAAAATAATTACAAGAAAAATAGAGGAAATTAAATACAATAAATTAATGGTAATTTATACACATTATACTACAGGATAAAAACAAGGAATTAGAGGGTAATTTTACTGGATTGATTAAGCATGGGTTTTAATTATCAGATTTTAGCATGATGAATACGAGATTCATCACCCTCCCCGCACGTGCCACATGCCCCCTGCTTACGTATATTTTGCTTTGCTCTATATGTTGTCTTATTTAGCTATTAGTCTAGTAAATAAAATGTTTAGTTAAAAACATTTGCTGATTAAACCCTCTAGTTTTCGTATTTGCATTTAAGTCCATTCGAGTTTGAGTAACGTGTCTCTATGTGCTTACTGGGTTAATTGCAATATTTATCCTGAACTTTTACACTATTATGAACTGAATGAAATGTTTTCATAATTGCACTTATACCCCTATGAGCCTGGATCATGTGCTGCATATGTTTTGGGTGGACTAATTGCATCTTTAGCCCTAGAGCTTTAATATTTGTTATCTGTTTGTCCCTAAAAATTGAAGTATTTATGTTTGGGTCCTTGTGAACTGTTTTTAATTTGCATGCCTTTTGTGTGATGAAATAAATATCACATTGATCTCAAAAATTACCTAAAAATTACCTATAGCTCCTGCTAGTGTGTTTTATTTATGGTAATTTTTGTGTGTTGTTTTGATTTTTTTCTTTTATTAAAAATTCAAAAACTCTTAAAAAGTGCTATATTTGCCTTATAAAAATTATAAAAATTTGAAAAATGTTTTAAAAAGTCCACAAAATTTTCTACATGTGTATTTTGTTGTGTTTTACTTCCAATATTATTTTTCTTTGAAAATGCCTCTTAAAAACCCTAAAAATTACAGAACACTCAAAATCTTATAAAAATTGTATCAATCAAAGAAAAATCCAAAAATAGTGTTTTCATGTTTGTAAATTTTTACTTCTATTTTATCATAAAAATACCATCCAAGAACTTTGGGCATTTTAAATATTTTTAATTAGCAAATTGATCTTGGTTGTGCACTATTTTGCATTTCTATCACTGTTTGATTTTTAGAAATTCACAAAAAGATCTGAAAGTTCTCTAAAAATTACCAAAAATCTTAACCTAGAAAACCCTAAATATTTTCTCTGTAATTTTCTGAGCATTTTTAACTATTTTGAATTGGTTGTGCTTGTTTCATTTTATTGAAAATTAAAAATTTTAAAAATTAAAAACAAACAAAAAAAACTTTATTTTTAGAGATCCGACTACTTAGTTTTTAAATCGTGCTCCTTGTGTTAGACCATGGTCGCTATACCAGGTAAATAAAATAGCGAAACCACTTACATTTGATTGATTGATTTCTTGAGTGGTTTATTTTTCTTGTGACCCGTTTGATTGAGTGGGGACAACGACATTTGTTCTATTTATTCCACCTTAGTTGATCGGATTTATATGTCATCAGAATGGCGCCGTTGTTGGGGAGTACGGCTTAGTAGTTAGATTTCAGTTTTTGATTATGTTTATATCTATCCATTATAACTATTTTCTGACCTTACTCTGTTTCGCTTTTTATACGAGGAACCACCTGAGGGATGATTTGGATCGCTTTTGGAGGAGCCCGCATCTGAGGAGGTGCAGAGGAGAGGGGATAGTTATAGTTGATAGATAGTTTTATTTTCTTTAAAAAACCATTATTGTAATAACTTTGACTCTTGAGACTCTCTTTGGACACTTAGACTATTTGGGGTCTATTTCGCCGAGTACCGATGCACTCAGGGAACCTCACCACGATTTTTCGAGGTTTTTTGCGTTTCTTTTCTATTTGATTCCGGAGTATTTGGCTCCTAGATTTAGGATTTCTATTTTGCTTGATCTCATAATAAGCTAGGTCCAAACACCTTAATATCTTATCTGTTCCTATATAACATAACTGGACTTAGTAAAAATAAACACAAAAAGTTAACTTAATTGGTTAGGAGACCATGCACCAAGAGAGAGCGCTTGCAGGACCCACTGTGGTTGGCACTGATCGCCCTCTAAGACCGGACTCAGATCTTTTCTCTGATTAGTTAACTATAGTTCTTTACGCTAATAGAAGTTGCTCATCTTAGGGATGATTTCCTCGAGCATCATATATGTAGTTTTATTTCTGTCTTTATTTTATGCGCGGATCACCCTGCATGTAGAGTGCTGGAGCAAGGTACGCATTTCTATCTTTGCGTGCATCATTGTGTTTGATTGCGCATCAGCTTTTTCGACTTCCTCCCCTTGTTTTCTTGGACTTAAAATAACAAGGAAATCAGAATATTCATTAGGCGTTGTATTCTTTCAGAAAAATGCATAAAAAGTAACGACCAATAAAATTTGGGATTTCTAAAGAAAACTTGACCGAAAATCAAACTTCACATAAAAAAAATCTTTATTTTGGGGAGATTCACCCCTCCTTGTTTGATTTATCTACTACGAGAGAGCGACCCGCACACTAGGATAGAGCCACGCCTAAACTCTCTTCAGACTAATGGTTCTTGTGATCAATTGTTCTCCAATGAGGATTTCACCGGGTAGCCGGTAATCGTTCGGGACTTCCATAGCAGATTGGGCAGATCGGGTAGACGGTAGATGATCATCACTCATACTGGCTGGGAAAAACTGTTTGTGAGATCCGGGATAGTCTCCTGGGAGCATTGGGCTCCTAACAGCTTGCTTAACTACTCCGATAGATTGAATTATCACCTAAATAAAATTTGACATGATTAACGACCGAACTTTCACGGTCATCAACTTACGTTACGTAGGTGAATTGGGGTTTTGATTTCTCATCTTGTTTACATCCCAGATCCAACCTTCATAAATCCCCCCATCATGATGATGGGAAGAGGTCCCTTAGGCTGCCTCTGGCAGCATCGCTTTCTAGCACTCCAGCCCGTTCCTCTGGGACGGTTTCAGACAGCTCATACCCACTCTCTAAACCTGAATTTGCCTCCACCATGTTCCCCCTGAACCACCCTAATTTCACAACTGAGATACCCATATAGAGGCCAACACAACTATATGTTCATTTGATAGTTGTAGAGACCAGAGACATGACGAACAGTGAGGAAAGGACCGATGAGTAGACACAAGGATCAATGTTTGTATTGGATGAGGCTGCCATCAACAACTCCTTGCTAGCTTCCTTGGAGACCATATAGAGATAGATCAGGGACCAAGGAGCATTCATGGCAGAGGTGAGGCTAGAGCTCACGCAGATGCGAGCTGGCAGAGAAAGACACCGAGACCAGCCTGTGGAGACATACCCAGAGTTGAGGGAGGAAACATACGTCAGGATGAGCCGTAGGAGCCAGCGAGATTAGCATGCACGATGATGCAGTTGCACAATCCTGGTGCAACCCTCACCCACAGATGGATCCAGCTGCCAGAGATCCTTGGCAACATCGAGCTTCTCCCTCAGACCTTTCAATTATTGCCCAGATTCCATGGGCTAGCCATCGAGGAGCCCCATCTCCATCTGCAGAAGTTTGAAATAATAGGCAGCACTGTTCACGACATATTTGTGAACGAGGACCCGATCAAGCTGATTGCCTTCCTGTTCTCCTTGGTTGACAAAGCAGCCTACTGGTTAAAGCACTTGGGGAGGGTAGTCACTACTTAGGAGCAGCTCCGGACCGAGTACTTGAAGAAGTACTATCCACTCGGCCATACCAACATAGCACGAGCTATGACCAACAACTTCACGATGATCCCAAACGAGCAACTTCATGAATTCTGGGATCGATTCAGAGAGCTCATCGACATATGTCCACATCACGAGATCAGCAAGCCCAACCTCGTTCAGAGTTTCTTTTGTGGGCTGACACCTGAGCTGCAGGGGCTAGTGAACGCCTCTTGTGGAGGTTCCTACTTCGCCAAGGATGAAGACCAGGTCTGTGCCATCTACGAGGAGATGACAGAAAACTACACTGTGATATCCCAGACCCGCTTCTACACTCAGGGGAAGCCTCTCCTGTAGGTAGTTTCATATCAGAAGATTGCACGCGTTGATGCTGGTCCCTCCACTTCTTCGTTAACAGCAACACTAGTTGAGTCTTCAGCTGCTGACATGGGCATTAACAACCAAAAGTTGGATCGGATCGAGATTATAGAGAAGAAGCATATCCAAGGCATGGACAAGCTCAACAAGATTGATGAGCTTGCCTAGACCTTGAGTGACTTGAAGACCCAGATCATGTGTCCAAGAGGCATAGACAACTTCTCAGCCCCGTCTCAGGTCACGGACTGATCCAGGGAGCAACTCCACCCAGCCCTCCGCCTCATACCGTCAGGTTCACCACATCTAGGCATAGCCGGTCTAGCAGCTTCAGCACTACCATCAGCCACCACCATCTCCAGACACTCGGATGGTGGTCTACCAGTCGGATCAGCCCTTGGCAGCCCTTCCCCTGCCACACCTCGAGCAACAGGAGCCGTTGATCGAAGTCATCAAGATTTGATACTCCCAGTACCAACCTCAACCCAGGATTCGTTGTGACCATCCCAGCTTTTGATGATCCCCTGGAGGCACCTCTTCCCAACAACAGCCTCTAACCGAGGAAGGGCAGGGCAACCAGTCTCAGCAGCCCCAATGCTCCGACCAATACTACCAGCAGCAGGGTTCTCGTCCCCACTATCAGGGACAGTAGTGGAGGCAGCAACCTCAACAATATTCCCGGTCTCCTCCTCACTATCAACAACATCAGACTCAACCTCATTTCCAATGAGGTAACCCATCCGATTCTTATGCACCAGTCTATGAGAACCCCGATTCTCATACGCCAGTCTATGAGAACCCAACCCTTGATGACCTTGCCCAGCAAGCCTCTTTCTGGCGAGAGATGGACAAGTTCTGGCAGGAGACGAGGGAGACAATAAAGGGCAAGGCTGACATACCCTCTCAGATTGAACCTAACCTGAAAAATCTGAAGAGGAAATCTTATCAGATACAGTTCACGGAGACCACCACTCTTAGTTATATTATGGATGATTCTTCTTCTTCTTCTATATTTGATGTTGATTTTATGACACTTAGGAGCGGTAGGATGCCAGTTGTCGGCGACTCATCTGAGCGATGTCCTGATGTAAATCAGGACGCCAGATGAGGACGGAAGCGGTGCTGATGCCACTTATCATGATGATGATGGTGGTGGCGGTAACACCACCAAGGACGTTGATTCAGACGACAGTACTGAGGCTGTTGTATTTACAGTTGCAGATGGTGGTACCGAGGCCACCATGATTCCATATAATAGGCTAGAGTGCGGTGTTGATGCCACAAGTTCAGATGTTGTGGGTGGTACTGATGCCACCAAGTTACCTTATGTTGTGTTGCCTTATTCTGTACTTGAGGACAGGTACAGAAAAACACAAAAAATAGAAAAACAACAAAAATAAAAATATGAATAAAGGAAAGGTTTCTGTATCTCCTGTGAGTCCATCTATTGCACATTATGATCTTTGCATGGATTCTAGATTATTGCATGCACAGGAACCTACTCTAGACCCTAATCTCTCTAGAGAGGGTCCCTCCATCCCCTTCCCTCAAGCACTCCACTTAGGAAAGAGGACCAAAACATAAAACCAACAAAAGAGACACCGGATAAAGTTCAATGAGCAGATGATGGACATATTCCAGATATAACTGACTCTTTAGAAGGCACTAGAGCACATCCCTCTTTTCTAGAAGAACTTGAGAGAGAAGACCACCATCTGCAGGACGAAGAGGAACCACAATGCAAAGATCCATGTGCTTACCCGTGCCACTTGATTTGTTATTCAGAACCGATTACCAGTAAAGAGACCTGATGTATGAGCTGAAGGATATGGTATAATCCTCAAGTGCATCACAGAAGCGTGAGCATCGTATCGAATACGACGAAGAACAACTAGTCGGACTAGTTGTTGTATGCAGCGAAATTTAAAAAAATTTTCATGTGATGAAACCACATGATCCAAGAACAGTTCTCAGATCATTTCATCTAAAACCACATCAAGTATAAAGAAATACCTCTTGTTACGTGGTTGATCGAGTCTCTATTAAAAGAGACCTCCTGTCTCAAGTCCGATCTTCGGAGAATATGCTTGCGAGCGCGGGGATGATTCGCGTGATCCTCGCAATCCAAGAAGTTGATCCAAGCACAGTGAACTCCTGATCTCGTCGCACGAGATCAAACACCTTCTTCATGAGCGAAGCACTCCAAAGAATATGGAGAACCGAGGAACGTCGAGGCGGCGGTGCGGTGGTGAAGCGACGATGAAGTTTCTCCTCTATGGTTTGGTGGACGGCCACCAATGGAGAACAGAGGAGAGTTGGCGTGTGGAAGGAGAGAGAGAGAGAGCTTGTTGTATCTCAATAGCATAACCCTAAAGAGCAAGTGATGCCTCTGTATTCATAGAGTTTTGGTAGTCCATGGATCACAATCCATGGGATACACCAAATCAATGGATGAGATTGATTTGTGTTTAATCTAATGGTCAAGATTGTTGTTGTTAAAAACTAACAAGTAATAATTTAATTTAGATTAAATATATTTGATAAATCAAATATAATTCAATCCTAAATCAAATAAATTAAATTTTGGAGACATTAGCATGGAGATTACATCTCCCCTATAAAATAGGTAGGACGGCTACCAATTCCATATAGGACTTGGTAGCCGTCCACCATATTTCATGGTGGAGGCAATCTCAATCTCATGAGATTGCATATCTCCAAGAAAATCTCCAATATTTTTACAACAAATTTTGTCGTGATTTATTCTACAAAAATAATTCATAATTAATTTTGAGAATATTGCAATCTTGCCATTTGAAATTTGTGAATCACATTCACAACCCAAAACAAAAAAAAAACAATTTACATTTTCAATTAATTATACAATGTGAATCCAGTTCACACCAATAATTAATTAACAAATATAAATCATAATAAGCTCTCTCTAATACATTATAAATCACATTTATAATATATTATGTATAATTGGATATTGCTATCCACATTATCCTTGTCTACAATAACTAAATCACATTTAATTATATTGGATAATTATCCACATGCATCAAGATAATTAAATCACATTTAATTATCAATCTCTCAATTCTTAGATATAATTCATCTATGGAATCATTCTTGAAACCTTCAAGAATAATGTTCTCTGCAGATACTTGGAGATAAGGACATGGCGATTGTATTGTTCCAAGTATAGTGACTTGGATATTGAGATCACATCTCAAATCCAGATCTCATGGACCTCCCACAGATGCTTGATTGAATCAAGGCTGAAGACCTAATCTTCTCATTGCATCTGAATCTCATTCAGACCAATGTTCAATACTTGGACTAAGATCAGGTCACTTCTCTACTGAGAGGAGTCACTAAAATCCAAACCTGTTTCATCACTCCCTCGGAATGGAAGCGTCATGGTTATACAATCGTTTATGATCACATCACCCTCAGGTATTCCCAATACCTGTACATCCTGCATACTAGAAGACCTATGATCAACCTGAAGATATAGATCAATTTTACACTGTCATCTTCAGGGTTTGATCACCAAGTTTCTCAATCTTGGTCATTGGGAATCAGTATCAATCATATGCTTTCTCAAAGCATATATCATACCTTCACATTCTTGTCATGCTTCCAAAAACGACGACCATGCATGGAATTTGATCGGTCCCAATACCTTATGAGTGAGCTCATGTCTCCCGGTTCACATGTGAACCTGTATGATCCCTTTGGGAGATCGTATTACTCATATGTCCTTACATGCACACCAGCTCGCCGATGTATAGACCTTGGTTAGGTCATCAACCTATTGGTCTGCCATATGTACACACTCAGACATATAGTAACACATCTGTCTATGGTTAGAGGATGCATGCCTATGCTGTGACAGTATTCAACATAGGTCTTTCGTTATCTCGATCTCATTAAGCAAACCCTTTGACTCAACTAATCTGACACCTCCGAATCACTATTCCCATGCAGAGAACCTGCATCAAGAGGTCGGTCAGATATCGGCCAAAAGAGAAAAGGATTGCCATCTCCTACTCAGGCTGGAGATCAACACTTTATAATCATTTGATGGTACTTGATGAGTCCTCTATCTAACTTCTTAGATATTCATCCAAGTACCAGCCTCTATGATTCAATCAATGAATCAACAGCTGTATGATCATCAAGTTGGCCATGGTACATAATCCTTGTTGTACAGAGGGACCTTATATGCAAATTAGTTATTCTTCATTTCAGATCAGGGAATGATATTCGCAATAACATTTATTGCATAATGGCTCGTCGTGGGCTCGCATGTCCAACAATCTCCCACTAGCCCAAAGAGCCATTAACGGGTTAATCTTTAAACCCACACTCATGTGACAATCATAGGACATTTAGAAAAATGTCTAGGTAAGCTGATCAGTCACTCTGTTCCCAAGAGACTACGCCAAGTCTTTTACGACACTTGCGTATCCCCTAGTAACAGTGTTCGCATCCAATGCGAATGCTGCATCTTATGAAACCAATACTCAATATTGTCAGTTACAGTGTCCTTCACACTATATCTTAATAATTATTATAACCAGTATTCCCATAATCCTTATCAGAATACCTTTATTCCTGGAGATCTCTATCTCCTAAGGCATCTACAGTTAAGACCCTTATAGATCACTATCTACAAGGTCTTAGACTTTTAAAGATAAGACTTTGAGATCACTATCTCAAAGATCTTTTCATCTTTTGAAGATATTGTTATCACTGCAATCAAGTGTTTTATCTCCTTAGTAGGATTAGTAACATTTACTACTCCCACTGCATGGTAGATATCTGACTTTCATACACATCTAGCATACACTCGGCTTCTCGTAACTAATGCACAAGGGCAAGCAGTTCTAGTATTCACTTCCTCAACTCTTTGAGGTGTTATCCCTTTAGCTAGGTCAGTACCATATCTTAAGGGAAGGAATCCTTTCTTGGATTTTTTCCAGAAAAATGGAACATGTCCAAGGAGTTCTACTAATGTGACGGTCCCAATACCCTCTTTTCTTTGCTTCTGAAAATCTTCCGAACTAAGATCTAAAAGGTATCCTTGAGATCATATCTCAAGGTATGGGATAGCCAGTCTATAAAACACTTATTATTATCCTCATATTATTCCAAATGATTAGGATATCATCTACATTTAACACGATGAACACAATGGCACTCCCACTAAGCTTCACATGGTACATCGAGATTCTATCTGAAATCATAACATTTATAATTTCATGAAATCTTATGTTCCAACTACAAGAAGCTTATTCGAATCCATAGATGGAGTTTATTTAGCTTGCATACCTTTCTTTCCTCAACCATGAAGCCCTTCACGTGAATATCCTCAGAGAGATATTCATGAAGGAATGCAATATTGACTTCCATCTTGAAGATGTCAAAGTCAAACTGTGTAGCTATAGTTGGCAATGTCCTGATGGATTTAAGCATAGCCACAGGAGAGAACGTCTCATCGTAATCGATACCTTCTCTCTGTGTGTAGCCTTTGTCCACGAGCCGTGCCTTGAAAGTCTCTACTTTCCCATCAGGTCCCCTTTTTCTCTTGAAGATCCATTTACACCCAATGTGTTTTACCCCTTTAGGTGGATCCTCTAGGGTCCATATACAACATTTGTATATGAAGTCTACTTTAGACTTTATTGCTAACATCCATCCTTCCATGCTATGATCTTCAGAAGCTTCATCACATGAAGTCAAATCATTGCCCGACTCAACTGACACATGGAATCCGTCTTCAAACTTATTTGAAGAGGTATTAGTGTTTCATCTTTAATTGTCCTTTTAGTTTCCAATTTTAGGAGCCTCATTATCTTCTCAAGATTAAATGAGTTCCTTTACTTCATTTTCATCTTGATTCTCAAGAGTCTCATCCTCTAGGAATCACATTCTCATAGATGAGATCTTTTAAGAATCTCAAGGTCATAAAGTAGATATCCAATACCATCCTTTATTTCCCTAATGAAGTAGCACTCTCAGGTGTTAAATTCCATCTTACTTGCTTGGAACCTTATTAAGGATATATATTGTAGTCTCTACTACACATATACCTTGGAAACTAAGAGGTAATTATGCTAAGAAACATCATTGACCAAATCATGTCACACATGATCCAATTGTATTCTCCCTACAACTCCATTGAGTTTAGGTTTATTAGGAGGAGTGACATAGAAATTACATTCACGTCTCTATAAGGTATTACATAAATTCATCTAATAGGTACTGATTATATAGATTAGATCAAAATCATTTAATATTCCTTCAAACTTTGGTTCTAAACCGAAATTGTGAAATCTTTGAACATTTCAAAGGGTTTTAAGTGAAGAGAAGAAATTTCATATCACAAATAATCATCAGAAGATATCACATATCCATAATGTTTATTCTGATATAGATGATTCACATACATCAATATGTATGAGATCTTAAATACCTTGAGATCTTACACCATTCCAAGTAAGGGTGTATTGGATATTTTTACTTTTGAATACAATATTCACAAATATGTAAGATTTGAACCTTTAGACAATCTAAAGTTTCATCTCTTACTAGTCTATTGATCACATCAGTAGACAAATGTCCAAGGCTTTATGCCAGATCATTGTCAAATGATCTTCATTCTCGTGTTGATCTTTTAAGGTTTAATTTCAGTATTAGAAATGTTAATGAACCATTGATTAATTTTCTAATTTAGTAGAGCCTACTAGATTTTAGATTACTATCTGAAATATCTCCATCATAACTCTTTATGATAGGTCTATTTTAGATTTCATGTTTATTCCCAACATTTAGAAATAAACAATGAGTGTATTCTAATATCTAGTCATATAGACATTCTCTAAGACTAATGGATTTCCCACTGAAATTAGAAAGTCTATTTATCCAATAGAGGTTCTTGCAACAATTGCATTAGCATCCATGTGGATGACTATTAAACCTTTAAAATCAAATTTTATAGTCTTCTAATACATATGCAAACAATTGCAAGTGTTTAACATCCATGTGGATGACTACTAAACCTTTAAAATCAAATTTTATAGTCTTCTAATACATATGCAAACAATTGCAAGTGTTATTAGAAGATTGAGATAAAGTTATTAGACTCCATCTTATCAAATAAGAAAGTCAATTTCAAAGATTATATGTAGATTATTCTGATGCACTATCCGAGTCCTTCTCAAAGGATTCTAGGTAGACATGATAATCATACTATCAACACATCGGCTTGTTGCAGTATTGGCATTCATCCAACTCTTTGGATGTCATATGGAAGTCATAGAAGTATAATCAACTCTTTGACTTTCCTTCTCACTTGGGTTAGACCCACGCTTCCATTGCGCTCCCTTCATCTATAAACAACAATTGCTTAAGACTAAGGATCTCTTATGTTGAACTCAAAAGAATTCAATGTAAGAGTATTTCAACATTAATACGTGCTTCATTCAATTCATACAATATGAATATTACGAAGCTTTATGAATGACTAGAGTATAGACAACAGAATGATGACACTCATCATATCTACATACATCTTAAACTCTTAAAACATTGGTTCAGGTAGGCATTCAAATATTTTAAATACATCATCTCTTATAGAGCCACTATTCTGCATGATGCAGTGAACCATGTCATTCATGATTAAAATGTCGAGAGCACATATGCATGCCTTAAACATCTTCTTAGATTTTATAAGGATTATTTGACAATTACGATCATCATCGACATGTCACTTCCAAAGTACATTCGATGAGATCAAGACTACAGAGACATATAAACCCTAGGTTTGTAGTCCTATTGTCTATTTAATTGTCATTCCTCATTATTATGAGGAAACTCGCACATCGCAATCACATACAATGTGTGTCCAACTGCAAGTACAATATCTTAATCATGGATTCAATCCATGATATTTTACTGGTTATTATTGAGTATAACATTGAGTGGGTTTAATGAAGAATTATCTGAAATAAGAAATTTGCATAAGTGTGTGTATACACACACACACACACATATTTCACTTTGATTTAGGAATTTTTATATCAAAGTTGTCTTGCCTTGTCAACAATGAAAGTTCATTCCCTTAATCACTTTCAATGTAAGAGATATACTTACCAATATATCTCAAGTAAGATCTGGGATCTCCTTATCTTTGTCACATCCCAATAATATGAGAACCTGTAACTCGGATAAAAAGAAGCGGGAACACATTTCGCCTTACAAATCCAACTTGTATCTCCCAATTTGCTCTTTAACACCCGGGCCCACCACCCCTAAGGTGATGTTGACCCGTCATTAGTTGAACCAACCGTTAACAGGAATACAACTCGCTATGCGCAATCCAATATCGCCCTAATAATATGAGGACCCGATATTGAGGTCACTACGCATAAGTCCTTACTCTTTCGAGAAGCAACGAGCCCGATCCAAATGGATCGTATGCATGACCTGTAACTTCGGACATGTGTCTCCTACATACAATATCTGGTAACGGAACCCTTCGCCTTGACGGGAGACCATGGATGTCACTTATGTGATCTTCCACCTCATATTAAAATTTTATCAATTATTATGAATCATATTCATATAATTAATTATTCCAAGAGAAATACACATCTATTCATAATAGAGTGTTTTAAATTGGATATAATTAACTTAATCACATTAAATTAATTATCAATATAATCCAATCAACAAACTTGATTTTACTTGAATATATGGTATTATCTCAAAGTACGTATTAATTTGAATTTTAATAGTTAGAAAATACATCATGATCTCTTACGCATCATTCGTTCCCTACCTGCTGTCATGGCCAGTACCGGCGGGAGTCGGATGGACCGCAACCGGTGCGACCCGCTACCCCAACGCTCCCCGACTAGACACCATATCCGCCTCAGGAAAAAATAATGCCGAGCCAATCACTTTGTACTTGAGATGATCATCGGTTCTTCAGCTGAAATTATACCATATAGTAATAATCAAAATAATTTTGATTATAAGGAAAATTGCTAACTAAATTCCCAATCCTATTCAAGCAAGTTGTTTGTTGATTGTGTTTCCAATTATGATCTATATCAAATCTAATCAATTTATTGGTTGAGGCCATGTCAATTAAGGAAATAATCATCATTAACTATTTCTCAAATATTTTCCATAATTATTTCATGAAATTAACAATTAATTTCACTAACTGACAATCACTTGGTTCTTGATTAGGAATGTAATTTCAGCAGTGACCCTTACTAAAATTAACATATCTCAATCAAATCAAGTCCAAATTATGCAAAATTATTTTCCAAAGATTGCTAATTTAATTTAGGACAGAACGTGAGTGATATTTCATGCATTTCTAGGTGGATCAAAAACAGTAATTAACTCATTAATCTTGTTAAGATTCGCAGTTCCCGCAACAGTAAATACATGTTCATTAAAACGACCATATCTCGAGCAAACGAAATCCAAATTACGTAAACTCAGATCCTATGATTTCCTTATATAATGGGAACAAAATCCAAGTGATTAATTTGTGTTTAAACATTTTAAACAGGGCCTAATTTATTCACTAAACAGATGTGCGAAAATGAAATGCGACAAAACTTTCGCAACCTTAACGAACCCAAGTCATCCTAGGTTTATGGATCGTATCCAAAATCTTCGACCTAAGGCTCTGATACCACTTTAAGGATATGGTATAATCCTCAAGCGCATCACGGAAGTGTAAGCATCGTATCAAATACGATGAAGAACGACTAGTCAGACTAGTTGTTCTATGCAGCAGAATTTAAAAAATTTTCATGTGATGAAACCACATTATCAAAGAATGGTTCTCGGATCGTTTCATCTAAAACCACATAAAGTATAAAGGAATACCTCTTTTAGTGTGGTTGATCGAGTGTCTATGAAAAGAGACCTCCTGTCTCAAGTCCGATCTTTGGAGAAGACACTTGCGAGCGCAGGGATGAGTCGCGTGATCCTCGCAATCCAAGAAGTTGATCCAAATACGGTGAACTCCTGATCTCATCGCACGAGATCAAACACCTTCTTTGTGAGAGAAGCACTCCAAAGAAGATGGAGAACAGAGGAACGTCGAGGCAGCGACACGGTGGCGAAGCGACGATGAAGTTTCTCCTCTAGGGTTTGGTGGATGACCACCAATGGAGAAGAGAGGAGAGTTGGCGTGTGGAAGGAGATAGAGAGAGAGAGATTGTTGTATCTCAATAGCATAACCCTAGAGAGCAAGGGATGCCTCTCTATTTATAGAGTTTTGGTAGTCCATGGATCACAATCCATGGGACACACCAAATCAATGGATGAGATTGATTTGTGTTTAATCCAATGGTCAAGATTGTTGTTGGTAAAAACCAACAACTAATAATTTAATTTAGATTAATTATATTTAATAAATCAAATATAATTCAATCCTAAATCAAATCAATCAAATATGGAGATATTAGCATGAAGATTACATCTCCTCATAAATAGGTAGGACGGCTACCAATTCCATATAGGACTTGGTAGCCATTCACCATATTTCATGGTGGAGGCAATCTCATGCAATCTCATGAGATTGCATATCTCCATGAAAATTTCCAATATTTTTACAACAACTTTTGTTTTGATTTATTCTACAAAATAATTCATAATTAATTTTGAGAATATTACAATCTTGTCATTGGAAATTTGTGAATCACACTCACAACCCAAAACAAAAAAAATATTTTACATTTTCAATTAAATTTACATTTTCAATTAATTATACAATGTGAATCTAATTCACACCAATAATTAACTAACAAATATAAATCATAATAAGCTCTCTCTAATACATTCTAAATTACATTTATAATATATTATGAATAATTGGATATTGCTATCCACATTATCCTTATCCACAATAATTAAATCACATTTAATTATATTGGATAATTATTCACATGCATCAAGATAATTAAATCACATTTAATTATCAATCTCTCAATGCTCAGATATAATTCATCTATGGAATCATTCTTGAATCCTTCAAGAATAATGTGTTTTCTCCATAGATACTTGGTGATAAGGATCGGGCGATTGTATTGTTCCATGTATAGTGACTTAGATATTGAGATCACATCTCAAATCCAGATCTCATGGACCTCCCACAGTTGCTTGACTGAATCAAGGCCGTAGACCTAATCTTCTCATTGCATCTGAATCTCATTCAGACCAATGTCCAATACTTAGACTAAGATCAGGTCACTTCTCTACTGAGAGGAGTCACTAAAATCCAAACCTGTTTCATCACTCCCTCGGAATGGAAGCATCATGGTTATACAATCATTTATGATCACATCACCCTCAGGTATTCCCAACACCTATACATCATGCATACTGGAGACCTATGATCGACCTGAAGATATAGATCAATTTTACACTGTCGTCTTCAGGGTTTGATCACCAAGTTTCTCAATCTTGGTCATTGGGAATCGGTATCGATCATATGATTTCTCAAAGCATATATCATACCTTCAAATTCTTGTCATGCTTCCAAAGTAGGATGACCATTCATGGAATTTGATCGGTCCCAATACCTCATGAGTGAGCTCATGTCTCCCGGTTCACATGTGAGCCTGTATGATCCCTTTGAGAGATCGTATTACTCTTATGTCCTTACATGCACACCAGCTCGTCGGTGTATAGACCTTGGTTAGGACATCAACCTATTGGTCTGCCAAATGTACACACTCAGACATATAGTAACACATCTGTCTATGGTCATAGTATGCATGCCTATGCTGTGACAGTATTCAACATAGGTCTTTGGTTATCTCGATCTCGTTAAGTCAACCCTTTGACTCAACTAATCTGACAACTCTGAATCACTATTCCCATGTAGAGGACCTGCATCAAGAGGTCGGTCAGATATCAGCCTAAAGAGAAAAGGATTGCCATCTCCTACTCAGGCTGGAGATCAACACGTGATAATCATTTGATGGTACTTGATGAGTCCTCTATCTAACTCCTTAGATATTCATCCAAGTACCAGCCTCTATGATTCAATCAATGAATCAACAAATGTATGATCATCAAGTTGGCCATGGTACATAACCCTTATTGTACAGAGGGACCTTATATGCAAATTAGTTATTCTTCATTTCAGATCAAGGAATGATATCCGCAATAACATTTATTTCATAATGGCTCACCGTGGGCTCGCATGTCCAACATGAGCTCCCTATGTCAGATGCCATATTCATGAGCAGTGGTTCAATCGTACTCTATTAGACAATGATTCTTCGATTAACCTCCTCCCATCTTACTCTACTGATTCGAGTTTGGTCCTCTTAGACAGAGCAAGATAGTCTTTCAGTTTGTTGATAGG
Organism: Ottelia alismoides; assembly: GCA_037367405.1. Classification (NCBI taxonomy): domain Eukaryota; kingdom Viridiplantae; phylum Streptophyta; class Magnoliopsida; order Alismatales; family Hydrocharitaceae; genus Ottelia; species Ottelia alismoides. Next base: position 246,490 of record JAZKJV010011414.1, read on the forward strand.
CTGAAAGGGTTACTTAAGGATGTTGTCATCACAATTCAGGGCCTGAAATTCCTCGTGGACTTTGTCGTATTAGACATGGAGATCCTTGAATCTATGATAGATACCCCCATCATCTTTGGATGACCTTTCTTGGCCACAACCAAGGCAGTGTCCAATCATGATAGTAGGAAGGTATACTTTTGCATCGAGGGCAAAAGTGTACAAATAGAGACGATCTAGGAAACTAGAGCCAGAGATTCAACTTGCTCGGAGCAGACGACCGACTCGGAGCAGACGACCGACTCGGAGCAGATGACAGATGCAGATCTAGATGTCCGCTAGTGATTTTGTGATTACAAATGATGAAGCAATTTGGGCAAATCTAACATCATGAGCTCTTATCACCACTTCAGACATTATAGAGTTACATCTTACAGTGGATGAAAGTTCAGAGAGCACACTCATGGACAAGACACCTTAGAGGTTGATGATCACGATCAGGATATCAAGACAGATTTTGTTTCATGTAATTCAGATCCCTCAGATTCGACACCGATTTTTATTGGCAGAACTTTGATGATTATTTACCGTGTATGATTTCCTCAAAGACAACAACTAGGGCAGAGAGAGAGCTAGGATAGTTGACAGATATACCAGTAGGGCCATCTTCATCAGATTTATACATTCAGCGAGAGTTCTCACATACAGATCTGGCATCCTTCACACAGACATTTCAGAAGCCAGATTTGCCAGCTCCTACTTGTCCTGAATTGAAGACCTTGCCGCAGAGCATGAAGTATAGATTCCTTGGGAGTGAGCCAAATATGTTCCTAGTCATTATCTCAACAGATTTGACTGAAGACCAAGAATCACGTTTGATGGAGGTTCTTGAAAGAAACTGTAAGGCAATAGGATGTAGTGTAGCTGATCTCCGGGGGATAAGTCCGGCCATGTACTCTCACCACATCTATCTTGAAGAGGGCGTCAAGCCATCGCATTAGTTCCAACGAAGGTTGAACCCGAATCTTCGAAATGTGATCATGAAGGAAATATTGAAGTAGTGGAGCACCGATTTTATCTACCCCATCTCCGACTCCAAATGGGTTAGTCTATTTCATGTGGCACCAAAGGAGACATGTATCACCATAGTTTTGAGCGAATCTACAGAGGAGATAGCTACCCAAGTAGCCACTTCTTGTAGGGTCTGTGTGGACTATAAATGATTGAATCATGCCACCAAGAAGGATCATTTCCCTCTACCATTTATTGATCATATTATCGAGAGGCTAGATGGGAAGAGTCACTACTGCTTTCTTGACGGGTACTCGGGATACAATCAGGTGGCCATAGCAACCGAAGACCAGGAGAAACGATGCTCATGTGTCCGTTTGGAATGTATGCCTTTAGACAGATGCCCTTTGGTTTATGTAATGCCCTAGCTACATTCCAAAGGTGCATGCTTTCCATCTTCTCGAACATGGTGGGCGAATGTTTAGAGGTCTTCATAGAAGACTTTTCGGTCTATAGCGATGGGTTTGATGCTTGTCTTGACTGCCTAGACCGTGTACTTCATCATTGTATTGAGGTCAATCTTGTTCTATCCTGAGAGAAGAGTCATTTCATGATGACTTAGGGGATGGTCCTTGGCCATATCATCTCCAACAGGGGCATGGAGGTCGATCCGACCAAGGTGGATATCATCAAGAAATTCAATCCACCATACAATTTGCGACAGTTGCGACCTTTTCTAGGGCATGTCGGTTTCTACTGATGGTTCATATATGATTTCAATCGTATTTTCTGACCGCTCACTGATTTGCTGACGAAAGACACCGAGTTCATTGTAGATGATAAGTATCTTGCATCATTTAAGACTCTCAAGGGATTAGTTGTTCGAGCTCCTGTCCTTTAGCCACCTGATTGGTCTCTCCTATTTGAGATCATGACAAACGCTTCTGCTTTTGCCATATGGGTTGTGCTTGGACAGGAGAGGGATGGATTGACGTTTGATATTTACTACGCTAGCCGGACTTTGGATGCCGCTCAACAGAACTACACCGTGATTGAGAAGGAGATGCTAGCTGTAGTTTTTGCTTTGGATAAGTTTCGATCTTACATTCTTGGATCTAGAGTGACTATCCGTACGTATTACACCGCCATCCAATACCTCATGGCAAAGAAGGATGCCAAAGCCATATTGACCCGATGGATCCTTCTACTCCAGAAGTTTGATATAGAGATTAAGGATAAACCTGGAGTCAAGAATGTGGTGGTGGATTGCCTCTCCCGATTAGAGCATCTTGAGGATTCAGAGTAAACTACACCTATGACAGAGACTTTCTCAGACGAGGTGATTCTTTCCATCACCTCGCTTTCATGGTACGCTGACATTGTGAACTATCTTCTCGCCAAGGAAGTTCCACAAGGTTGGCCCAGGCAGTGACTTGAGACCTTCCTGGTGAAGGCCAAGTTGTATCATTGGGAGGATCCCACCCTTTACCATGAAGTTGGGGATAGTGTCTGGCGTCGGTGTATTCCTCAGGAGGAACACCACAACATCCTCACCTATTGCCACAAGCTTGAGGCAGGAGGACATCATTCTGGGAGATGGACAACACAGAAAGTTCTCCAATCAGGCCTTTGGTGGCATACTCTCTTCAAGGATTTAGATGAATTCATGAAGAGGTGGACTGACTGTCAGAGGATGAGCACTTGTGGACAACGTGATATGATGTCGATGTAGCCCATTCACTTCTGTGAGGTTTCTGACACATGGGTCATCGATTTCATGGGTCCCCTAAGAGTCAGGGATTTGAGTACATTCTTCTTGCTGTGGATTATTTGAGTCATTGGGTTTATGCTATCCCCGCCCGAGCTGCAGACGCTAAGACTGTTTGCAAATTTTTGAGGAAAAAAACATTTCACGGTTCGGGGTACCTAGAGTGTTGATTTCAGATGGGGGGACTCATCTTATCAATGACAAGGTAAGAGCCCTTGCTAACGAGTTCAGCATTGACCATATAGTTGCCACTTCATATCACCCTCAGACTAATGGTCTTGCTGAAGTATCGAATAGGGAGATCAAGAGTATATTGCAGAAGGTTGTCCGCCCAAACCGAAAGGATTTGTCATAGCTTTTAGACTCGGTCTTCTAGGCCTATATGACTTCATTCATGACACCTTTGGGCACATCTCCCTTTCGGCTCATTTATGGAAAGCCATGTCACTTGCTAGTGGAAATCAAGCACAAGTCACTTTGGGCAGTTACAAAGCTACTATTGGATCCCAAGAGTGTATGAGATCAAAGGAAAGCAGAATTGGCATCCCTGGAGGAGTTGAGAGACACAACCTTCTCAAGTAGCCTACAATATAAGGATAGAGTGAAGATATGATATGACTCTCACATCAGCCATAAACAGTTTGAGCCGAACCAAAGAGTATTTCTATTTGATGCTATCTTGAGATTATTTCCAGGGAAGTTACAAAGTAAATGGAAGTAGAAATATTGATATATCTGAGTTGTCATCTTATTCCACCTTTCGAGTCAACGATCAACGCTTGAAGCCATATCTTGATCATGATCCGTTGATCGTTGACGTTGCCTCTATTCATTTTGTATGAGATGTGGTCTTTGACTCACATTAGTTTCATACCATACCTGATTATCACTTCTCCTTCGCAGCTATATAGATCCAGATTGTCCACATCATTCATTCTTTTTGTCTGACATCCTATCTTCATCTTATGATTATGCTATACTTAGGGGACACTTTGGCTTAAGCATGGGGGGTATCAAACCTGTGATTATTCATTAGATTATGTTTACCTCAGTTTTGCTGCCTATACTTGGGGATATTTTACCCTAAGTATAGGGGAGGTAACACCTGTACATCATATTCCTCAGTTTTCCCCTTGTGTACAGTCTTCTATACTTAGGATTATTCGATCCTATGTATAGGGGGATCACCGACCTCTATTCATTATATTCTTTCATTCGTCGTTGTAAGATAGTATTCTTTTCATTTTCCCCATACTCAGCACGAGTTATGTCTTCTTTCATCGCTCTTTGATCACTCTGAGGACATTGTTCGAGGTAAGTATAGGGGGTTGTCGTATATATTGTATATATACTTTAGCCATAACTCGTACTTTGTGTGCGTTTCTAAAATGGCTAAAAATAAAAAAGTTAAAGACTTCTCTTGTATAAATGTTCGTAAAATGCCTTTTGTAAAAATTATTTTTGTACAAACTTTTGCAAAAATGATTTTGATTGTAAAATTTTTGTATATATGTTGGTATCAAAATTATGTATGTAGTACAAAATTTTTGAAAAACATTTGAAAAATAAATGTTTGCAAAATTTTGTTCGTAAATGTTTGTAAAAATATTTTGCTAAACTTTTCCTTCTTTCTTGCATTCAAAACTTTCCATAAAATTTTGCATATTTTGAAAAATGTTTCAAAAAGAGTTTTGTAAATACTTGCATGTATATTCTTCTGAATCATGGTTGACACTTAAACTAGTCTGGAATTAAATTGAAAAATTGAGCTTAGTTAAGACCTTAATCCACTTAACTTCAAAGGAACCTTATATGATTTGGGGTTAAGACTTTCCAGGTCCATAGAGACTTAATTCTTTGAGTCCACTAGGCTATGTTCACATGTAATCTTGATAAGCCTATGTAGAACACTTAACAATGCACACATGGCTCTCTGAGACAATGGCTTGACTTGGACACGCACCTTACATGTAGCTTAACATGGATGAGGTGGTGAGGAGGCAGAATCCTTCGGCTTGAGGTAGCATACGAGGGTAGTACTGCTAGCCAGAACCTCTCATCTTTCTCTAGGGAGGGATGTGCGCCTCAACCCGGTCTAGTGACATTGAAGTCTAAAGACAGGGGTCTGTGGGTTACAATAATGCTTCAAAAGAGGGATAGTCTACTGGCTCAAGAAGAAAAACTCCTTATGTACATGTTGCACCATGTAAATATGTTGTACATATGCACATCAAAAAAATGCAAAAATATGAAAAACTCCAAAAAAAGGTACATGCCTGATTGAAATAAAATGTATGCAGGAGTGTATATAGTGAATAAGCAAAGCTTATGTATTCCACATTCTCTTCTCATGGAAGCTTACAGATGGAGACTTAGCTACACTGGTTAAGCTCCAAGGGATACGTGGTGTGTTGATTTGATTTTATTTCCTTTTGTTAAAAATTCAAAACCCTAAAAAGTGCCATGTTTGCCTTATAAAAAATATAAAAATTTGAAAAATCTTTAAAACATTCCACAAAAATTTCTCTAGGTGTAATTTATTATTTTTTACTTCCAGTATTAATTTTGTTTGAAAATACCTCTCGAAAACCCTAAAAATTACAAAACACTCAAAATATTATACAAAATTGTATAAAATCAAAGAAAAATCCAAAAATAGTGTTTTTAGTTTCTGTTTGTAGGTTTTTACTTCTTTTATTATAAAAATACCATCCAGGAAATTTGGGCATTTTTAATATTTTTAATTTGCAAATTGATCCTGGCTGTGCACTATTTTGCATTTCTATCACTATTTAATTTTTAAAAATTCACAAAAATATATGAAAATTCTTTAAAAATTACCAAGAATACTTTAAAACCTACAAAACCCAAAAATATTTTCTCTGTAATTTTCTGATTATTTTTTACTATTTTGAAAAATACAAAAATAGTGTTGTGTGTGTGTTGTATTGCTTGTTCTTGTTTCATTTTATTGAAAATTAAAAATTTGAAAAATTAAAAACCACCAAAAAATACTTTGTTTTTAGAGATCCGACTGCTTAGTTTTTAAATCGTGCTCCTTGTGTTCGACCCTAGTTGCTATATCAGGTAAAAAAAATAGCGAGACCGCTTACATTTGATTGATTGATTTCTCGATTGGTTTATTTTTCTTGTGACCAGCTTGATTGATTAGGGACAACGACATTTGTTCTATTTATTCCACCTTAGTCAATCGGTTTTTTATGTCATCAATAACCATCTCTTTGTATATCCGCTTTCGTTTTATTTCCTTCCATCTACCGTTTTTACTCATCCACTCCATTCCGTGTGTTTGCCTTGCTTAGAATGCACTTTGTCTTGAGTATGGGGGGGGGGAGGGGGTGAATGAGTTGAGTGTCCTTTCTTCGTTCTATTTCATCACTTCTGTTGTTGCCTAAACTTAGGGCTCTTTTACCCTATGGGGGGGGGTGATGCTACATTCACCCAACATATTTTTTTCTTTTTATCGGTTTCTTTTCATTGATCTCATCCACTGTCTCCTCTCTTGTTGATTTTCTGTTAATACTTAGGGATATCTTACCCTAAGTATAGGGGGAGACAGACTGAGTTGTGATTTGTTTATTCCCACCCTTGACCCTCCCTGCACGTAGATACAACCTGCTATACTTAAGATTATTTCATCCTATGTATTGGAGGGGGTCGACTTCTCATTCATTTACTTCTTCATTCTCTCATTCTTTATTTTGTTATTGCAGTATAGGCTTTTCTATACTCATTATGAATTTTGTCTTCTCTTTTTCTCTCTAATCTATGAGAACATAGCTCAAGCTAAATATAGGGGGGTCGTATATACTTTAGCTATAACTCGTACATTTGTGTTTTCAAAGTATGGCTAAAATGCAATTAATTAAGTGTACACCATAAACTTGTATAGAAATAGACTAAAATTCTTTGTATATACTGATTAATAAATCAAGTTAAAAATATTTTTTGCAAAATGTTTGAAAAATAGTTTGAAAATCTTTTTGAAAAATCAGTTGAAAACTTTTTGGAAAATGTTTTGTTAAATGTTTTAAACCTTTGCAAAAAAGTTTTGTTTTGAAAAAGTTTCTTTTCATTGTGTGAAATAAAATGGTTTGAAAATCTATTTGCAAATGGTTTGGAAAATGGATGCAAAAATATTTTGAAAAACCTATATATATATATTATTTGAAAAATATTTGCAAAATGATTTTCACATTTTTTAAATGTTTGTTAAAATTATTGTCAAATTAGTTTGCAAAAAAAAGTTTTCAAAAGTTTGTAAAAATATTTTCAAATTATTTTGAAAATTATGTACATCCTTTACAAACCTTATACATACAATCCTGTAAATTCCTAAAACCCAACTCTTGTAAATAAAAAGATCCATTCTCGTGTAAATATATGTACTTGTTTCTTCTTCCAAAAACTTTTTATTTTGAAAAACCCCTAAAAATTTTCAAAATTAAAAATCTAAAAAAACATTTGCAAATACCTTTTCAAAAATTGCATAAAATTTGCAATTTGGATTGAAATTGATAATTGAACTAGTCTAAATTAAATATGGAGATTGGAGCTTGGTTGGACCTTAATCTACTTAATCCCAAGGATAGGAACTGGAATTAAGGTGCTCTAGGTCTTATTTCTTTGAGATCATGAGACTTGGCTCAGTGTCATCTTGACTGCCTATGTTCAATATTTCAGAGCGTACATACGACTCTTGTTGATAATGACCTCTCTTGCACACCTGCACTTCACACTTTGCTCACCTAAGTTGAAGTGGTAGAGGGCTGGATTTGCTGGCATGAGACATGAGCCAATGGAAACATCAGAAGTCACACATTTGTGGTCATTCTACCCCAACTCAATCTCCAGTATCCATGAGCTCTAAAGACATAAGTTGTGAGTAGCAATATTGATTCAAAAGAGGGATAGTCTACTGGGTCAAGAGGAAAAAGTCCATATGTAAATGTTGTTGTATATTGTATTCAGAAAAATGCGAAATCAAAAACTCTAAAAAATTAGATAGGCATGATTGAAAATAAAATGCATGTCAGAGTATGCATATAGATGTATAGTCAAATAGGCAAGCTTGAGCCTCATAGTCATATGTATGTGACCCTGCAGTTGGGTGACTTGGCTACACTAGTCAAACATCCTAGGATAGGTAGCTACACTAGCTACCATCTACTCTTCTCTCCACCTCCTCTTCTTGAGCTGGTTGTACTTGAACTTAGAAGGGAATACCCCTCTTCTCGAGGAAAGAGTTGTTGGATTGGGGAATTAGGGTCATCATGTTGGAGAAGACTGACTTTTACCGCTTCAGCCGAGAAGAGCTACATATCACACACACTATCCAAGATAGATTCATAGACACAAGGGTTTGTGTATGAGTTGATTTGTTTTGACCTGGCTATTGAGGAGACTTGAACAGAGTTTTTTTATTCTCAAAGGCTGTTGTGTTTCAAATCAGTTTCTCTATAAGGTTTCGACCACACCTAAAATCCAAAGGTATGACTTAAGCTCCAAACTTTGATTCTGTGAATATAAGTTTTAAAGTTAAAATCAATCCAAGTTCTTTCCTTTTATTTTCTTTAATTTTTTTCTGCACTTATTGCATAAGGGTTTGCTACGGACTAGCAAAGGCAAGTACAAGGGGCGATGAATCTCCATTTCATCACCTTTATGCTTTCATTCGGGCCTTTAAACCTTAGCAAAATGCATGTAAAAATCATTATCTGTACAAATTAACCATCACTATTTATTGTATATTTATTGTTTAAAATACATTGTTTAAAGACAAAATAAAAGAAAAAGGATAAGAAAAGAAAAAGAAATAAAATGCCAAAGGTTTTTTATGAACCTAAACCCTGAAACCAAGTTAAGAAGTGATTTGGTCGACAAGGAATAAAGTTGGGGAGATAAGGGCCAAAAATACAACAAAAACCCTATTTATTTATTCCTTAATAAGTCCATTTTGGAACCTTTTTCATTCTTTATTATTTATACATCAAATAAAGAAACCTTGTACATGAAAATTGTAGATACAAATATATAGAAAAATAAAAAAATTAATTTTAAATAAAAATAATACACAATGTACTTTTTATACTCAAAATAAAAATCCAAAACTCAAACTTCCCAGACCCATATCTTCTCCATATGAACTCAAAATGCACAAAATCACCTTTAATTGTATATAAATTTTAATAAGCAAGTTAATGAAGTGGGTTTCACTTAAGTTGGAGTTTAGATGGAAAAGTCAGGTTTTGGACTCCTATTGTACAATATACTTGTATATAAATAAAAAGGAGAAATTATTCATTATTCATTTATTATTTTTTTTTATTTTTTAACCTTTTAAATATTATTTATATTCTATTAAAAATATAAAAATAAAATAAAACCATAAAAATACAATAACATAAATTAATATAAAAAATATAGATGAATATACTATATTTATACCTATATAATAAATACCCCTATTTATTTAAATATACATATTATATCAAAAAAATACAGTAGAAATATATTTATGGATATTAAAATAAGTTATTATATATAAATAATGTATAGAAAACAATAAAATAAAAAATAAAAAATAAAAAATAAAATAAATGACCTAATATATAGGTATATATACCCTTAAAAAGTAACATGTAACAAGTTAACTTAAAAAGAAATAAAAATAATATTAAAATACTACATGAAATAATAAACATTTTTAGTCTTAAATTTGATTAGTTAATTTACTAATTACTAATGATTTTAGAAATAATTAAGCTAGCTTTTTCCTGGTCTGTCTACATGGACCAACCAGATTGCACCATCAGTTGACCTAGGTCAAATGTTCTCCCCATGACTAGGTGTGTTAGAACCACCCTTTAACCCGACCTTCACCCTTTTTCCCCAATCGATACAAGCATCGAGTTGGGTTTATTCCTTCTTAATTTTTTCTCCTCAATTCTCCACCTATCACGTGCCATCGTCTCCTCGAGGATTACTCCGCTGAATCGAGCTAGACACCTTGATCTTCCAGCCACCTCGCTCGCCTGTACATAACCATCTCCTCCTCCTTCCTCGAATTTTTGAATCCCTTTTGCCCCATTTTCTCCTCCTTTTGTGCTCCATGGCTCGAGTCTCATGATAGGAGGTTCGCGAAGCATTTAGCTGGATCGAGGGAGCGACGTACAGGGTGATTCCACATCTCCGCTAGTTGTCGGTGTGAGGGTTCTATCTCGTGGCCTTCGACAATTCGAGGTAGCTTTTGTTGCTTTCTAGGTAGATGAATCTCCATTTCATCACCTTTATTCTATCATTTTGGCCTTAAAAACCCTAGCTAATGCATGTAAATATCATTAATTTGTACAAAATAGCATTCATCATTTATTACATTTATTGTGTAAATAATATGGTATTTAATGCCAAAATTATAGAATAAAGAGAAGAAAAGAAAAAGAATAAAATATCAAAGATATTTTTATGACCCTAAACCCCAAGACCAAGTCAAGAATTGAGTTGGTCAACAAGGAATAAAGTAGGGGGAGATAAGGGCAAACATACAAAAACTCCAATTCTTTTATTCCTCATTAATGCATTTTGGCACCCACTTTATTATTTATTATTTATTCATCAAATAAAGAAACTTTGAACATGAAAGTTGTGAATTATAATGCAAATAAGAATACAAAATGAGTTTGGAAAAAAATAATACACACTGCACCTTTTATACACAGAATAAAAAGCTAAAATCCCAACTTCACAGACCCATATCTTCCAAATAAAAACTCAAAATGTATCAAAATCACCTTTAATTGTATATAACTTTTAATAAGCTATTTAATGGTGGTTTCATATTTTTTGTAGTTAAGATGTGAAAGTGATTTGGACCCTCATTGTACCGTATACATGAATAAAATATTCAATTTATTCATTCCTTATTATTTTTATAATTTTATATTTTTATAATTTTGTAAATATTATTTATAACTTATGTGCATATTGAAACCAAAATAAAATCACAAAGAAAATACAAAACAAACAAGTCTTTATAAATATATATTACCTATGATGCTGAATGTATATAAGTAAAAGGATAAATCATTCTTTTATTATTTATCCTTAACTATTTTTATATAAAGTATAAAGATAAATTAAAAACCAATAAAATACATTAAAATAAAATATGGTATATAAATCATAAATGAAATATTTATAAGTAAACCTATATAATATATACCCTTATTTATTCAAGTATACAAATAACATCACAAAAATATAATAAAAATATATTGATACACATAAAAATAAGTTATAAAATAAGAGAATAATATAATAAAATAAAATATACAAAATAAAAATAAAACAACTAAAATATAGATGAATATACCTATAATTACACCCCTAATAATTAACTATTAATAAATAACCTCAAAAAAAATAAAAATCATAATAAAATACTACATAAAATAATAAACATTTTTTATTTTATACTCAAAAATTAATAAAATCAATACTAATTTTAATTGATTAATTTCAAATAAGTGAACCTATTTTGTCTTTTAGTGGCTGATCTGGACCAATTAGAGGCCACGGTTTGTTGACTGCCAGTCAACTCTCCTTGCACCTCCGAATTTTGTCAAAACCGTCATTTCCCGCATTTTCATGCCATTTTCCTGCTCAACCATCGATCAATCATCCCCGATTTCTTCATGAGATTTCATCATCGATATCCCCTGATTCACGCTGACCTTTGAGATTCTTTACACATAGATTCAAATCCCGCCAATCTATCCTTGAATAAGGGTGTGCCATCTCTTTTATAAATAAACACCTTCTTTCTACATCTCTTTTTTGGTCATCATCCGAGTCCTAGAGCCCCTAATCTCGGCCAAATGGCATATCCTTGTGACAGGGGGAGTCCCCTGAGATTGGAAGGCTCACGAAAGAGGAAGGTGCGCCCAAGGCGGTCATCCCTGCCAACGGATCCATTTGATTAACCAAGAATCCTCATCGATTGTGTGTTCCACAAGGCACAAGAGCATAGTAGTCGAGGTGACTGACGAGAACCTCAGATCAATCAACAATTAACCTACAATACGAATTAAGCAATAAATGTAAAAAATGTGGAGTTAAAATTAATTATAACTCTACAACAAATGTGTATAGGTGTAATCATGTGTAGAGGTCGAACTCATAGAGCAAACGGTAGATGGTGGCAAAATAATGCGCACAAAAATTTGTCTTTCATCTCTTATCCGTTTTTATTGTTTTTGTGGGTTTTTGATTTTATATTTTTTTATTGTATGTTTGTTTTATATTTTTTTGTATTTTGTTTTTAATTTTATAATTTTATAATTTCTTTTTATATTTTCAGATTTTTATATTTTCCTTTTCTTCACATACAAATATATAGGATATATAAAGCTATATATACAATAGAGAATAATATACTTATAAATACTAGTAAATATAAATATAATACAAAAAAATATGTTTTTCATTATATCTATATTTTTAATGTTTTTATATTTTTTATGGAATTTTTACTAATTTTATGGGGTTTTAAAGTAAAAAATATCCCAAATCAGGGTTTTAAGAAATACTCAAAATTGATTTGAATTTCAAAAATAATAAATAAGATCCAAAATTACTCAAATTACTTTTTGTTATATAAATATTAATATAAAGAAAATTAAATGATAGAAAATATATTTTTGATTTTTTAATGATTTTTTAGATTTTTATGAGGGAATTGGGGTTTTGCATTTTTTAGATTTTTCTTTTTTTCTTTTTTATGATTTTTGGTCTAAAGTTAAAATATAATAAAATATACAATATTTTTTTTGGAATTTGTCACGATGTTTTTATATTTTTTGGTATTTTTTAAGATAGATAGTATGAAATTAGGCTACTTTTGATTTTTTAATAAATGGATAAAATGCACAAAAATGCAAAAAAATGTAGGGCATGAAAGTATAAGGCAAGAGGCATATATCCCTACTTTTTCGAGTTTTTGGGAGCATAGTAGCTATTTATAATAATTACATGAAATATACAAAAATACATGTCCTGACGTGGGTATAATTGCAATTAAATAAACAACAGGGGCTCATATGCAATTTTTCTCAAAAATTACACTTATATTCAATTTTATTAAAATATTTAAAATTTACAAAATCGCTAGTGATAAACGTGAAATTTACCCAACTCACGTGAGATGACACGAGAGCTGAGTTGGACAGGACCAAAATGCAATTAAAATAAATACAGGGTCCTTTGTACAAAATTCCAAGTTATTTTACACACTACAATATATTTACAAGATTAAATAATAAATATACAACAATCGGGCGCAAAATGAAATTTACCCCTAAAGAGGCGTGGGCCGACGGCTGTATCCTTTTCACTTGCCACGCGTCGCTCTCTCCTAGACTGATGACGCTTCGCCTTCGATGCTCCAAATTAAATCACCCAGAAGGGATCAACGGTGGAGGCGCACAGTGATCTGACGGTAGATGTAGCATCTAGAGCAGGCCTTCCATCCTACGGCGGGGAGATGACGATGAAGAATAGGGAGGAACAGTCGCTGCAGCGAGCTTCCTCCAGTGATAGCTCCCTCCTCCATCATCCTTTGCGGTAAAAACTGACCCAGATGATCCTAGGAGAGGGCTCTAGCAATTGACGGCCTCGAAACTCACCAGCGTTCACCGGAGCTTCGCCTCGAGGTTGAGGAAGATCGGGGTGCCCAGGTACCTGCATGTTCAACGAAATCGACTCTAGAGGAGTCCTACGACTACCAGGTCTTGCAGGGGTTAGTCCATACAAGCATGTGAAGGGGCCAGACGTATTTGGGAGGTGGAATGGCGCTTAGGGAGTCAAGGAGGAAGTCCCGATGAGGTGGCAGAGGAGGGGACCTGGTTTATAGATCCGCTAGGGATCTGAGTGGAATGGAAGGTGGCTGTATGGAGGGAGGTGAAGGGGAAAGGGAGTGGGGTGATAGGGTGGTCGGATACAGGTCGAGATATGGTGGAGACATGGCTGGAGCCCAAGAACACCAACAAAGTTAACCAGATTAACCTACGCAAATTAACGAGCTTAAATGAGAAATTAAAGACATAAAATGAAACCTAGGACTAATTATAACCTAAAGAACATAAATATAACAACTCTTACCTGGCTGGAGACCAGGGAGCAGAGGCGTCACTGGAGATGACCGCCTTGGGCGCACCTTTATCCTCCGCGAGCCTTCCAACCTCATGGGACTCCCACTGTCACGAGGATACGCTCTTTTGCCGAGATTAGGGGCTATAGGACTCAGATGATGACAAAAAAAGAGATGTAGGAAGAAGGTGTTTATTTTAAATGAGAGGACACACCTTTATTCAATGACAGATTGGCAGGATTTGAGTCTATGTACAAAGAATCTCAAAGGCTGGCGTGAATGAGGGGATATCGATGATGAAATGTCACTAAGAAATTGAGGGTGTTTGATCGATGGATCGAGCAGGAAAATGGCTTGAAAATGCAGGAAATGATTGTTCTGACAAAAGTCAGAGGCACGAGGAGAGTTGACTGGTGGTCAACAAACTCTGGCCTCTGATTGGTCTAGATCAGCCATTAAAAGACGAAATAAGATGACTTAAATTTATTTAGTAAAATTAGTAAATGATTCTAATAATTTTTGAGTATAAAATAAAATTATTTATTATTTTTTGTAGTATTTTATAATGATTTTTATTTATTTTTTGAGGTTATATATTAATAGTTAATTAGTAGGGGTGTACTTATAGGTATATTCATCTATAATTTAGCTATTTTATTTTTATTCTCTATTTTTTATTTTATTATTATATTCTCTTGTTTTATATTTTTATAACTTATTTTTAAGTGTATAAATATATTTTTATTATATTTTTGTGATGTTATTTGTATACTCAAATAAGGGTATATATTATATAAGTATACTTATAGGTATTTCATCTATGATTTATATACCATATTTTATTTTAATGTACTGTATTGGGTTTTTATTTCTCTTTATATTTTTGTAGAATATAAATAATATTTACAAGAGTATAAAAAGATGAATAAATAATAAAAGAATGATTTCTCCTTTTATTTATATACATGTAGCATCATAGGTATTTTGCCTATATATTTATATATACACTCTTATTTATTTAAGTATACACATAACATCACAAAAATAGATCCCCCAAGCATCGAATACATCGGCAATCACCATTTGATGAACCAAGAATCCTCATCGATCATGTATTCCACATGGGGCGGGAGCACAATCGTCGAGGTGATATACGAGAACCTCAGATCAATCAACAATTAACCCACAATACAAATTAAGAAATAAATATAAAAAATGTGGAGTTAAAATTTATTATAACTCTACCACAAATGTTTATAGATGTAAGCATGTGTAGAGGTCGAACTCAGGGAGAAACGGTAGATGGGGGCAAAATAATGCGCACAAAAAATTGTATTTCATCTCTTGTCCATTTTTATTGTTTTCATGGGTTTTTGTTTTTATATTTTTATATTTTATGTTTATTTTATTTTTTTGTATTTTGTTTTTAATTTATAATTTCTTTTTCTTTAAATACATATATATATAGGATATATAATGCCATATAGACAATTGAGAATAATATACTTACAAATACTAGTAAACATAAATATAATATAAAATAAAATGTGTTTTTGGATTATATATATATTTAATGTTTTTACAATTTTCTGGAATTTTTTACTAATTTTTATGGTTTATTAAAGTCAAAAATATCCCAAATCAGGGATTTAACAGATACTCGAAATTGATTTGAATTTTAAAAATAGTAAATAAGGTCCAAAATTACTCAAATAAAATTTGTTATATAATTTTTTATATAAAAAATCATAAGATAGAAAATATATATTTGGATTTTTTTAATGATTTTTAAAATTTTTATGAGGGATTTTTAGGTTTTACAATTTTAAGACTTTTCTTTTTCCATTTTTATGATTTTTGGTATCTAGTTAAAATATAATAAAATAGACAATACATATTTTTTTTGGATTTTTTTCAATACGTTTTTATATTTTTTGATATTTTCCAAGCTAGACAACGAAATTAGGCTCCATTTGATTTTATAATAAATGGATAAAATGCACAAAAATGCAAAACAAATGTAGGGCGTGAAAGTACATGTCAAGAGGCATCTATCCCTAATTTTGGGATTTTTTGGGAGCATAGTAGTTATTTATAATAATTAGATGAAATGCACAAAAATAAATGTCCTTGCAGGGGTATAATTTAAATTAAAAGAAACAACAGTACTCAGATGCATTTTTTCCCGTAAATATATATATATATATATATATATATTTGATTTTGTTAAAATATTTAACAATTACAAATCTGCTAGGGACATACATGAAATTTACCCAGCTCACGTGGGACGACACGTGAGCTGAGCTGGACAGGACCAAAAGGAACTTAAAATAAATATGGGGTCCTTTGTACAAAATTTCCAATTTATTTTACACGTTATAATATATTTACAAATTAAATAATAAATATACAAAAATCGAGGCGAAATGTGAAATTTACCCTAAAGAGGTACGAGCCAATGACTGGATCCTTTTCACTTGCCACACATCACACTTTCCTGACTTGATGACGCTTCACCTTCGACGCTTCAGATTAGATCATCCATAGGGGATCAACGGTGGAGGCATGTGGTGATCTGATGACAGCTGTAAAGTCTAGAGCGGGCCTTCTGATGAATCTGCGATTCGTCATCTTTATTCATTTATTTTAAATTAAATCCCTTACAAAACACCTGTATATAACACTAACTCCATATTCTTACGAACTTGCATTTGTGTGTAAATATTGTACACTTCTTACCATTTTTACCTAAAATAAATAAATAAATAAATAAAGGAAAAATAAAGAATTAAAGAAAGGAAGATTGTATATATGCAATAAATACAGGCTGACCCGAACCCTGAGAGAAGGTCAAGACTTGACCTGATCGACCAGGAATAAAGTAGGGGGAGATAGGGTCCTTAATCAGAAAATCCAAAAAAATGTGTGATGTGTATATTTGTATACTACACTATTTTATTTGTACCTTAATTGACCTCAAATCAAATAATTTTCAAAATAAAATTGTAAATAAAAATGTTTCCTAATTAATAAAAATAATTTCACAATTAAATCATGTACAGAATAAAAGTAACCACACTTGGAAAAAGCCACTAAGCAATAATTGAATAACCAATTCCGGCTCCATATGAACTCAAATTGAATCAAACTCACTTCCATTGTATTCTAAATTAAATTATCTTTAAAATGATTGTGATTCCATAATTTTTGGATTACAGGTGAAAAGTTGGTTTTCTGGGGTGGTTTGTGCAATTTTCCCTGTATTTTGTACATATTGTATTTGTAGATATTTTTAAATATTTTTTCTTATTATTTAAAATAAAAATTAAAAAAATTTAAAACAAAAAAAGAAGAAGCTAATTTCCTTATTTAACTGTGTATATAATGTACCATATGTATATAGTATATGTATATAGTTGCTATTCTTAATTAACCACATAAAAAAATAACATTTTTTATTCAAATAAATAAAGTGATGAAAATCCAAAAAAAATAGTTAATTTTTACTTCATCTCATTTCAATTTTCATCTCTTTTATCTCTTCAACCAAAAATTCAAAAATTCAAATTTCATTCTCTGTCTTTTCTATTTATATGGCTCCTTCTCTCTCATTCCAACTGGATCAATCTTTGGTGAGAGGAGCCCGATCTCCGAGAGTCTTCTTGTCGTAGAAGGGTGCCTAGACTCCGAGCCATCCGGTGACAGCGCGCCGGCCTTCGTCGAGGTGATTAAGGTCTTTTCCACTTCTAAGGTGAGATCCGTCAATTTCTTCTTGTTTTATCTTAGATTAACCTTAGTTAATTTTTTTTGCTCTTTCTTTCATCGTCATTTTTTATCTAGTTCTTAGATTCCATCACAATTTTGATTCATCTTTGATCCCGGTTTTTCACCCCATTTTCTTTATCCTATCGCGTTCTTTATTTACCTTCCACGATCTTTCAACTCCGACCGCGTATGGTGGCCGGAGATCCGGATCCTTCCATTGATTTTTCGTCGGATCCCCGCTCATGCATCCGTTTTGATTTGGGACCGAGTCATCATGCTCGTGCCCTAATGTGTCTATAAATAAAAAATACAAAAAAAATATTTGTTTTCTTTCTCTCTAACATTTGTTTTGCAGGTTCATTTTTAAAAAAATAAAAAAAGATAAAAAAATTATTGAAATTTTTTCTCTGCTCCTACTTACAGTCTTTACAAAAAAATATAAAAAAATTTTCCTCTGTATTTTCCATTCTGTTTAAAAAATATTATAAAAAAATTTTATTTACAATTTTTACAAAAAACAAAAAAAAACAAAAAAATATTCAGCAGAACCACCCAACAGCAGCCCTACCGTCCGAAGCCCCCGATGCCATCCGCGGCCCACTGCCGCTGGCCACCACCGCGCTACGCGGCGCTCTCGCTCGCACCACCTTCCCCGACCATCACCTCCAGGCGGCCCGACATTGCGGTCGTACCACGACCAACGTCAAACATTGCTAGAACATGGTGACCTCCCCCGTCTGTGCCGCCCCGCCGCCTCCGCCCGCGGTGTCGGCATCCGCCCGACGCCAGTACTGCCAAGGCCCGTGCCTCCAGCCCAATCCGCCCTTATCTCCATGCCGTCGCTACATCCCTTCAGCCCAGTGGGCGGCGACGTCGTCCTCAGTGCGGCCCACCAACTTTCTCCCTGACGCATATCCGCGCCCCACCGTCGACAGTCCCCCTTTGCCCACTCCTGCGCGGAACCCGACGCCGTCTTCCTTCTCAGCCAAGTCGGCCTAGCTCGCCATCACCGCATGCCTAGGTGCTCCGCCTACACCGCGTCAACCCGCACCTGAAGACCACCGTGCGTCGCCATTCTTCGCCCCGTGTGGAGCTCCTCCATGACCCAAACCACCAGCCGCCGCGACTCGTGCCTCTACGCTCCACAGCCCAGCGACCCCGCTTAGGCGGCGACACCCTCCCCTTGCCCCCTTGCTGAAGAAATGAAGAAGGCACCCAAAGCATAACCCTAGGGTTCATTAGAAATTTTTATTGGAAACATTACAACTCCGTCCCTGAAGGTTTCTACAATTACAAAGAAGACCCCAACTCCAGAAGTCACGCACATCACGCCATCCCTATTGGGTAATTCACAATTTTTTCATCCATAATTTTATTTCTGTTATTTATTTGATGAACAACCAATAATTATTTACTTTTCAGCCCCTATGCATCCATACTATTTATTGGTTCGCCTTTTCATTGAAATAAGGTATTTGTTCTGAAAATTCTACAAAAAAATTGTATATACTCATGATATGTGCATGTTCATTACGTAAAATTTTGATTACATTTTATCATTATTTGTTATTATTGTAAAATAAAAAACATTGTTTTTTTCTCTTTCAGAAATTCAAAAATTCATAAAAGTTTGAATATTACTCCAAAAAAGTATAAAAAAATTAGGGTAATTGTATTTCATTGTCTTTTAATTTCTGCCATATTTCGTGCATTAACTTTTTTTAGAAACCAAAAAATTTAAAAATACTAAAAATCTTATAAAAGTCATAAAAATTTCTACAAAAATCCAAAAATTGTGATTTCAGTCCGTATTTGTAGATATTTATCCCTATTTTATCCTAAAAATAATTGCCAGAAGTTTTGAGCAACTTAAAATATTTTTAAGTTGCAAATTACTCAAGATTGTGCACTGTTTCTATTTTTTATCACTGTTTGATTTTTAAAAAAATACAAAAACATCTAAAAATTCTACAAAAATTCCCAAAAACATTTCAAAATCTTTTTAAAAAATATTTTCTCTGGATTTTTCTGACTATTTTTTATATAATTGAAAATTACAAAAAGAGTTGGTCTGCATATTTCTAATTTTTTGCATATTATTCTTGATTTAAAAAAATTGCAAAATTAAAATCAATAAAAATTTGATAATCAGATAATAAAAAAAATAGAAATTAAAAAAAAAATAAAAAATATAAGCAGAGAAAAATTTCACAAAAACCAAGGATTGTTTACCTTTAAGATTTCCTTTTTCTTTTAGTTGATTTTTTGTCAATTAATTGAATAATCCTCAGGAATTGTTGGCTCTTCTAGTTCGATCCTATCCGCTATACAGGTAAATAAGTAACAAAAAAATTGTTTTTTGTCACGGGATTTTTGGGGATAACAACGACCTTCATATCATTAATTATCGATTCTCGAAATTCCTGTAGCAACAAAATGGTGCCATTGCTGAGGAAATAAAATAAAAAAAATAAAAAAACTCCAAATAATCAGCCAACAAAATGGCGTTGTTGTCGAGGTGGCACGGCGAGGGTAGTTAGGTTTCTCTTTTGACCTGCTACTTCTTGGTTGTAAATATATGTTTATATTTTGTCACATTATTCCATTATTCATATTCACTGCATTTGTTTCATTTTTCTTTCTCATATTTGATAATTGCATTTCTTAGACATTCTCTTTTCTTTTTCTTGCGAGGGCCCGTGGAGCGAAGGAGGCGATCCTTGGAGAGCTAAAGCACCCAAGTGACACGGATGGGGCTTGATTCTTCACCAAACCGTAGGATAGAGTGAGAGGAAGAGAAGAAGAATTAAAGGAGACAAAAAAAAGAAGAGTTTTATTTATTTATTTCATTAGCATTTGAACCCTTTTAAATGGACATTCATTTGTTGCGGAGTTTGTTTCGCAAAGTACCGGTGCACTTGGGGGACCTCACCGGTTTTATTTTCATCACCTTATTTTTCTTTGTTTCCTGCGGATTTCGTGAGCTACCTATTGATTGCTTTAATTAATTTGCTTGAGTTAGGTAATTAGTTAGGTCCAAACACCCTAAATAAGAATTTATGTACCTATAGAGTAGGGCGTAATTTGGACTTAGTCAAATTAACTTGTTATTGCCCGTTAATAGAAGCCATCATCTAGGACGGTTCACTTGCATCATATAGGTTAGTTTACTTTTCTATATTTAAATTCGACGCGGATCACTTGCATGTAGAGTGCTGGCGACAAGGTAAGCATCTCTAACCCATGCATGCATAATTGTTTTTAATCACGCATTGGCATTTCCGATCTCCTTCCTTATTTTCACTCATATAAGTTAAAAAGAAAATTGGACACTTGGTAGGAGATTCTTTGAAAATATTTTAACCAAGTGACAACTGCCTAAAATGCGGGATTGCTAAAGAAAACTCGACCGTAAAATAAACACAAGGAAAAATCATTATTTTGGGGACAGTAACCCCCTCATTGTTTGGTTTGTATTGTAGAGAGAGAGCGACTGACACACTAGGATAGAACCACACCCGAACTCTTTTCAGACTACTATCTTGGGTTTGTCATTCTCCAGTGAGGATCTCTCCGGTAGCCGGTAAAAAGACCCGCGACATCCTTAACAGATTGAATTGATCGGGTAGCCAGTAAACGGTCCGCAATTCATACTAGCTGGGAAAGTTCTAACTTTGGGATTGGCCAATCTCCTGAGAGCATTGGGTTCCTAACAGCTCGCTTTAACTGCTCTGATAGATTGTATTATCACCAAACTCTAAAAATTGACAAGATAATTGACCGAACCTTCACGGTCTTCACATTGAGTTGAGTTTGTGAACTGGGGGTGAATTGTGTTTGGTTGCTTGTGTGCTTGCTAGATCCTTCTGTGCATTTGCGTCTTTTTCTCCATATCTTTTACTTGACCCTCATGCTCTCCCGATCCCATCTTTTGTTTCGGAGATGGCCAACTGGAGTTATTTTAATCCGATTTTTGCGGACTTCTCTTACTCTCCAGACGATCCACCTTCCTTTTTCGAGGAGGACCTTCCTCCTGATTTTTGTGCATATCCACCTAACCCATTATTTCAGGAGACGGATTCTGATTCTCACCCACCCTCATTTAACCCACCCGATCCTGGGATTTTGGAGTCATCTTTCATGATTTCCATACTTGAGACATTGAACCAGATGATGGAGCATATGAATTAGAGGAATTCCAATCTATTTAACATAAATGAGAGCCAGAATACTGCTCCACTATTTGAGGATATGGAATCACTTGAGGATAATCATGAGAGCTTGCAATCACCCAAAATACAAAAAAATGAAAAAATTTCAAAAATCCAAAAAGATTTTGGAAGACACATTATTGATTCATTTTGTGAGGAGAGGACCCAAATGCCCGATCATTTACCCACACATCTATTCACATCATGTCCCAACCTTGACCCCGAGGATTCCATTATACAGACTGTTGTTGACAATCCTTGTGTAAATGTTGATTCCGACCTCCTCCCTTGTATGGATGAGGTTCAAAAATTTAAAAAATGTTGACTGAACCCGGATTGGTGGTCACTATTCATGAGATCATTAAAGCCTCACTTCAATAGGCCATGACAGATTTATCTACTCCTCAACACAAGAAGAGAAAGCGAAGGAGAAGATCTGAGCATCACATCTTGACCATGACCACTAGCTACGTCATCTCTCACCATCCATATTTTAAGAAAGGGAACACTACCATACCTCTTGTGAGCTGATCCATCTCTGACCATTCTTGTGATAACGCTCTCCTTGACGACGGTTCTTCAATCAATATAATACCATTCTCTATGGTACATTCTCTCCATCTTGGGCCTCTCAAGAAAACCAGGATGACAGTTCAATTTGCTGATGGATCTATCAAGAGGCCGACGGGTATTCTAGAAAGTGTTGTCATTCTTATTAAGGGCAAGAAATTCACTTCTGATTTTGTCGTATTGACCATGGAGACCTCCACCTATGTGGAGAACCCTCCAATCATCCTGGGACGACCTTTCCTTGCCTCTGCGGGAGCCATTATTAATTATGGTTCATGAGAGATTCGCTTTCATTCTGATGCAGGGAGCGATGTGTTGATCACTACACCTGTTACTGACCAGAGAATTGCATCCCATGAGAGCCCGCCCGTGCTAGCCAACACTAAGAAATTTGAACTCGATGATAATATCAGAGATTATTGTTATATGTTGGATTATAATGAAATCCAGGAATTCCTCTTGAAGGAGGAAGACTCGGAAAGCATAAACCTTGGAGTTCACCCTTCTGGTATGTGGAGATGCATCGATGACATCCACGGAATTTACATGATAGACACCCTAGATCGGAAGGCAGACTTTGAGACTAGACAGGACGAACATGATTCGACTACTTTCACTAATGAGTCCGTTCCTATTCACCCTGATTCAGATGAGACTGATCATGCCAAATTTGATTTGATTGCTTTTATAAAGGAATTTGGGCCTTTTGATAAAGATGATGATCCAATAGAGGCTCGCGAGGCTGAAATTGATCCCACTTTTTCGGATAATGAATTCGAGCCGTTTTACTTTGATGTTTGTAATACTTCTCAGACAGGACATGACGATACTACTTCCATTGATCGGTTTAGGCCTGCACAATCTGAAACCATTGAGGATACATTCTTGGTCGATCCTACTCAGTTTATATCCAATGATAACCCCAATATCGACCTACACCTTGTTAGATCCATACCTCAGCGGTCCTGCAAGAAGGTTCATTTTCGACCTTCTTGACCTTTGTACATCCACTCCTCTTGTATATCCTTTTGTTTCACTCTTTCTTCTTCTGTTTTATCATTCACCCCTTTTCCGTGTGTGTATATATGCTATACTTAGGATGTGCTTTATCCTAAGTATGTGGGGGTGAATGATTTGTGTTGTTCATATTTGTCTTGTTCATCACTCTTATTGTTGCCTATACTTAGGGATACTCTACCCTAAGTATAGAGGGAATGATGTTGTTCATATCATCTTTTTTATTTTTGAGTCTGTACATTCTCTTCATCGGCTTTCCCCTTTTGTACACTCTACTATACTTAGGATTACTTGATCCTAAGTATAGGAGGGATCACCAACTTCTCTTCTTTTTATCTTTTCTTTGAGTCATTGTAGTATAGGAGTCTTTTAACTTTTCTATACGTAGCACGAGTTATGTCTTCCTTTTCGCTCTCTGATCACTATGAGGACATAGTTCGAGCTAAGTATAGGGGGTGTCGTATATATTGTATATATACTCTAGACATAACTCGTACTTTTTAAGATAATTATTTTGAGGGTTATGTATATAATTTTGTAAAATCCACGTGTGTAAAAAACCCAAAAAAAACAAAACAAAAAAACAAAAAAAACAAAAAAATAAAACAAAAAACAAAACAAAAAACAATAAAAACCAACAAAAAAAAGGAAAAAACAAAAACAAAACAAAAAATTCTTGTGTATATTTTACTAACCCTTTTTCCTTTTTCAAAAAAAGACTACAAAACAAAAAATCTATAAAAACTTGCATAATTCAACAAAAATCATCCCTTTCTTTTACATCAGAATTTTTCTCCAAAAATCCATAAAAAAATCAAAATTAGAAAATTGTTAAAAATGTTTTGTTCACATGTGCATCATTTGTTTTTCAAAAAAAACACTTTCTTTCATTGTATATATTTTCTTGCATTTGCATGTGCATTCTTCAGGATAGTATTGACATTTAAACTATTTCTAGAATAAAATTGAAGAATGGAGCTTAGTTGGGCCTTAATCTACTTAACTTCAGAGGAACCTTGTAAGAAATGGAGTTAAGACTTTTCAGGTCCTAGTGACTTAATTCTTTGAGTCCATAAGACTATGTTCACATGTCATCTTGATTAGTCTAAGTAGAACATTTAACAACACACGCATGATTCTTTTAGACCGTGGCTTATCTTGGACAAGCACTCTACATGTAGCTCTTCATGGATGAGGTAGTGAGGAGGCAGAATCTTTTGGCTTAGGGTAGCATACGAGGGTAGTACATCTAGACGGAACCTCTTGTCTTCCTCTAGGGAAGGAAGTACGTCTCAACCTGGTCTAGCGATGTTGAGGTCTAAAGACAGGATGCTGTGGGGTTGCAATAATGCTTCAAAAGAGGGATTGTCTACTGGCTCAAGAGGAAAAACTCCTTATGTACATGCTGCACGTTGTATATGCTTTCAAAAAAGTGGAAGGCAGAATCTCCAAAAGTGGATAGGCCTGATTGAAAAGTAAATTGCCTGCCAGAGTGTATATACAAGGATAAAAAAATAAAAAAATTCAATAAGAGCTTCAAAGATAAATTTTTGTAAGCTTGCAGCAGATGACTT
This sequence comes from Ottelia alismoides, assembly GCA_037367405.1. NCBI lineage: Eukaryota > Viridiplantae > Streptophyta > Magnoliopsida > Alismatales > Hydrocharitaceae > Ottelia > Ottelia alismoides. Next base: position 271,555 of record JAZKJV010011414.1, read on the forward strand.
GGATCCACTAGTCATGCATCCAAGGATAGGTAGCTACACTGGTTACCGTCCATTCTTTTCTCCATCCCCTCTTCTTGAGCTGGTTGTACTTGAACTTAGAAGGGAATATCTTCGCTCCTTGAGGAAAGAGTTGCTAGACCGGGGAACTAGAGTTACCTTGTTGAGGGAGGTTGTTTCTTTGCTACTTTTGAGATGGGGAGCTATACTTCACTTACATCGTACAAGTAAAGATTCATAGTCATAAGAATTAGTGTATGTAGGCTTCTTCTGACCTGACTGTTGAGGAGACCTGAATAGGAGTCCTGTGGAACTTAGAGGTTGTTAGGTTTTAAATCCATCTCTCATTATGGTTCTGACACACTAATAATCCAAAGGTCTGACAGAGCTCCAAACTACAATTTTATGAAGAAAAGTTTAATACTCATTATGTCCTAATTTCTTTATTTTCCCTTTCTTTTTCTTCACTTATTCTTTCAAATAAGTGTTTGCTAAGGGACTAACAAAGGTAAAGCATAGGGGGATGATGAATCTGCGATTCATTATCTTTATTCATTTATTTTAGCTTAAAATCCCTTACAAAACATCTGTATATAACACAAACTCCATATTCTTACTAACATGCATTTGTGTGTAAATATTGTACACTTCTTACCATTTTAACCTAAAATAAATAAATAAAGAAAGAAAGGGAAAATAAAGAAAATAAAAAAGGAAGACTATATATATGTAATAAATACAGGCTAACCCGAACCCCGAGAGAAGGTTAAGACTTGACCTGATCGACCAGGAATAAGTAGGGGGAGATAGGGTCCTTAATCCGAAAATCCAAAAAAATGTGTGATGTGTATATTTGTATACTACACTATTTTATTTGTACCTGAATTGACCTCAAATCAAATAATTTTCAAAATAAAAGTTGTCAAAAAAATGTTTCCTAATTAATAAAAATAATTGCATAATTAAATCATGTGCAGAATAAAAGCAACTACGCTTGGAAAAAGCCAATAAGCGATATATGAATGACCAATACCAGCTCCATATGAACTCAAATTGAACCAAACTCACTTCCATTGTATTCTAAATTAAATTATCTCTAAAATAGCTGTGATTTCATAATTTTTGGAGTTACGGTTGAAAAGTTAGTTTTCTGGGGTGGTTTGTGCAATTTTCCAATGTATTTTGTACATATTGTATTTGTAGACATTTGTAAATATTTTTACTAATTATTTAAAATAAAAATAAAAAAATTTTAAAACAAAAGAAGAACAAGCTAATTTCCTTATTTAACTATGTATATAATGTACCATATGTACGTAATATATGTATGTAGTTGCTATTCTTAATTAACCACCATAAAAAATAAAAAAATAACATTTTTTTCAAATAAATAAAGTGATGAAAATTAAAAAAATAGTAAATTTTTACCCTTATTTCAATTTTCATCGCTCTTATCTCTTCAACAAAAAATTCAAAAATTCAAATTTCATTCTCTATCTTTTCTATTTATATGGCTCCTTCTCCCTCATTCCAAATGGATCAATCTTTAGTGAGAGGAGCCCGATCTCCGAGAGTCTTCTTATCATAGAAGGGTGCCTAGCTTTCGAGCCGTCTAGTGACGGCACATCGGCCTTCATCGATGTGGTCAAGGTCCTTTCCGCTCCTAAGGTGAGATCCATCATTTTCTTCTTATTTTTATCTTAGATTAACCTTAGTTAATTGTTTTTGCTCTTTATTTCGTCATCATTTATTTTATCTAGTTCTTAGATTCCATCACGATTTTGATTCATCTTCGATCCAAAATTTTCACCCCATTTTCTTGATCCTATCACGTTCTTTTCTACCTTCCACAATCTTTCAACTCCGACTGTGTACGGTGGCCTGAGATCCGGATCCCTCCATTCATTTTTTCGCCAGATCCCCGCTCATGCATCCGTTTAAATTTGGGATCGTGTCATCATGCTCGTGCCCTAATTTGTCTATAAATAAAAAATAAAAAATACCAAGAAATTGTTTTCTTTCTCTCTAACATTTATTTTGTAGGTTTATTTTAAAAAAATTAAAAACAAAGATAAAAAAAATAATAAAAAAATTTCTCTACCCCTGCTTACAATCTTTACAAAAAAATATATAATTTTTTCCTACGTGTTTGCCGTTCTGTTTAAAAAAAACTATTATAAAAAAATTTTATTTACAGTTTTTACAAACAAACAAAAAAACAAAAAATATTCAGCAGAACCACCCAACGACGGCCCTACCACCCGGAGCCCTCGACGCCATCCGCGGCCCACTGCCGCTGGCCACCACCGTGCTACGCGGCGCTCTCACTCACGCCACCTGTCCCGACCAGCACCGCCGGGCGGCCTGGCATCGCGGTCGTGCCACGACCAACGTCAAACACTGCCAGAACGCGGTGACCTCCTCCGTCTGCGCCGCCCTACCGCCTCCGCCCGCGATGCCCCCGCCCGACACCACACCCGTCGGAGCCCGTGCCTCCAGCCTTACTCCAAAAATTCTAAAAAAAAGATAATTGTGTTTCATTGTCTTTTAATTTGTTTCTAAATTTCGTGCGTTAACTATTTTTACAAACCAAAAAATTAAAAAGTACTAAAAATCTTATAAAAATCATAAAAAAATTCTACAAAAATCCAAAAATCATGATTGTAGTCCCCTTTTATAGATATTTGTCCCTATTTTATCGTAAAAATAATTGCCAGAAGTTTTGGGTACTTAAAATATTTTTAAGTTGCAAATTACTCCAGGTTATGCACTATTTCTAATTTTTATTACTGTTTGATTTTTAGAAAAATATAAAACATCTGAAAATTCTATAAAAATTCCCAAAAAAATTTCAAAATCCTTAAAATATAAAAATATTTTCTCTAGATTTTTCTGAGCATTTTTGATGTAATTGAAAATTACGAAAAGAGTTGGTGTGTGTATTTCTTGTTTTGTGCATATTATTCATGATTTAAAAAAATTGCAAAATTAAAATCACTAAAAATTTGAAAATCAGAGAATAAAAAAATATAAAAAGAGAAAAAATTCACAAATACCAAGGATAGTTTTCCTTTGAGATTTCCTTTTTCTTTTAATTGATTTTTCGTCGATTAATTGAATAACCCTCGGGAATTGTAGCTTCCCTGATTTCGATCCTGTCAAATAAATAAGTAGCAAAAAAATTTGTTTGTTTATCACAGGATTTTTAGGGATGAGAATGACCTTCATATCATTAATTATCGATCCTCGAAATTCCTGTAGCAACACCTTCCATCCGACGACAGGGAGATGACAATGAGGAACAGGGATGAACAACTGCCACAACGAGCTTCCTTCGATGATAGCTCGCTTCTCTGTCATCCTTTGTGCCTCAAAACTAGCCCAGATGCTCCTGGGAGGGGGTTATTGCGATTGACGACCTCAAAACATGCTAGTGTTCACCGGAGCTTCACCACAAGGTGAGGAAGACCAGGGCACCCAGGTACCTGCAGGTTCAATGAGATCGACTCTAGAGGAGTCCTATAGCTACCAGGTCTTGCAGGGGTTAGTCCATACAAAATTGTGAAGGGGCCAAACGTATTTGGTAGGTGGAATGGCATGTAGGAAGTCGAGGCATAGGTCCTCGATGAGGTGGCAGAGGAGAGGACCTGGTTTCCAGATTCGCTATGGTTCTGGGTGGAATAGAAGGTGGCTCGATGAAGGGAAGTGAAGGGGAAAGAAAGTGGGGGTAGAAGGGTGGTTGGAGACAGGTCGAGATATGGTGGAGTCATGGCCGGAGCCCGAGAGCTCCTACGAGGGTAACCAGATTAACCTACGCTAATTAACGAGCTAAAATGAGAAATTAAAGATATAAAATGAAACCTAAGGCGAATTATAACCTAATGAAAATAAATAGCGTTGCTCTTACCTGGCTGGAGACCAGGGAGCAGAGGCGTCGCCAGAGATGACTGCCTTGGGTGCACCTTCCTCTACCGCGAGCCTTCCAACCTTAGGGGACTCCCCCTGTCACGAGGATACGCTCCTTGGCTGAGATTAGGAGCTCTAGGACTCAGATGATGACCAAAAAAGAGATGTAGGAAGAAGGTGTTTATTTATAAATGAGAGGATTCTCCCTTATTCAAGGACAGATTGGCGTGATTTGCATCTATGTACAAAGAATCTCAAAGGCCAATGTAAATCAGGGATATAGATGATGAAATCTCATGAAGAAATCGGGGTCAATTGATCGATGGATTGAACAAGAAAATGGCATGAAAACACAGGAAATGATAGTTCTGACAAAAGTCGGAGGCGCAGGGAGAGTTGACTGGCGGTCAACAAACCCTAGCCTCTGATTGGTCCAGATCATCCACTAAATGACAAAACAAGATGACTTATTCTAAATTAATTAATTAAAATTAGTAAATGATTTTATTAATGTTTAAGTATAAAATAAATAATGTTTAATATTTGATGTAGTATTTTATTATGATTTTATTTATTTTTTTGAGGTTATATCATAATAGTTAAATATTAGGGGTGATTTTATAGGCATATTCATCTAATTTTTAGCTATTTTATTTTTATTTTTTATATTTTATTTCTTAATTTTATTCTATTATTTTATATATTTATAAATTATTTTTATGTTTATAAATATATTTGTATATTTTTGTGAAGTTATTTGTATACTTAAATGCATAAGGGTATATATTATACATGTATACTTATATGTATTTCATCTATGATTTATATACCATATTTTTTTAATGTATTTTATTGGGTTCTAATTTCTATTTTTATTTTCATAGAATATAAATAATATTTACAAGAATGTAAAAATATAAAAGAATAAATAATAAAATTATGATGTCTCCTTTTATTTATATACATGTAGCATCATCAGTATTTTGCCTATATATTTATATAAACATATTTTATTTTGTGTTTTCTTTGTGATTTTATTTGGTTTCAATATGCACATAAGTTATAAATAATATTTACAAAATTATGAAAATATAAAATTATAAAAATAATAATGAATGAATAAATTGAATATTTTATTCGGGTATAAGCTCCAAAACCTAACTTTCACATCTTAACTTCAAAAATATGAAACCACCTCCGTTAAATAGCTTATTAAAAGTTATATACAATCTATTAAAGGTGAGTTTTATACATTTTGAGTTTTTATTTGGAAGATATGGGTATGTGAAGTTGGGATTTTGGCTTTTTATTCTGTATATAAAAGGTACACTGTGTATTACTTTTATGCGACCAAAATTTTGTATTTTTATTTACATTATTATCCACAACATTCATGTTCAAAGTTTTTATTGTATTTTTGGTCTTTATATTACCTTTATTCCTTATCGACCAACTCAATTCTTGACTTAGTCTCAGGGTTTAGGGATATAAAATATCTTTGATATTTTATTCTTTTTCTTTATTTCTCTTTATTCTATAATTTTGACATTAAAGACAATATTATTTATACAATAAATGCAATAAATAATGAATGCTATTTTGTACAAATTATTGCTATTTACATGCATTAGCTAGGGTTTTTAAGACCAAAATTAGAATAAAGGTGATGAAATGGAGATTCATCACCCACAATAAGTATAAAAGAATAAAGAAGAAAAGAAAAAGAAAGAATAAGTAGAATTGATTTTAATTATTAAACTTGTCTTTACAAAATCAAAGTTTGGAGCTCAGGTTAGACCTTGATGTGAAAAGTGTGTGGAACCTGGTCGGGAACCAAATTTGAAACACAACAGCCTTCGATAGTCATAGAACTCGGTTCAAACCACCTCAATAGCCATGTCAGAACTAGCCTACATCATACGCAAACCCTTATGACTATGAAGCTGACTTGTACAGTGTAATTGATTGTGGCTCTCCCCAACCGAAATGACAAAAGAACTGACTTCTCCAGAATGACAATCCAATGATTCCCCAATCTAGCAACTCTTTCCTCAAGGAGTGGGGTATTCCCTTCTAAGTTCAAGTGGCATCCGACTCAAGAGGGGGGAGGAGAGAAGAATGGACGGTAGCCAGTGTAGCTACCTATCCCGGGATGCAAGACCAGTGTAGTCAAGTCATCCAGTTGCAGGCTCACATGGTATAACTTTGATGCTCAAGCCTTCCTATTGACTATACAACATATATACATACTTCGGCATGCATTTTATTTTGAATCAGGATTGTCCACTTTTTTAGAGTTTGTTTGAAATATTATTTACAACAACATTTACATAAGGAGTTTTTCCTCTTGAGCAAGAAGACTATCCCTCTTTTGAAGCATTATTGCAACCCACACTCCCTTGTCTTTAGACCTCATGGCTACTGGATCGGGTCGGGGTGCACTTATCTCCCTAGACGAGGACGAATGTTTCCACTCATGTACATCTCAAACCGAAAAAATTCATTCCCGTCACCACTCCAACTGAGTTGAGCCAAGTGAAAGGTGCAAGTTTCCAAGTTAGGCCACGATTGACAAGAGTCATGCTGCGTCTCGAAAAGTTCTAGTTAGTCAGTTGAGGTGACTTGAACCCAGCTCTGAGTCTCAAGGAATTAAGTCCCGATGGACCTGAAGTACCTTAAATCTATTTCCCATAAGGTTCTAGTGAGGTTAGGTGCAGTAAGATCCAACCAAACTCCAATCTTTGATTTTATTTGAACTAGTTCAATCATCAAGCTTAATCCGCAAAGAATATGAATGCTATGCAAATGCTATGCACAATGCAGAAAATATGTTCGTGATGCACTTTTTCAAGGTTTTGAACTTATAGATTTTTGAAAAGATGATGCACATGCAATATATATATATATATATATATTTCAAGAAGGTTTTGCAAATGTTTTTGTGATTTTTGAAAACAAAAGATTTTGGCTAAGAAAATAGGTACAAATATTTACACGATGATGCATCTTATATTTATAGGAGTTGGGTTTTTAAAGGACTTACAAGGGTTAAGTGATCAATTTTATAGACATATGTATAAAGAATTTTAATATGATGTGTATACTCCTCAAACTTATTTGAAAATCATTTTACAATAGTTTTGAAAACTATAGTCCAAAATAATTTTAACAAACAATTTTTTACAAACATTTACTCACATTTGAAAATCATTCTTGCAAAGGTTTTTCAAACAGTATCTATAGATTTTCAAATATTTTTGCAACCATTTTTCAAACTATATGCAAATCATTTTTTGAACATTTTTATTTCACGCAAAGAAAAATATTGCAAACAAAATCTTTTACAAAGGTTGAACACATTTTACAAAATATTTTCCAAACAATTTTCAAACAATTTTTCAAAAAAAATTTCAAACTATTTTCAAACACTTTGCAAAAGTATTTTCACCTGATTATTATGTACAAAAAGAGTTTGAGGAGATAGAAGCATATTTTTATCATGTGACTTTAATGAATTTAATGATATATTATTTAATGAAATATTTTTAGCCATATTTATTTGAAATATAGAAGTACAAGTTATGGCTAAAGTATATACACAGTATATACGACCCCCCTATACTTAGCTTGAGCTATGTCCTCATAGATCAAAGAGAAAAAGAGAAAACATAACTCATACCGAGTATAGAAAAGCCAATAAATAATGAACGAAGGAATGAATGAATGAGAAGTCGACCGTCCCCCCTATACTTAGGATTAAATAATCCTAAGTATAGCACACTGTGCACAAAGCAGGGAGTAATCAGACTGTCTCGCCCTATACTTAGGGTAAGATATCCCTGAGTATAAACAAGAAGAGGAGACGTGGGAGAAGATCTGAAGGATATGGGGAGATCCTTAAGCACATCACAGAATTGTGAGGATCGTATCATATGCGATCGGGAGCGACTAGTCGCACTAGTTGCTCGAGGCAACGGAAATTAAAAAATTTCCATACGATGAAACCACCTGATCCAAGAACACTTCTCGGATCGTTTCATCTAAATCACAAACAAGTATTAGGGTTACGTCTTGAAGCGTGGTTGCGATCGAGTCTCTAAACAAAGAGACCTCCTATCTCAAGTCAGATCTAACGGAGGAGACGCTTGCGAGCGTGTTGATGAAACACGTGCTTCTCACTTTCCATGTTGATAATCCAAGTAGCGGATCTCCTGATCTCGACACATGAGATCCGACGTCTTCTTCACGAGCGAGGCGCACCGAAGGAGACAGAGATCCATGAGCAAACGATCGGGCAGCATAATGACGGCGCTACAACAATGGAGACTCTCTCTAGGGCATCCATGGTGGGCGGCCATATGAGATATATATAGAGAGAGTTTGGGTGTGTAGAGAGAAAGAGAGAGAGAGAGACTTGTGTTTTATTATCATATGAAGAGCAAGGGGCGCCCTTCTATTAATAATATTTTGGGATCCATGGATCTCAACTCATAGGCAACACAAATCCAATGGCTCTCATTGATTTGTGTTTCTTTTAATGGCTAAGATTTGTGTTGGTAAAAACCAACAAAAATTAATTTAATTTAGATTAAATGTGTATTGATAAATCAATATGATTTAATCCCAAATTAAATCAATCAAGCATGGAGATTATGGAATGAAGATTGCCTCCTTCCATAATATGGGATTTGGTGGCAATCTCATGTAATCTCATGATATCTCTTGAGATTACATTATTCCATGGAAATCTCCATGATTTACAACAACACTTGTTGTAAATTATTCAACAAAAATAATTCATAATTATTTTGTGAATATTGCAATCTTGGCATTGGAAAATTGCGAATCACATTCACAACCCAAAATAAAGAGTGAATTACATTTTCAATTAATTGTCTAATGTGAATCCAATTCACATCAACATTTAAGTAACAAATGTAAATTACAAATTGCTCTCTCTTGTATATTATAAATCACATTTATAATATATATGATTACTATGGATAATGCTATCCACATTATTCATATCCATGATAATTAGATCGCATTTAATCATCTTGGATCTCTATTCTCATTTGCCTAAATAATGTGAATCAAATTCGTATTATTTACATCTTTGATAACTAAATCACATTTAATTATCTAAGGTAACTCTCCTTATAATATGAATCAAATTCATATTATTCATGATAATTCAATCACATTTAATTATCCATTTCGTCAATGCTTGGATACATATATCAACAATGAAATTATCCTGAACTCTTTCAAGGATAATGCGCTTTCTCCCCGGATACTTGGAGATAAGGACAGGGCGATTGTATTATTCCACATATAGTGACTTCGATATTTAGATCACATTTCAATTCCATATCTCAGGCCTCCCATAGATGTTTGATTAAATCAAGACCGAAAATCTAATCTTCTCGTTGCATCTGAATCACATTCAGATCAATGTCCAATATTTAGACCAAGATCAGATTACTTCTCTACTGAGAGGAGTCACTAAAATCCAGACCCATTTCATCACTCCCTAGGAATGGAAGCATCATGGTTATACAATCGTTTTTGATCACATCACCCTCAGGTATTCCCAATAACTGTACATCCTTCATACTGGAAGATTCAGAATAAACCCAAAGTATAAGATCAATTTTATACTGTCTACTTCAGGGATTTATCATTAAGTTTCTCATTTGACTATTGGGAGTTGGTATCGATCATATACTTTCCAAAAGCATATATCATACCCATGTATTGATCATATACTTTACAAAAGCATATATCAAACCAACAAATTCAGTCAATCTTCCAAAGCGAGATGACTGTGCACGGAATTTGATTCTTCCAAATATCTCATGAGTGAGCTCATGTCTTCCGGTTCAATAATGACCCTGTATGATCCCTTTGAGAGATTATATTACTTATATGCCCTTATATTCAAATCAACGTGCCGGTGTATATACCTTGATTAGGTCATCAACCTATTGGTCTGCCAAATGTACATACTCATACATATAGTACACATCTGTCTCCGGTCAAAGGATGCGTGCCTATATCGTGACAGCATACGTCATAGGACTTTGGTTATCTCGATCTCATTAAGTCAACTCTTTGACCTAACTAATCTGACACCTCTGAATCTCTATTCCCATGCAGAGGACCGGCTTCAAGAGGTCAGTCAGATATCATCCAAGTGAGAAAGGATTGCCATCTCCTACTCAGGCTGGAGATCATCTCTTAAAAATCATTTGACGATACTTGATGAGTCCTCAATTTAACTCTTTAGATATTCATCCAAGCACCAGCCTCTATGATTCAATATTGAATCAACAGCTGTATGATTATTAAGAAGGCCATGGTACATAACCCTAACTGTACTAAGGGAACTATTATGCAAATGATTTATTCTTCATTTCAGATCAGGGAATGATATTCGCAATAACATTTATTGCATAATGGCTCGCTGTGGGCTCGCATGTCCAACAATCTCCCACTAGCCCAAAGAGCAATTAATGGGCTAATCATTTAAACCCATACTCATGTGACAATCATAGGCTATTTAGAAAAATAGCTAGGTAAGCTGATCAATCACTCTGTTCCCAAGAGACTACGACAAGTCCTTTTACGACACTTGCATATCTCCTAGTAACAGTGTTCACATCCAATGCGAATGTTGCAACTTATGCAACCAATACTCAATCATATCAATCATAGTGTCCTTGACACTACACCTCAATAATTATTATAACCAATATGAAATTTCTATTATCCTTATTAGAATACCCTTATTCATGGAGATCTCTATCTCCTAAGGTATTCGTAGTTTAGACCTTTTAGATCACTATCTATAAAGTCTTAATTTCTTTGAGATCACTATCTCAAAAGTCTTGTCCTCTACGAAGATATAGTTATTACTGCAATCAAGTGTTTTATCACCATAGTAGGATTAGTAATAGTTTACTACTCCCACTTCATGGCAGACATCTAGCTTTTGTACACATCTAGCATACACCCGGCTTCTCGGAACTGATGCACAAGGGCAAGAAGTTTTAGCATTCACATCCTCAACTCTTTGAGGTGTTATCCCTTTAGATAGGTCAATACCATATCTTGAGGGAAAGAAGCCTTTCTTGGATTTTTCTAGAAAATGGAAATGTTCAAGGTGTACCATTAATGTGACGGGCTCAATACCCTCTTCTCTTTGTCCTGAACAACTTCAGAACTAAGATCTAAGAGGTATTCTTGAGATCATATCTCAAGGTATGGAACAACCAGATTATGACACACTTATTACTATCCTTATATCATTACAAATGATTAGGATATTATCTACATTTAGCACGATGAACACAATGGCACTCCCACTAAGCTTCACATGGTTCATCAAGATTCTATCTGAAATCATAACATTTATAATTTCATCAAATATTATGTTCCAACTATAAGAAATTTATTTGAGTCCATCGATGGAATTCCTCAGCTTGCACACCTTGCTTTCCTCATCCATGAAGTCATGGGGCTACTTCATGTGAATATCCTCAAAGAGGTATTCATAAAGGAATACAATCTTGACTCACATCTTGAAGATGCCATAGTCAAGTTGTGTAGCTAGGGTTAGCAATATTCTGATGTGTTTAAGCATGGTCACTGAAGAGAAAGTCTCATCGCAAGCAATGTCTTCTCTTCGGTGTGTAGCTCATGGCTACGAACCGTGCTTTGAAGGTCTCTACCTTCTCATCAGGTTCCCTGTTTCTCCTGAAGATCCATTTACATCTTAATGGTTCTAACCCTTATAGGTGGATCCTTGAGGGGCCATATACAACATTTGTATATGAAGTCTACTTTAGACTTTATTGCTAACATCCACCTTTCCATGCTATGATCTTCAGAAGCTTCATCACATGAAGTCAGATCATTGTCAGATTCAACTGACACATGGAATCCATCTTCAAACTTATTTGAAGAGGTATTAGTGTTTCATCTTTAATTGTCCTTTTAGTTTCCAATTTTAGGAGCCTCATTATCTTCTCAAGACTAAATGAGTTTCTTTACTTCATTTCCATCTTGATTCTCAAGAGTCTCATCACCTAAGAATCACAGTCTCAGATATGAATTCTTTTTAGAATCTCAAGGTCATAAAGTAGGTATCCAATGCCATCCTTTATTTTCCTAATGAATTAGCACTCTCAGGTGCTAAATTCCAGCTTACTTGCCTGGAACCTTATTAAGGATATATATTGTAGTCTCTACTACATATATAACTTGGAAACTAAGAGGTAATTATGCCAAGATTCATCATTGATCATATCATATCACACATGATCTAATTGTATCTCCCTACAACTCTATTGAGTTAAGGTACATTAGGAGGATTGTGATAGGAATAGTATTCCTTTCTACATAAGGTATTCCTTTGAATTCATCTAACAGGTACAAGCTACCTAGGTTAGATCAAATTCATTTCATCTTCCTTCAAACTTTGGTTTTAAACCAAAATTGTGAAATCTTTGAACATTTCAAAGCTTTATAAGGTGATGGGAAGAAATCTCATATCACAAATAATCATATAATGATATCACATATCATCAATGTTTATCATGATATAGATGATCCACAAACATCAGTATGTATGTGATCTTGAATACCTCAGCATCTAACACCATTCTCAAAGAAGGGTACATTGGACATTTTACTTTGAATACAATATTCATAAGTATGTAAGATATGAAATTTCAGACAATCTAAAGTTCCATCTCTTATTAGTCCATTGATCTTATCAATAGACAAATAACCAAGGTTTGATGCCAGATCATTGTCAAATGATCTTCATTCTCCTATTGATCTTTTATGGTTTAATTGAGTATTAGAAATATTAATGAACCATTCATTAATTTTCTAATTTAGTAGAGTCCACTAGATGTTAGATTATTATCTGAAATATATCCATCATAACTCTTTATGATAGGTATATTCCAGAATTCATGATCATTCCCAACATTTAGAAATAAACAATGAGTGTATTCTAATATCTAGGTCATAGAGACATTCTCTAAGACTAAGGGCTCTCCCACTGAAATTATGAAGTCTATCAATGCAATAGAGATTGTTGCAACAATTGCATCAATATCCATGTGGATGACTTTTGAACCTTAAAATCAAAATTTCAATATTCTAATACATATGCAACCAATTGCAAGTGTCATTAGAAGATTGAGATACGATTATTAGACTTTATCTTATCAATTAAATAAGTCAATTTCAAAGATTATATGTAGATTATTCTGATGTACTATCCGATTCCTTCTCTAAGGATTCTAGATAGATTTGATAGTCATACTATTAACACATCAACTATTGCAGTGTTGGCATTCATCCAACTCTTTGGATGTCATATGGAAGTTACATAAGTACAGTCAACTCTTTGACTATACTTCTCATCTTGGGTCTGATCCATGCTTCCACTGCGCTCTCTTCCTCTATAAACAACCATTGTTAAGACAAAGAATCTCTTATGTTGAATTCAAAAAATTTCAATAAAAGAATATTTCAACATTTATACATGCTTCATTCAATTCATAGAATATGAATAATTTGAAGCATCATGAATGACCAGAGTATAGATAGTAGAATGATGACATTCATCGTATCTACATCCATCTAAAATCTTAAAATATTGGTTCAGGTAGGTACTCAAACAATTTGGATATATCATCTCTTATAGAGCCACCATTCTGCATGGTGTAGAGAACCACATCATTCATGATTAAATGTCGAGAGCACATATGTATGCTAGAACATCTTCTTAGAATTTTATAAGGATTATTTGACAATTACGATCATCATCAACATGTCACTTCCAAAGTACATTCAATGAGAGATCAAGACTATAGAGACATACAAACCATAGGGTTGAAGTCCTATTGTCTATTATAATTGTCATCCCTCATTATTACGAGGAAACTTGCACATTGCAACTACATATATTATGTGTTCAACTGCAAGTACAATATCTTGATCATGGATCCAATCCATGATATTTACTGGTTATTATTGAGTATATTATTGAGTGGGTTTAATGAAGGATTATCCGAAATAAGAAATTTGCATAACTATATATATACACACATTTTACTTTGATTTAGGAATTTTTATATCAAAGTCGTCTTGTCTTGTCAGCACTGAAAGTTTATTCCCTTAGTCACTTTCAATGTAAGAGATATACTTACCATTATATCTCAACAAGATCTGGGATCTCCTTTCTAACTTTGTTACATCCCAATAATATGAGAACCTGTAACTCGAATAAAAAGAAGCGGGAACACATTCCGCCTTGCAAGTCCAACTTGCATCTCCCAATTCGGTCTTTAACACCCGAGCCCACCACCCCTAAGGTGATGTTGACTCGTCATTAATTGAACCAACCGTCAACAGGAATACAACTCACTATGCGCAATCCAATATCGCCCCAATAATATGAGGATCTGATATTGGGGTCACTACGCATACGTCCTTACTCTTTCGACAAGCGAAGAGCCCGATCCAGATGTGCTTGCATACATGAGCTGCCACTTCAGACATGCGTCTCCTACATACAATCCCTGGCGATGGAACCCTCCACCTTGACAGGAGACCATGGATGTCACTTATCTGATCCTCCATATCATATTCAAAATTCTAATTAATCATCATGAATCATATTCATTATGATTAATTCTTCGAAGGGAAATAACATCTCTATTCATAATAGAGTGTTTTAATTTTAATTGGATTCCAATTAATCTAATCATATTAAATTAATGATCCAATTAATATCCAATAAACAATCTTTATTATTACTTGAATTATGGTATTATCTCAAATACGTATTATTCTGAATTTTAATAATTAAAAAAATACACCATGATCTCTCCTGCATTATCAAGTGCCTACCCGTTGTCATGGCCAGTACTGACAGGAGTGGGACAGACCGCACACGGTGCAACCTGCTACCCCAATGCTCCCTGACTAGACACCATATCCACCTCGGGAAAAGATAATACCAAATTGATCATTGTATACTTGAGATTATAATCGATCTTTCAACCGAAGTTATACCATATAATAATAATCAAAACAATTTTGATTAACATTATAATGAGATTCGCTAAACAAATCCCAAGTCCTATTCAAGCAACATGTTTGTTGGAAAGTGGATTGTGTAACCAATTGCGATCTAGATCATATCTAATTAATTATTTGTTAAGGCAATGCCATTTAAGGAAATAATTATCATCAAATATTTCAGAAATATTTATCCATAATTATTACAGGAAATTAAACTATTTAATTTCACTAATTAATTAAATGACAATCACAAGGTTCTTTATTAGGAAAGTAATTTCCAACAGTGACCCTCACTTACTAAAATTAGAATATCTCAGTCAATTTAAATCCAAATTAGGCAAAGTAAATTTCTGAAGTTTGCTAATTTGATTTACAACATAACTTAAGCTATTTGAATGCATTTCAAGATGTTTCAAATCTGTAATTAACTCTTTGATTACGTTAAGATTCGCAGTCCTCGAAACAATGGATATATGTTCACTAATTTGATCATAACTTGAGCAAACGTATTCGAAATCACGCAAACTCAAATCCTGTAGTTCTTATTTAATGGGGAAAAAATCCAAGTTTTATTTTCATGTTTAAACAATTTAAACAGGGCCGAAAATAATCACTAAACAGAGATGCAAAAATGAAATGCGATAAAACTTTCGCAATCCTAACGAACCCAAGTCGGCTTAGGTTTATGGGTCGTATCCGAAACCTTCGACCTAAGGCTCTGATACCACTTGAAGGATATGGGGAGATCCTTAAGCGCATCACAGAAGCGTGAGGATCGCATCGTATGCGATAGGAAGCGACTAGTCGCACTAGTTGCTCGAGGCAACGAAAATTAAAAAAATTTCATACGATGAAACCACATGATCCAAGACACTTCTCGGATCGTTTCCTCTAAACCACAAATAAATATTAGGATTACCTCTTGAAGCATGGTCGCGATCGAGTCTCTAAACAAAAAAGAACTATTGTCTCAAGTCCGATCCGACGGAGGAGACGCTTGCGAGCGTGTTGATGAAACACGTGCTTCTCGCAATCCGTGTTGAGGATCCAAGCAGCGGATCTCCTGATCTCGACAAATGAGATCCGGCATCTTCTTCACGAGCGAGGCGCACCGTAGGAGACAGAGATCCACGAGCAGAGGATCGAGCAACATAACGACGACGCTGTGGCGATGGAGACTCTCTCTAGGGCCATATGAGAGAGAGAGAAGGCGTGTAGAAAGAGAGAGATAGAGAGAGACTTGTGTTCTTATTAGCCTATGAAGAGCAAGGGGTGCCCTTCTATTTATAATATTTTGGGATCCATGGATCTCAATCCATGGGCAACACAAATCCAATGGCTCTCACTGATTTGTGTTTCTTTTAATGACTAAGATTTGTGTTGGTAAAAACCAACAACAATTAATTTAATTTAGATTAAATGTGTATTGAAAAATCAATATGATTTAATTCCAAATTAAATCAATCAAGCATGTAGATTATGGAATGAAGATTGCCTCCTTCCATAATATGGGATTTGGTGGCAATCTCATGTAATCTCATGATATCTCATGAGATTACATTATTTGATGGAAATCTCCAAGATTTACAACAATACTTGTTGTAAATTATTCAACAAAAATAATTCATAATTATTTTGTGAATATTGCAATCTTTCCATTGGAAAATTGCGAATCACATTCACAACCCAAAATAAAAAGTGAATTACATTTTCAATTAATTGTCTAATGTGAATCCAATTCACATCAACATTTACTTAACAAATGTAAATTACAAATTGCTCTCTCTTATATATTATAAATCACATTTATAATATATATGATTAATATGGATAGTGCTATCCACATTATTCATATCCATGATAATTAAATCACATTTAATCATCTTGGATCTCTATTCTCATGTGCCCAAATAATGTGAATCAAATTCATATTATTTGCATCTTTGATAACTAAATCACATTTAATTATCTAAGGTGACTCTGTTTATAATATGAATCAAATTCATATTATTCATGATAATTAAATCACATTTAATTATCCATTTTGTCAATGTGTGGATACATATATCAACAATGAAATTATCCTGAAATCTTTCAAGGATAATGCGCTTTCTCCGCGGATACTTGGAGATAAGGACATGGCGATTTTATTGTTCCACGTATAGTGACTTGGATATTTAGATTACATCTCAAATCCAGATCTCGAGCCTCCCAAAGATGCTTGATTAAATTAAGACTATAAATCTAATCTTCTCATTGCATCTGAATCACATTCAGATCAATGCCCAATAGTTGGACCAAGATCAGATTACTTCTCTACTGAGAGGAGTCACTAAAATCCAGACCCGTTTCATCACTCCCTAGTATTGGAAGCATCATGATTATACAATCGTTTATGATCACATCACCCTCAGGTATTCCCAATACCTGTACATCCTCCATACTGGAAGATCCAGAATAAACCCGAAGTATAAGATCAATTTTATACTGTCTACTTCAGGTATTTATCATTAAGTTTCTCATTTGACTATTGGGAGTTGGTATCGATCATATACTTTCCAAAAGCATATATCATACCCAAGTGTTGATCATATACTTTACAAAAGCATATATCAAACCTACAAATTCAGTCAAGCTTCCAAAGCAAGATGACTGTGCACGGAATTCGATTCTTCCCAATATCTCATGAGTGAGCTCATGTCTTCCGGTTCAATAATGAACATGTATTATCCCTTTGAGAGATCGTATTACTCATATGCCCTTATATGCACACCAGTGTGCCGGTATATAAACCTTGATTAGGTCATCAACCTATTGGTCTGCCAAATGTACATACTCAGACATATAGCAACACACCTATCTCCGGTAAAAGGATGTGTGCCTCTATCGTGACAGCATACGTCATAGGACTTTGGTTATTTCGATCTCGTTAAGTCAACTTTTTGACCTAACTAATCTGACACCTCCAAATCTCTATTCCCATGTAGAGGACCAGCATCAAGAGGTCAGTCAGATATCAACCAAGTAAGAAAGGATTGCCATCTCCTACTCAGGCCGGAGATCATCTCCTAATAATCATTTGACGGTACTTGACGAGTCCTCAATCTATCTCTTTAGATATTTATCCAAGCACTAGCCTCTATGATTCAGTATTGAATCAACAGCTGTATGATTATTAAGAAGGCCATGGTACATAACCCTAACTGTACTAAGGGAACTATTATGCAAATTATTTATTCTTCATTTCAGATCAGGGAATGATATTCGCAATAACATTTATTGCATAATGGCTCGCTATAGGCTCGCATGTCCAACAAGATCAACGAATGAAATAAATCGGGGTGTACACCCCCCATACTTAGGAAAAAGTACGTCCTAAGTATAGAAGACTGACAAAAAGGGGTGATACACATACTCTTTTTTTAGAGAACGAAAGCTAAAAACAAAAAGAAGAAAAGAAGAAAAGATAAGAGCTTAAAGGAAAAGTTTACGAGTTGCATTATCTGAATCTTTTGATGCAGTCAGTGCCATGGATGTGTCATCAGAGCATAAAACTTGGATAGAATCGACAACGACCAAGAAAGTATCGTGCTCGAGGTAGGTCTTTAGTAGTTGACTATTGACAACAAATGGATGTGCGTCAAGAGACAAATCTGATATTGCAAAGTTGCCATTATCACACACTTCTCAAAATTAAAATGGCCCAGTCCATTTGCTTTTTAATTTTCTTGGGAAGATCTTCAACTTTTCATTAAATAACCCCACTTTTTGTCCAGCATCGAAGGTCTTTCGTCTGATGTGTCGGTCATGCCAACATTTCACCTTCTCCTTGTACATCAATGTGTTATCATATGCATAGTCTCAAAATTCCAGGAGCCTGTTCAGATCTTCTTTCCTCTTCTGGCCACGTTGTTGTGAGTCCAAATTATAGATATTAACAGCCCATAATGATTTATGAATTAGCTCCACTAGCAAGTGGCATGGCTTTCCATATACAAGGCGATAGGGTGACATGCCCAACAAAGACTTGTAAGCGGTTTGATATACCCAAAGGATTGAGTCCAAAAGATGGGACCAATTTTTCTTTTCTGTCTTGACAAGTTTCTAAGTATCTTCTTGATTTTTATGTAAGATAATTCTGCCATATCATTGGTCTGAGGATGGTAAGGAGATGCGACACTGTGCTCGATGCCATATTCCTTCGTTAGCTTCTTGACCTATCTGTTTATGAAGTGACTACCCCCATTTGATATAAGTATCTTCGGAATCCCGAACCATGAGATGATATTTTCTTTCAAAAAATGGCACACTATTTGGTTGTCTACGGCTCGAGAGGGGATAGCTTCAACCCATCGACTCACATAATTAACGACAAGAAGAATGTGCTCATATCCTTGACTATTGGAAAAGGGTCCCATGAAGTCGATCCTCCAAGCATCAAATACATCAGCAATATGGATGATCTTCAGGGGCATGGAGTCTTTGGTTGTAAGGGTTCCTTTCAATTGCTGACTGAGAATCCTTAGATTGCTGATGTGGCGAGAATCCTCAGATTGCTGATGGTTGTAAGGGTTCATCTAATGGCGACTGCTGATGTATTCGATGTTGATGTAATTGTTTAACTTATTGCCTTTTGTTTCATGCATTCATTTTAGTTTTTGATTACTTTCATTAGCTTAATTTAAATTTTAGCCTTCTTCAGAGCTCTTAGGCTCTGGGCACCCTTGTTCCGCCGTCCCACCCATCGTTTCGACTCGCCAACCAACTCATTTTTTTCCTTTATATTCTCCACTTCTCTAGCACCTCCGTATACCTCAACTGTCCTTAGATCAAGCTTCCAAGGTTCTCTTCCTCTGCTCCAGCCAGACCTTGTCGCCACAACCCATCTTCGCCCATTCCCACCCAATAAAGGTCAGAGGAGCTTCGATTTTGTTGCTTCGTGCTAACCGTACAGGTATAGAGCCACAATAGCCCCATCTAGGGTGTATTCGCATCAGAAGACCAAGACCAGATTGCGACACTTCATCGCACCTCCGACCTCTACCAATGAGATTTGGACATCCTTGAGCCCTCCAGCCACTGTGGATTTCTTCCAAGATCATGATGCGCCATTTTACAACAAGGGAGACAACCTGAAGCACATGTGAAGTGGGATCGAAGCTCACCATGGGAGTGTTATTCATTTGTTCTTCCAACACCTCTCCACGCCATCGAATGAAGAACACTCCCCAGTTTTCATTGCAACTATTGGATAAACCCATTCCAGCATCGTCGGATCAGAGGGTTGGTCTAATCGCAACCATCGATCGGTGACGCGGTATCCACTGCTAGGGAGGGGGCGCATGGCAAGTAAAGAGATCTAGATTGTCCGCCTCAACTACTATTAGGGGGTAAATTTCACCATACCTCTGTTTTTTTTATTTTATTTCCATATTAGTCTTGTAATTTGTTTAATTAGTTTAAAACTTTGTGTAAAAAATGCATGTGAACCCCTGCATTTCCTGCCATTTACATGGATCCAGTCCACGTCACCTCACGTGTGGTCCCATGTGAGGTGGAGATTTTGTAGTAAACCCCACACAGGTTTTGTATTTTGCATTTAGTATTTAAAGTTTTTATATCAGTTGTAATATTTTGAGTATATTGTCGAAACAACCTTGCCATTATTTTTAATTACAAAAGTACCCTTGCTAGTTTATTTATTTTGTGCAAGTATTTCATTTATTAAAAATAACATCCATGCTCAAAATAATATGAAAAATTAAGGTTATGTGCCTACTAGTGTACACATGCATGCCATATTTTTATTTTTGCATTTTAGCATTTTCTTATTTATTAAAAATCAAAATAGCATGTTTTTGCCCTTGTTTTCCTTAAAAAATCCAAAAAATATATAAATCCTTTTTGAAAATTTTTAAAAAATATATTTTATGTATTATAATATTTTACAACTCGTACCAAAAACCACTAAAATAGGAAAAAGAAAAAGAATAAAAATTATAAAGCTCAAAAATCATTTATAAAAATATAAAAAATCACCCAAAATTCCAAAACTATTTACTTCTATCTCTAATTTTTCTTTATATTATTATATATTAAAAATAGTTTTGAAAATTTTTTGAAACACTTAGCTATTTTCAATTCCAAAAAATTCATCCTATTTATCTTATTCAGTTTTTTTGTCTTATTTTTTATTAAATATACCAAAAATTTTGCAAAAGTTCCCCAAAAATCACAAAAAATAGTAGAAAAATATGAAAAATATAAAACCATTTATTTTTGCAATTTTTAGTTATTTCTAGTTGTATTTATACATATATTTCCCTATATTTTCTATATAGTTATATATTCCTATATTGTTGTATTAAAAAGAAAAATAAAATAAAAAATCAGAAGAGGACAAATTTTGGATTCAATTCCCAATCTACCATTTGTTCCATGTGCTCGGCACTCTACACATACTTGCACCTATACACATCTTTTGTAGAGTAAAATAAAATTAAATTTAACTCCACATTTATTTATTTTTTCATTGCTATATTTTATTTATGGGTTAATTGTTGAATTATTTGGGTTTCATGAGCGGTTGCTTCAACGATTGTAGTTCTCACTTTGTCTAGACTACATCAGACCCGCGTGAGATTCGAATTTTAAAAATCAGTGTTCAAATGAAAAATATAAGAAATAAACAAATTCTATGGAGTGAAATTTAATAAAAATAAATAGGTATCTTTTCAATGAGGTCCATAGAGGACTTATCTGCAAATATCAAAAATTGGAGAGGTTTGATGCAATTTTTCCAAGATAGCATGTGTCATGTATGTGATGATGACGTCATGGGATCTTTTGCAATTCTGGAAGAGGGTTAAGGTCCCTCTACAATTTATCCTCCACGCACATGAGGTGAACGTGTTCTCTATGGTGGGGGGCCTTTTGACAAATTCTGATAAGGGTAGGGGCTGAACTGCAATGTTCCCACTACTACATGTACATTGTACACGCGTAATGAGGCTCGGGGGAGGAGACTATGGCTCGAGTGGAGGCGAAGGTTCGGGAGCTTGATCCTATACGCGACACGTGTCTGGAGGTTTGACACCCTCAAATCTCTCGGCTTGGGCCGAGGATAAGGAGGGTCTCATGGCTGTCAGATGGCCATTGGATCAAGGGTTGGCCTTGATCCAACGATGGTTGGAGGTTGATGGAGAGAGTTGGCAGAGGGCGGTGGCAGAGGACTTGATGAGGTTGAGTGGCGGTCGATGGAGGAGCAACTGGGCAGTCGAGGCGAAGGCGGTGGAGCGGCTGAGGGTCATGATGGTGTGTGGCGGAGCAGCTGGTGATCGCTGATGGTCGGTGGGCTGTGCAAATAAGTAGGAGGCGGAGGAGGTCGACAACATGTAGAGTGGCGAGGGTGGAGCACAATGAGGATGGTGGAGCGGGTCGGGGCGGTTGTCGACGGCGAGTGGTGAAGTGCAGTAGAGGGCTCAGATCGGTGGCGGAGAACGGAGCGGTGATATAGACAAATAAAGAGGAGCAGATGAAGAAGAGAAGTAAAGGAATAGATAAGGAGGAAGAAGGGAGAGGATTCTCCTGATGTGAAGCTTGAAGAGGAGCTTCAACGTCGTTACCTTGACTCGTCGGTGCATAAGGAGTCTCGTTGTGAACTTCAATTGAAGCTGCAACAGAGGGGCGAAGAAACCCTCTAAATCTTGCCGGTCAAAAGTTGTTGTCACCAACCTTTAGGGATAAGGGAAGATGCCCGAGGATGCTCTTAATAGGAGATGGATGGGGGTGGTAATGGCTGAGAGGGGACGCGACGGGGTGGATGGGCGTTACTTAACAGAGGAACAATAGTCGGGGATGGAGGAGGCAGTTGAATAGCTGGAATAGGAAGCAAGGTCTTGTGCGTGGGAGGTGGGCACAAGGCACATGTGTAGCACATGACGAGGGAAGAGAGGTGAGGTCATGTGCCATGCACGTGACCTGGTGAGGTGTGGAGAGAGAGATGTGAGGTAGAGATAGAGAGAGAAGGGAGAAGACAGAAAAGAGAAGGGAAAAAAGAAAAGAAAAGAAAGAAAAAAGTAAAATTAAAAATAAAAAAATTTAAAATTTAAAACAAAATTAAGTATTAAATAAATAAAAATAAAATATGAAAAATAAATAAGAAGGAAAATATTAAAGAAATAGTAAATGAAGTTAAATCAAAAAGTGGGCAACACAAAAGTTGCTCATCTTGATGAGATCTACAACTTTTGTGAAGGACCCAAAATTAAAAGAGGAAAATTGTACAAAAAGCATTTTTGGAGGTACTCTATATACTATAAGATACCACAATTTTGAATTTTGTAATTTTTGTATTTTTAATTTTATTTTAGTTAGTAGATTAATTTATACAATATACACATAATTAATCTAATTTTTAGGAAATTTTATATAGGTTAGAACACGATAAAATAAAACAATAAAGAGAAAATATGCATAAAATACAAAAAGTTAGAATTTTGTGTTTTCTTTTGGTTTTTTCGATTTTGGTGGATTTTGATTCTTTATTCCAATTTAGTTAATTAGCCAAAGAATAATCAAGAATAAATTAATTGTTTTACATAAAATAATAGGCTCAATTCAAGTCAAAAACAAGGCTATTTATTTACAGATTTTAAACCTTATTTAAGTTCAATTAGTAAGTAGTAATTAATCAATTTTAAGGGGTTTAATTAGTGATTTATTAAGGAGATTTTGCTAAAACATTCATATAGAGTAGATGAATAATGGATTCATCAGTATCTGTGCATTGCTCAGTGGAGTATCTTGGCATTCTATTATGGATAAATGGTTTGCCACCAGATTCTGAACTCTAAGCTTGTCTCTGATCTCCAAATCGAATTCCTGGAGGAGAAGGATCCATATTAGTAGTCTTGATTTGGCATCCTCAGATGGCAGAGTGGTCAGTGAAGATAATGACTTTTGATCCTAACAGATAGGATCTGAACTTCTCAAAAGCGAACACTACTGCAAGCAAATCCTTTTTGTGACTGTATAATTTCTTTGCGCTTCATCGAGCGTCTTGCTGGCATAGTGAAAGCATTGGGCACCTTGTCTCTTCTTTGTCCTAGAACAACCCCAACTGCAAAATATGATGCATCCATCACGATCTCAAAGTGGAGAGACCAATCAGGTGGTTGTAGGACCGAAGCTCGAGTGTTAAGCTCTTTCAGCTGATAAAAAGATTGGAGAACTATCTGATCGACAATAAACTCGATCTCCTTGTAAAGCAGCTCTGTGAGAGGTCCAGTAAGTTTGTTCAAGTCCTTGATAAAATGACAATAAAATCTTACATGCCCTAAGAATGACCTCACGTTCTTAATATTTTGAGGTGGCTTGAGCTTAGAGATGGCATCCACCTTTGCCGGTTCGACCTCCATGCGTCGCTTGGAGATGACATGGCCCAACACTATTCCTTATGTAACCATGAAGTGGCTCTTCTCCTATTATAGTACAAGATTGACTTCATGACATTTCTGGAGTACTCTGTCTAGGTGTTGATGATTTCCATTTCATCACCTTTATTCTTTCATTTTGGCCTTTAATCCCTAGCTAAATGCATGTATATATCATTATTTTGCATGAAATAACATCTATTTTTACTCGGTAGATATTTTAGAATACTATATTTAAAGCCAAAATAAAAGAATAAAGAAAAGAAAAAATGAAATACCATAGGTATTGAATGACCCTAAACCCTGAGACCTAAGCATCATTATGACTGGGACAACAAGGAATAAAGTAGGGGGAGATAAGGGCTATAAATACACTAGAACCCTAACTTTTAATTCATTAATAAGTCTAATTTGGCACCTTTTTTATTCTTTATTACTTACACTCTAAATCAATAAACTTTGTACATGAAAGTTGTAGATAAAAATATATAGAAAAATACAAAATTTATTTCATAGAAAATAATATATAATGTGCCTTCTACACTTAGAATAAAAAATCCAAAATCCCAACTTCACAGACATGTATCTTATCCATACAAACTCAAAATTTAACAAATCATCTTTAATTGTATATAAAATTTAATAAGCTCTTTAATGAAAGTGGTTTCATTCAATTTAGATTTAAGATGCAAAAGTTTGGTTTTGGACACTATTATATATTCTACCTGAATAAAATAATCATTTTATTCGTTCTTCATATTTTATATACTTCTATACTTTTATAATTTTGTAAATATTATTTATAACATATATACATAAACAAACCACAAAAAATATTAAAAATATCATAAAATAAATATTTATACTATAATACATAGTTGAATTAATTATACTAATACCTATGTAATAAATGCATATATTTATTAAAGTGTACCTTTCAACTCAGAAAAATATAATAAAAATATATTTTTGTATATTTAAATAAGTTGTAAATATATATTATGTACATAAAATAATAAAATCTAAAATACAAAATAAAAATAAATACATAGTATAAAAGTAAATATACCTACAATTATACTTGTAAAAAGCAACTTATAATAAATTAACTTGTAAAAAAAATAAAAATAACCATAAAATACAACATAAACTAATAACTATTTTTTATTTTTAACCTAGAATTAATAAAATCATTTATTATTTTATTTTGAATTAGTAATAAATTTTAGGTCACTTTTATCGTGTAGCCCACCTACGAGGACCAATGAGAGGGCGGTCAGAGTTGACCTCGGGCAACTCCCCACTCCTCCCTGGGTCTGTGTCTGGAAGGCCTACACCATTGACTTCTTCAATTTTTCTAGATAGATTCTTTCACTTTTTGGAAGAGATTACTTTATGACTTCTTTGCCCTGATTAAAAATATTTCATGCTCAAGCCTTGCATTGACCGGAGGATCATTGAGACAAGCATATTTCCCCATCCATCAACCTCTTGTACATATACCTTGCCTCCACCCAATTTTGAATTTTGATCTCAATTTCCCCCTCAAAATGCGATGATTTCATCCGCTAGGGTTTGTTGGTGATAGCATGAAGCTCCTCGGCCCTTCGGGTGAGGAGGAAAAAGACTGAAGTCGATGATCCATATGTCGTCAGAGACCTGCTGGTGAGGTACTCCCGCTCCCTGTTCTTGGTCAGAGATGCTCCCTTTTTTCATGCTTTATAGGTAGATTTTCGTTCAAACATTTCGATTATGCTATTAGTTTAGATTTTTATTCATTGTCTTAGCTTAGATATTTAGTCCCGTAGTTTGTCGGAGCTCAGCTCCGACCATCGTTCCACCATCGTGCAACCCCTGTTCTGACCTCATTTCACCGCCACCACTTTCCGCAGACACTTCTCCATCTCCGCGAACCTCTCCACCATTCCTTCCTCCATCGCTCCCCTCCGGGCCACGAAGATTCGAGGTCCTTCTTCCGCCGCTCGTCGGACCTCTCCGCTCCACCTCATTTCCGCATATATCTTAACCAAATAAAAACACATGCTTTCCATACCCTTTGCATGTCCTGAATACTCCATCTGAGGTGTAGCCACACTAAGAAATGACCTCCACGATTTATTGATCTCCATGGCTCCTCCGATGAGCCCAAACCCATTTGAGGAATCCATCAGTAGCAGAAAACCTCCAGGAAGTGATTGCGCATATGTGCAGCATCAGAGGAGCTAGAGGAGGACGAATCAAAGGATCGAAGTTCAGGGGTGGTACAGTTCGTTCATGTTCTTCGTGTGAAGCAGTTGCCATTGGATCAACATAGTAGCTCTACTTTTGATACAGATCGATGCTTGCCATCATTGTTGGATCTTGCCAGGGTCTAATCCCCACCATCCAATAACGAAGCGGTATCAGCGCACCTGCGACCGATACGTGGATAAGTGGAAGACAGAACCATTGGGTCGCCTAGCAGGGGTATTTTGCATTTCCAACCCCCACATTTTTTTATTTTCTTTTTAATCCGAAATCATTAGTCTGTAGTTCAATATTTTTGTAATTTTTGTAATCTGGACGCTAAACTTTGGATGAATTACACATAGGACCCTTGCCACATCACCTCACGCACATGTGCGCATGAGGGGATGAGTATTTTGCAGAGGAACCCATGGTTTTTTGTCATTGAAATTCATTCCTATAATTTATAATTTCATTATGAAAACTTTTGGAAAAATTGCATAGAGGACATACAGCTTTTATTTTTGCAAAAATATCCTTGCCAACGTTGTTTATTGAATATAATCTAGGCATTTTTTTATTATTGGCCATGGGTTTTGTTCAGGGGTTCAAGAATAGAGAAGTAATTTCGTAAAATTGCACTTAGGTCCATATTAGAATCTATATTGTTATTTCTTGTATTCTGTTGATTAAAATTATCGTTTTGTTTTAAAAAATTCCAGGAAAATTCCCTTAAATTCTTTATACCTATTAAATGACATATCTTTTTTTGTGGGCCATTTAGAATCATTTTCCTATTTTTGGAAAGTCGAAAAGCTTGCATTTTCTTCCTGCTAAATAAAAAATATAAAATCCTTTCTAAAATTCCATATACTATTTATTATCGTCTTCTGTAACCATATACCAAAAAACCATAAAATCAACAAAAGAACAACAATAAAAATTAAAAAGTTCCAAAATCCTTATAAAATTATAAAAAAATCTATAAAAATACACAATTATTTGTTTCTATTTTTTATTATATTTATTATGTATTAAAAATAGTTTTGGAAAATTTTGGGACTTTTAGCTATTTTTAAATTCCAACACAATTTATCTTATTAATATATATATATATATATATGTTGACAATTTAATTCAATTAAAAATAAAAAAATGGTAAATATTATAAAAGAAATATAAAAAATAGTCAAAAACATAAAAAAGACAAAAAATATTTTGAGTATTTATAGTTATATCGATAAATATAAAATCCGTATTCTTTATATAGTTATATTTACTTATATTACAATTAGTATTATTATTCTTGAAAAACTAAATATATATTTTTAAAGTTTGAATAATATAAAAAGGATTGTTCCATAGGGTATTTTATAGATTATTTTATATATTTATTATCTATAGTCTCAATATTATATGCATATATTATCTATACTTATATTATAATTGATAAAAAAGGGGAAAGAAAAATAAAAATCAGAAAATATAAAAAGAAAATAAAATTTAAAAATAAAAAATATAAAAATATAAAAACAAAATTTTATAATATATATATAGAAACCCACACAAAAATAAAATAAAAAGAGACTAACATGACATTTTTGGAATTAAGTTTCCCAACCTATCTTGTGTGCTCCCTGTGTTCGACACTCTACGTACTTACACCTATACACACATTTTGTATCAGTATAATAAATTTTAACTCCATAATTCATTTTACAATTCTTGATTTATTTTGTGGGTTAATTGTTTTCTGATTTTCCTTTCGTGAGCGGTCTCCATAATGACATTATTCCCTCTTTGTGTCTATATTCCATTTATTTCTTTCTCTCTTCATTTGATTTTATTTTTGACTGTCTAACCCTCTTCTTGTTTGATTTTGTTGCGAGGAATCGCAGATCGAGGGAGGTCCGCCTATGAGTCCCTATGCACCTCCTTAAGTGCTTGGGTTGGATCTTGGGCTCTAACATTACTGGAAGCACTTACCTCAAACATTAGACGAAGTGGTTCATGTGTGCTAGTAGGTGTGCAACGTCGACTAGAATACAAACACTCTAGGTGACTGCATCTGTGAGCTTCTAAATATTTTGTTTTCTTACCTAACTCTAAAATTAGACAAAGATAAAAAATCGAACTTTCACGATCATCATTGTTTTGAGTTGGTGAATTGAGGGGTTTTGTTTTATTCGTTTTATTTGTGTTTGTTTATGTACATACTAGATCTTCTCCACGCATTTGCACCTTTTTCTTACATATCTTGATTTGACTACCGTACTCTCCCAATCTATTTTTTTGTTTCGAAGATGGCTAACTGGAGTTATTTTCATCTATATTTCTTGAATCCTCATTCTTCTCCAGTCGGTCTACCTCCCTTTTATTAGGAGGATTTTGCTCCTGACACTTCTTTTTGTACATATCCACCTCATCAATAGTTTCAGGCATCAGATTTTTACCCACCACCACCATCATATTACCACCATGTCACCCGACCGATATTGACATGATGGAGTCCACTCTCATGGACACTACACTTGAGTACATGACCCAAATGATGGAGGGAATGAAGAAGAGGGTAGATGACCTCCCTAGTATAAATAAGAGCCATAATACATCTTCACCATTTGACAACATGGATTCACTAGAGGACACCCTTGAGAGCTTTCAATAACCAAAATAAAAAAATACAAAAATATAAAAAAACAAAAATTAATGATGGGAGACACCTAGCTGAGTCGAGTTGTGAGGAGAGGGCACCCTTGCCATATCCTACGCCCACACATACATTCACCATAGTTCCCACCTTCTTCACCCCAAGGATGACATTGTATAGATTGCTCTTAGTCACCCTTGTGTAAATGATGACTCCAATCTCTTCCCTAGTATTTAGGAGAAAGAAAATTTTAAAAAATGTTGACCAACCCTGAAGTGGTGGGGGCTATTCAAGATATTATTGATGCCCCACTTTTTAAGGCCATGAACCAAATACCTGTGCCCACACCCAAAAAGATAAAGCGACGATGCAGAGCCAAGAGACACATTCTTACCATAGCCACTGCCTACTCCATCACACACCATTTTCCCACTAGGAATTCCTTAACTATAGGGGGAGATGCGTGCATTCCCCAATGTATTTTTTTTTCTTTTTACCGGTTTCTTGATCCCCTCATCTTTCTCCCCTCATATTGATATTCATGTCTATACTTAGGGATATTTTACCCTAAGTATAAGAGGAGACAGATCGAGCAGATGATTTCGTACATTCCCACCCTTGACCGCTCTGCCTTGTGTATAGTCTGCTACACTTAGGATTATTTCATCCTAAACATTGGGGGGACGATTAATTTTCATTCGTTGATTCTTTAGTTGTTGTAGTATAGACTGTTCTATACTTAGTATGAGTAATGTCTTCCTTTTTCTCTCTGATCTATGAGAACATAACTCAAGCTAAGTACCGGGGAATCGTATATACGCTATATATACTTTAGCCATAACTTGTACTTTCACATTTTCAATAATATGGATAATTAATAAAAACACAATAATTCTTTGAAAACACTTGTAATAAATTGGTTAAAAAAGTTTTTCAAAATTATTTTAAAAATGGTTGAAAAATTATTTGAAAAATTATTTGAAAACTATTTGGAAAATTTTTGCAAAATATTTTCAAACCTTTGTAAAAATGTTTTGTTTGCAAAATTTCCTTTTATTTGTGAAAATAAATTCTTTGGAAAATATGTTTACAAATTATTTGAAAATTTTTGCAAAAATCATTTGAAGAATCTATATATACTATTTGGAAAATAGTTGCAAAATTATTTTCAAGGCTTGTAAATGTTTGTCAAAATTATTGTCAAAAATAAGTTTTCAAAATGTTTGTGAAATATTTTCAAAAATGTTTTTAAAATCTAATGTAAATAATAACTCAAATAAAAGCCTTACATTAATGTATAAAACCTGTATACAAAACTTGTAAATACTCACTAACACTCAACTTGTAAAATTCCATGTATAAAATACACCTTCACTACCATCCTTGTAAATATAGATGCACTCCCGTGTAAATACCTACATATAATTCTTTTCTAACCTTTTTGTCTTACAAAAATTCCAAAAAAAAAGTAAAATTCAAAACCCCAAAAACAATTGCAAAATCTTTTCCCAAAAATCCATAAAAAGTTCAAATCGGAAAATTGCATCAAAAAATAATTTTCCTTGCAATGTACATAGCATTTGCATTTTTTGGATTGATGTTAATAATTGAACCAATCTAAGTAAATTTCGAAGGTTCGAGCTTGGTTGAACCTTAATCCACTTAAGCACA
The DNA here is from genome assembly GCA_037367405.1 of Ottelia alismoides. Classification (NCBI taxonomy): domain Eukaryota; kingdom Viridiplantae; phylum Streptophyta; class Magnoliopsida; order Alismatales; family Hydrocharitaceae; genus Ottelia; species Ottelia alismoides. Next base: position 302,545 of record JAZKJV010011414.1, read on the forward strand.
TGAACCTTTAGGGAACTGGAATTGAGATACATTAAGTCTACAAGACTTAATTCTTTGAGACCATGCGACTTGATTTAGTGTTGTCTTGACCGCCTAAGTGGAATATTTTGGAACACACGCATGAATCTTGTCGACAGTGTCATAGTTTGCACAACTGCACCTAACACCTTGCTTACCTCAGTTGAAGTGGTAGAGGGTTGGATTTCCCAGCATGAGACACACGCCATGGAAACATCGAAAGTCACACATCTGTGTCCATTGTACCCCAACTCGATCCAGTAGAGAAGACCTCTAATGACAGAATGTCGTGGGTTGCAATAATGCTTTAAAAGAGGGATAGTCTACTGACAAAAGAGGAAAAATCCCTTATGTAAATGTTGTTGTATATAGTATTAAAATTCATATTCAAAAACTCTAAAAAGAATAGGCGGGCGAAATTCCAAGAAAATTCGATTCCCTTCGGAGTATATATATAGTCAATAATCAAGCTTGAGCTTCAATGTCAAAGATACATGTGAGCCTGCATTCGGATGTCTTGGCTATACTGGTCAAGCATCCTAGGATAGGTAGCTACAAGGGAATGCAGTCGGATGTCTTGGCTATACTGGTCAAGCCGTCCATTCTCTTCTCTACTTCCTCTTCTTGAGCCAGTTGTACTTGAGCTTACAAGGGAATGCTCCTCTTATCGAGGAAAGAGTTGCTGGATTGGGGAATTAGGGTCACCATATTAGAGAAGACTAACTTTTTCCACTTCTTTCGAGAGGAGATACATATCACTGACACTGTGCAAAGTAGACACATAGCCATAAGGGAGTGTGTATGACATCGACTTGCAATGACCTGGCTTTTGAAGAGACTTTTGGCAGAGTTTTATGGGTCCTAAAGTCTGTTGTGTTTCAAGTCCGATTCCCAATAAGGTTCCGACCGCACCTAAAAGTCCAAAGGGTCTGGCTAAACTCCAAACTTTGATTTTATGAAGATATGCTTAAGGGCTAAAATCGATCCAATTTATTTCTTTTTCTTTTCTTTATTTTTCTTTTTCCACACTTATAGACGTAAGTGTTTACAAGGGACTAACAAAGGCAAGTATATGGGGTGTGATGAATATCCATTTCACCACCTTTATTCTTTCATTTTGGCCTTTAAACCTTATCTAAATGCATGTATATATCACTTATTTTTCATTTCTTTATTCTTTCATTTTACATGAAATAACATATATTTTTACTCTGTAATATTGTAGAAAATACTATATTTGAAGCCAAAATAAAAGAATAAAGAAAAGAAAAAGAAATAAAATACCATAGACATTAAATGATCCTAAACCCCGAGACCTAGGCATCATGATGACTAGGTCGATAAGGAATAAAGTAGGGGGAGATAAGGGCCAAAAATACAATAAAACTCTAACTTTTAATTCATCAATAAGTTCAATTTGGGACCTATTTTATTCTTTATTATTTACACTCCAAATTAATAAACTTTTCACATGAAAGTTGTAGATAAAGATACATAGAAAAATATAAAATTTATTTCATATAAAAATAATATACAATGTGTCTTCTACACTCAGAATAAAAATCCAAAATCCCAACTTCGCAGACCTATATCTTCTCCATACAAACTCAAAATTCACCAAAATCACCTTTAATTGTATATAAATTTTAATAAGCTATTTAATGAAGCGGTTTTATTCAATTTGGAGTTAAGATGCAAAATTTAGATTTTGGACTCATATTGTATATTTTACCTGAATAAAATAATCAATTTATATAATCTTCATTCTTTATATACTTTTATATTTTTATAATTTTGTAAATAGTATTTATAACATATATAAATAAATAAACCACAATAAAACCATTTAAAATAGCTTAAAATTAATATGTATACTATAATACATATATAAATTAATTATACTCATACTTATATAATAAATGCATATATTTATTTAAGTGTATATTTTAACTCGGAAAAATATAAAAAAAAATATTTATGTATATTTAAATAAGTTGTAAATATATATTATGTACATAAAATAATCAATCTAAAATAAAAAATAAAAATTAAATACATAATGTATACATAAATATACCTACATTTATACTTGTAAAAGCAACTTATAATAAATTAACTTATAAAAATAAATAAAAATCACCATAAAATATTATATAAAATAATAAATATTTTTCATGTTTTAAGCTAAAATAAATAAAATCATTTATTATTTTATATTGAATTAATAATGATTTTAAGTCAGTTTTTTCCTTTAGTAACGTGGACCAATGGGAGTGTGGTCAGAGTTGACCTCGATCAACACCCTGCTCCTCCCTAGGTCTGCGTCTACCAGGCCTACACCATTGACTTCTTCGAATTTTCTATACATATTCTTTCACTTTTTGGGAGAGATTCCTTCATGACTTCTATGCCTCGATCAATGATCTTTCACACCGAAGCCTTGCATTGCCCCGAGGATCACTAAGACGAGCACATTTCCTCATCCATCGACCCCTTGTACATATACCTCACATCCACCCAATTTTGAATTATGATCTTGATTTCCCCCTCGAGATCCACTGATTACGTGTGCTAGGGTTTGTTGGTGATAGCAACAAGCTCCTTGGCATTTTGGGTGTAGAGGAGGAGGACTGAAGTCGACGATCCATATCTCGCCGGAGACCCGCCGGTGAGGTACTCATGTTCAATGTTCCATGTCAGAGATGCTCCTTTTTTTCGTGCTTCATAGGTAGATTTTCGTTCAATCATTTTGATTCTACAATTAGTTTAGATTTTTATTCTTCGCCTTAACTTAGATATATAGTCCCGTAGTTCGTTGGAGCTCAGCTGCAGCCATCGTTTCATTATCGTGTAGCCCCTGTTCTGACCTCATTTCACCACCACCACTTTATCTAAAACGCTTCTCCATCTCCCTGACCATCCAGCTCCTTCGCTCCTTCTCAGATCTAAGATTCGTGGTCCTTCTTACGTTGCTTACTGGATCTCTCCGCTCCACCCTCGTTTCTGCATCAATCTTCACCAAATAAAAATCAGGATCCTTCGTCATCGCACCGCAGTGCTTTCCATAACCATTGCAGGTCCTAAAGACTCCATCTGAGGAGTAACCACACTAAGAAATGACCTCCAGACTTCATTAACCTATAGGTCTCCTCCAACAATCCCCAAACCCATTTGAGGCAACTAGCAGTGGCAGAACACCTGTAAGAAATGATTGAATATATGTGTAGCATCAGAGTAGCTCAGAGGAAGAAGAATCGAAGGATTGAATCACAGGGGTGGCGCAGTTCGTCCTTGTTCTTTGCACAAAGCAGTTGCCATTGGATCAACATAGGAGCTCCAGTTTTGATCCAGACCATCAGATCGGGGCTTGCCATCACCATTGGATCTCGCCATGGTCTAATCCCCACCATTAAGCAACGAAGCGGTATCAGCGCACCTGCGTTCGACGCATGGATAAGTGCAAGACCAGAGCCATAAGATAGCCTAACAGGGGTATTTTGCACTCCCAACCCCTGCATTCTTGTATTTTATTTTTACTCCAACAATAAGTTTGCAGTTCAATATTTTTGTAATATTTGTAACATGGACCCTAAACTTTTAGTAAACTACACATAAGTCCATTGCCACATCACCTCACGTGCCTGTACGTGTGAGGGGACGGTTACTTTATAGAGAAACCCCTAGGTTTTTGTCATTTTAATTCAGTCCTATAATTTCTAATTTCAGTCCTAAAACTTTTGGAAAATTTGCATAGAGGATCCGACACTTTTTATTAATTGTAAAAACACCCCTGCCAGCGTTATTTATTGAATATAATTTGGACATTTTGCATTATTAGCTCGAGGCTTTATTTAGGGGTTCGAGAATAGAGAATTACTATTGTAAAATTACATTTAGATCCCTTCCAGAATCTGTTTTTTTATTTCTTTTATTTTATTAATCAAAAATATCAATTTGTGCTAAAAAGTTCTAGGAAAATTTTATTAAATTCCTTAGACATTATTAACTCACTTATATTTTTTGTGAGCCATTTAGAATCATTTTCTTATTTTTTGGAAAATCAAAAATCTTGCATTATCTTCCTATTTTCATTAACAATAAATAAAAATTATAAAAACCTTTTGAAAAAATAAAAAAATTATATATTACTTATAAGCGTACTTTGTAACCTTGGACCAAAAACCTCTAAAATAACAAAAGAAAAACACTAAAAATTTAAAGCACCAAACTCTTTATAAAAATTAATAAAAATTCTATAAAAATCTAAAAAAATTTCTTTCTGTTTTTAATTCTTGTTTGCCATATTTGTTATATATTAAAAGTTTTTTTGGAAAATTTAGGGCTCTTAGCTATTTTTAAATTTAAAAACAATTCTACCTATTAATATAAGTCACTTTTTTACATTTTAATTTAATTAAAATCCAAATAAATAGTAAAATATATAAGAAAATGGAAAAATAGAGAAAAACATAGAAAATACAAAAACATCTTATTTTCATTTTTGAGTATTTATAGCTATAATTATAAATATAAAATCTATATTATATATAAACATATTTACTTATATTAGTATTATTATTAGAAACAACAAAAATATACTTTAGAACCTTAAAAAAATATAAACGGGATGGTACCTTAGGGTATTTTCTAGATATTTTCTTTATTTTATATATTTATAATCTATACTCTATATTATATACATATAATATCTATACTTATTTTATAATTAATAAAAAGGGGTATATAAAATTAAAAATCTGAAAATATAAAAAGAAAATAAAAATTTTAAAATTTTAAAATAGAAAATATAAAAACCAATATATATATATATATATATTTAAAAACCCACACAAAAATACAATAAAAAGACTAAGAGGATATTTTTGGAATTAAGTTTTCCAACCTATCTTGTGTGCCCCATGTTTCATTGCTTTACATACTTACATCTATACACATATTTCGTAGAGTTATAATAAATTTTAACTCCACAATTCATTTTGCATTCTTGATTTGTTATGTGGGTTAATTGTTGTCTGATTCGCATTTCGTAGCAGTCACCACAGCGATGTTGTTCCCGCTTTGTGTGGAACATTATACCCTCACCTAAGGCGGTTCAATTGGTACTGAAGACAAGAATTGAAGCTGTAACCATAGATGGAGAAATCATCCATAAAGACCTTGAAAAATTTCCAGCCATATCGGCAAAGATGGTGATCATGCCCCTATGGAAAGTTGTTGGACCATTATGGAGGCCAAAGGGCATTCTCCAGAACACATAGGTGCCAAACGGGCAGGTAAAAGTTGTCTTCTCTTGATACTTGAGAACGATCGCCACTTTGTTAAACCCAGAGTACCCATCTAAATAGCAGAAGCATTCATTCCCTGTGAGTCTCTCAATAACTTGATCAATGAATGGAAGAGGGACGTAGTCCTTCTTTGTTGCGGTATTCAAATGGAAGTAGTCTTTACACACCTGCCAAGATGTTGGTACTTGGGTAGACATCTCCTCTCCTTTATCATTCTTCACCAATGCGAGCTTAGAGTTCTTGGGAACTACATGCAACAGGCTCACCCATTTAGAGTTGGAGATGAGATAAATGAAGCCCGCTTCACACCACTTCGTGATTTCCTTCATAATGGAGTCCCTAAGATTAGGGTTTAATCTTCTCTGAAACTCTAAGGACAGATTGCAATCTTCTTTGAGATATATGTGGTGTGAACACATACTTAGATTTAACCTGTAGAGATCTGATATGTTCCAACCAAGTGCCTTGCGGTTCTTTTCTTGAACCTCAAGAAGTCGGGATTCTTTATCCGGGGTCAGGCAGTTGTTGATGATGATCGGATAAGTGTTCTCTTCATCTGCAAGGAATGCATAGTTAAGACCTGTTGGGAGCGGTTTTAGTTCTAGTATCTGATGAGTTTGCTCCATGACTACTTTAGAAAATGTGCTGGTAGCTGAGTGATCTACTAATTCAATGAGGTACTGTCCACCTCTATCACTCATGGCTTCTGCAATGAATTCTTCATGGTCAGACAGGCTTGAATCTTCTTCAAACATGATGCTAAGTGACTCGAATTTTATTCAGACTCCCAATCAACAAGGAAGCATGGACTAACTATGCTATCCAGGTCCTCCCCTGAAGAGAGGAATTCCTATATGAAGGTATCATCGAAAGATAGTTGTTGATTGTCGATATCAATGATGTTGAGTTGTTTATTCTGGCTTCCCTCCTTCAGATGCAGCTTTTAACTCACTGAACATATCCATAGTGACTTTTCAAAGTTGGAGCAGAAGGTGATCTTCCCAGACCCATAGTTGATAACTGCCTCGGCTATGCGAAGGAATGATGGTCCTAGAATAATGGGGGTCTGGAGTAACGATGTGTATGAGTCCATATCCAGGACTACAAAATCAAATAGAAATTCCATGTCCTACATAGTCACGACAACGTCGTCCAACATACCTCTGGACCACTTCACAGATCGATCTGCGACCTACAGGATCATTCTAGTCGCCTTAAGCGGTCCAATCCCAAATTCTCGCAGAAGTGAGGTGGGCATTAGATTGAATAAAGACACGCTATTAAGTAGAGTCTACTCAAAGAGTTGGTCAAAGATCTGACACGTGATGTTGGGCGCTCCCTTATCTTTCTTTTTCTGTGGGTGGTTACTGATTGCATTTTCATAATAAGATTATCAATAATTTCAAACAGGGTTGGATAATGAAGTTTTTGAATTTTTAGTTTTTTTGTATTTTAAATGCTGCAAGAAACGGAATATCCACAGAAGAAAATTCAGTGTTCTTAATTACAGAATTATTAAGAGATGATTGGCTGACACATGGCCATCATTCTAAACAGGAAAAAATCTATCAACGTGAGCTTAGGCTTCGTCGGACTGCTTTGGTTCGACAGCTAGTGCATGCGCCTCCAAAGTTGGTATGTCTTGGCTTGAGCTCTTCATTTCTTTTTGTGATTTTTCTTTTTGCTGTTTTTTTTGTAAATATTTATCTTTTTGGTGATGATGGATGATGGCTAGTGTTTCTCCTCCATATTCTTCCTCACCAGGCTCTGTGATTGACCCGACTGATGCAAAAGATGACTCGTCAAAAGATGCCTTATTCTTTCCCTTTGTAGTGGTTTATAGTTACAACATTAGACAACACATAATCTGAAATACCTGACTCTGTTGGATCGGCAAAGACATCACGAACTACCGCTCTTTGTGTTTAACATTGCTGGGGTTTGCCTAAACCTACGCTGGAATTGGCTTTTTATTGGTAGTGAGGTAATCTAGCTTCTAGGACATCTTTGCAAGGCTTTGACTAGGTTGGCCAAGCAGTCCAAAGCAAGGTTCACAGATGCAGCCTCAGATGATTCAACATGCAGACTACACTGAGAACAGTACTACTGAGGCTGGGAACTCTGAGAATCATGTTGAGGAGGAGGGAAATTCTATTGATGAAATTATGGAGGAGGAGGATACTGGTGAATCTCCATTTCATCACCTTTATTCTATCATTTTGGCCTTAAAACCCTAGCTAATGCATGTAGATTGCTTTAATTTGTACAAATTAACATTCATTCTTTGTTGTATAAATACTTTATAAAATACTATTTTAATGCCAAAATTATATAATAAAGAAAAGAAAATAAAAAGAATAAAATATCAAAGGTATTTTATGACGTTAAATACTGAGAACTAGGCATCTTGATGAGTTGGTCGATAAGGAATAAAGTAGGGGGAGATAAGGGCCAAAAATCACCTAAAATTCCCATTTATGTATTCATCATTTATTCATTTTTGGGACCTATTTTATTTTCCACCTTTTATACCTTAAATAAAGAAACTTTGTACATGAAAGTTGTAGATAAAAATGTATAGAAAAATACAAAATTGATTTCATACAAAAAAAATCTCTACTTTTTTCACTCTAAATAAAAAGCCAAAATCTAAACATCTCAGACCCATATCTCCAAAATAAGAAGTCAAAATGTATCAAAATCACCTTTAATTATATATAACTTTTAATAAGCTATTTAGTGAAAGTGGTTTCATATTTTTTTGGAGCTATGATATGAAAGTTAGATTTTGGACCCCCTATTGTATACTGTACCCACTTAAATGGTCTGGTGGTAGTGCAGTGTGCCTACAACCCAAATGATCAGGTTTCAAATCCCACCATTGCATGGGTTGCGTTAGGTAGTCGATAGCTAGCGTAAAAAATAGTCGAATCTTTCAACATGGATTTGAGCAAGAATCCATGTAAACAACCCTACTTATAGTGGGAGAAGGCTTCACCATTTTTTTATTTTATAGTTTTATATTTATAGGATTTTGTAAATAACCATGAGTTCGACCTTTACACATACTTGCACACTATACACATCTTTGTTGTAGAGTTTTAATAAATTTTAACTCCACACATTTATTTCACTGCTTGATTTATTTGTGGGTTAATTGTTGATTGGTTGGGTTTCGTGAGAGGTCGCTTCAGTGACACTATAGTTCTTGCCTTGTGTAGACTACTTTAGACCCTCGCAAAAACTCGAATATCAAATGGCACTGTTGCCGGGGAGCAACTGCGCATGGATTGATTTTTTATTATTGCATCTTCTTTATTGTCTACTTCTCATTTCTGTTTATTTCCTTTAATATTATATTAATACATTATCTAATCATTCTCAATGTTTGACTTTGTTGCGAGGAATGCAGACCGAGGGAGGAGCTCTTCTAGGATCCTGCCATCCACGTGAGGCAACTTTCTGACCTAGCATCAAAGAAGGACTTGGAGAAATTTTAAAGACAAAGTTTTTTAGCATTTATTTATTTGTAGTTCAAAGTGAGAGAGAGATGATTAATTTATAATATCCAGGACTCTCAAGACACTTCACACTTCACGAGGTCCACTACATGAGGGATTGTTTCCTTGGGGGCCCTGTAGTTTTTGTCACATTTTCACCGACATTATTTTTATCTGTTTCAAGATTTTCTTTCTATTTATTTTATGTAATTTAGCCCTAGCATTAGGATTGCTTAACTATGGTATTAGTTCCAAAAACTTAATTATCATTGCATGCACCTATAGTCTATGTTTGGATCTAGTCAAATTTAATTACTTCTCATTTAGACTTGGAATTGAGCGTCGAGAGGGTCTTTATACATCGCTTGCAGGACCCGTTGTGGCGGGCACCGAAGAGCTCCCAAGATCGAACTTTTAGGTTCCATATCTGAGTGATTAGCATTTGTTCTTCACGATAATAGCAATTTCTGATTAAGGACGATTTCATCAGCTTGCTTTTGCATATAGAGAGGTTTTAATTCTTCTTAACATCCTTGCATGCAGAGAGATGGAGGCAAGGTGAGTATTTACACTTTAGCATTCATCATTGATTTCATCTTGCATGGCTTTTCTAACTCTCTCCCTCTGATTTTAATCTCTTAGGTTGCTAAAAGAATTGATCCCCCGATAGGATTCGTGAATTTTCATTAAAAATACAAAAAAGTGGTAGTCAAATAAAATAGGGACTGCTAAAATTAGTTGACCCTCAAATAAATCAAAAAGAAAAATCTTTATCTTGGAGTGAGTAATCCCCTCATTGTATTCATTTTTCATCGCTCACGTACATATTAAGGATATGTTTGTACAATTTTGTCTTCTCAACTAACTCTAAAACCGACAAGATAAAAAGACCGAATCTTTTCGGTCCTCATTTTGTTGAGTAGGTGAATTGAGGGGTTGTGATTATTTTATGTATATTGTTTGTGATTAATTGTGTGTATACTCGATCCTTCCATGCATTTGTTCCTTTCTCTTTACATATCTTGATTTGACATTGTGCTCTCCCAATCATTCCTTTTATTTCGGAGATGGCCACTAGGAATGATCTTTATTCGACCTTTGCGGATCCCTCATACCCTCCAGCCGGTCCATCTCCCTTTTTCAGGAGGATTTTCCTCTTGACTTTTTTACATATCCACTTAACCCATTATTTCACGTATCGGATATTAATTTCCACCCATCATCACCTTCACAATTCGATAATCCACTTTTCCAAGAAGACTTTGACCCGAAATGTGATTTTTGCCCACACCCCCACCCTCATTCCACTCATCCAATATTAAGAATTTGGAGCCGCCATTCATGGAGTCCACACTTGAGACCTTGACTCGATTAATGGAACATATGAATTCAAGGATTGACAATCTTACTATTTTGAATAAGAGCCAAAATGTCGCTCCATCACTTGAGGATATAGATTCATTTAATGATTTTCATGAGAGCTTGCAATTGCCAAAAAAACAAAAAATGAGGAAAATTTAAAAATATAAAAATATTTTGGGAGACGTATTGTTGATTCATTTTATGAGGAGAGGGCACCCATGCCAGATCATTTTCCTGCACACTCATTCACTTCATGTCCCACCTTTGACTTCGAAGATGACAATGTACAAACTACTCTTCATCATTCTTATGTAGATGATGATTCTGATCTCCTCCTTTCTATGGAGGAGATTCAAAAATCCAAAAAAATTGGTGATTGAACCCAAAGAGATGGACACTATACATGAGATCATTAAAGCCCCACATCAACAGGCCATAACCCATTTATATGCTCCTCAACCCAAGAAGAGAAAGCAAAGGAGCATATCCGAGTGACACATTTTGACTATAGACACTGCCCAAGCCATCACCCACCACCCATCTTCTGAGAAAGGGAACACTGTTACACCATTCATTAGATGCACTATTTCTGATTATACATGTGATCACACTCTCCTTGACGCGGTGCTTCAGTTAGATTATACCCTTCTCACTGGTACAGTCTCTTCACATAGGGCCTCTCAAGAAAACTAGGATGATCGTTTAGTTTGCTGATGGATCTATCAAGAGGCCGAAGGGTATTTTAGAGAATGCTGCCATTTGGATTCGGGGCATGAGATATATTGTTGATTTTGTCATATTGCCCATGGATACCTCCATTGGGTAGCACTATCCAATCATCATGGGATGAACCTTTCTCACCTCTACGAAATTTGTTATTGATTACGCATCAGGAGAGATTCGCTTCCATCCTGATGACATGAGCGATATGGTCATCACTGCACCTACTATCGATCAGAGACATGCATCTGATGCGACTACACCTATATTAGCCGACCCCGAGGATTATGACCTTGATGATACTATCAAAGAGTTTTGTTGTATGTTGGATAAGACTGAGACCCGCGAATTCATCTCCATAGAGGAAGAGTCGAAAAAGATAGACCTTGGAGTTCCTTCTTCTAGTACTTGGCGATGCGTGGATGACATCCACTGGATTTACATGATTAACACTTTAGAGAGGAGGGCAAATGGGACTGTAGAGGTCAAATTTGATTTGATTGTTTTATCAATGAATTCAGGTCTTTTGATGATGATGATGATCCCGTTGATATTTTAGAGGATGAACATGACCTGACTTCTTCCACAGACGAGTTCGTTCCCTTTTGTTTTGAGCTAGATGAGACACCCAAGGTCGGACCTAGCCACACTTCTTCCACTGACTCGTCTGTGCTTTCTCACCCAAAGACCACTGAGGATACCTTCCAGATCAACCTTGATAGGCTTCTATCTACTGAGGACCCCGATATCGACCTACACATTTTCAGATGCATTCCTCAGTGCTCCGCAAGAAGGTCTGCTTTCTACATTCTTGACCTCTGTACATCCATCTCTTGAATATCCTCTTTCTCTTATCTCCTTCTGTCCACTGTTTCGCTCATCCACCCCATGTCTGTGTGTTGCCTTGCTTAGGGCATACTTTGTCCTAAGTATAGGGGTTGGATGAGCCAAGTGTTCTTTCTTCTTTCCATTTCATCACTCTTATTGTTGCATATGCTTAGGGATCTTTTACCCTAAGTATAAGGGGTGTGATGTGTACATTCTCTTCGATCCCTTCTTCTATCTTCATCTATCTTCTCTTCTTTTCTTCTTTTTTCGTTTCAGTTTTCTTTTTCTACCAAAAAGGTGTCGTACCTTTTTGACAGTCCGCTATACTTAGGACGTACTTTGTCCTAAGTATAGGGGGGTGTACACCCCAAGTTCTTCCATTCTTTGATCCCCTCCACTCTCTCCTCTTATTGTCTATACTTAGGGATATTTTACCCTAAGTATAGGGGGAGACAGTTCAAGTTATGATTTGTTCATTCCACCTTTGATCCTCCTTGTCTTGTGCATAGTCGGCTATACTTAGGATTATTTGATCCTAAGTATAGGGCATACAGTTGACTTCTCATTCTTTTTATTCCTTCATTTGTCTATTATTTATTCAATAGGCTTTTCTATGCTCAATATGAGTTATGTCTTGTCTTTTTTCTCTCTGATCTATGAGGACATAACTCAAGCTAAGTATAGGGGGTTGTATATAATACGCATATAATTAGCCATAAATCGTACTTCCATATTTTTAAAAATAAATATGGTCAAAATTCTATATAAAATAATATATATACTAAATAATTCGTTAAAATTCATTAATAAAAAGATGTTTATAATTCCTCACTTTCTTTTTGTATATACTGATTAATAAATCCGGTAAAAATATTTTTTTTTGCAAAATGTTTGAATAATAGTTTGAAAATCTTTTTGAAAAATCTTTTGGAAACTACTTGGAAGATGTTTTGTTAAATATTTTCAACCTTTGTAGAATTGTTTTATTTGAAAATTTTCTTTTCTTTGTGTAAAATAAAAATGTTTTGAAAACTAATTTGCATATGGTTTGGAAAATAGTTGCAAAAATATTTTGAAAAATCTATATATGCTATTTTCAAAACCTTTGTAATAAGATTTTCAAATGTTTGTAAATTTATTTGCAAAAATTATTTGGACTATAGTTTTTGAAATTGTTTGTAAAATCGTTTTCAAACATATTTGAAGAATATATACATCACACCAAAATTCTTTATTAATTGTATAAATATATCTATAAAATTAAATAACATATCCCTTGTAAATTCTTAAAGACACAAACTCTTGTAAATAATAAGATGCATCCCCGCGTAAATATTTTTACCTATTTTATTTGCCATAATCTTTTGTTTTCAAAAATCACAAAAACATTTGCAAAACAAAAAAACAACAAGATCTGTAAAATATTTTTAAAAAATTGCATCAAAATTGCAAAACCTTTTTTAAAAAATCCATAAAAAGTTCAAATTTTGAAAATTGTATCATGAAAATATTTTCTGTGTTGTGCATAACATTTGCATTTTTTTGATTAAGTTTGCTAATTGAACAAGCCTAAGTAAAATATTAAGATTGGAGCTTGGTTGGACCTTAAATCTACCTAATCAGGGGTAAATTATAGGAACTGGAATTGAGGTACTTCAGGTCTGGTTGACTTAATTCTTTCAGAATCTCGAGACTTGGTTCACTGTCGTCTTGACTACCTAAGTAGAATATTTCATAGTACACACACGATTCTTGTTGATAATGATCTAACTTGGACACATGTACCTTTCACTTGGCTCAACTCAGTTAGAGTGGTGAGGGGATTGGATTTGCCGGTATGAGATGCACACACGTGGAAACATTTGTCCTCATCTAGGGAGGGAAGTGCACCCCAATCTGTCCACTAGCATAGACGTCTAAAGACAAGAGAGTGTGGGTTGCAATAATGCTTCATAAGATGGATAGTCTACTGGCTCAAGAGGAAAAACTCCATATGTAAATGTTGTTGTATATAGTATTTCAAAAAAAAACACCAAAAAGGTTGATAGGACTGATTGAAAATAACTGGCGAAGTGTACATATTTGTATAGTCAATAAGCAAGCTTGAGCTTTAAAGTCATACCTTGTGAGCATGCAGCTGGATGACTTGACTACACTGGTCATGCATCCTAGGATATGTAGATACACTGGCTACCGTCCATTCTTCTCTTCAACCCCTCCTCTTGAGATGGTTGTCACTTGAACATAGAAGGTAATGCCCCGCTCCTTGAGGAAGGAGTTACTGTATTGGGGAATCATTGGGTTGTCATACTGGAGAAGTCAATCTCTTTGTCATTTCAGTTGAGGGGAGCCACTATCACATACACTATACAAGTTAAGATTTACAGTAATAAGGGTTTGCATATGAGTTGAAATATTCTAACATGGTTATTTAGGAGACTTTAGCAGAGTTTTGGGATTCTCAAAGGCTATTGTGTTTCAAATCCAATTCCCAATAAGGTTGCGACCGCACCTAAATTCCAAAGGTCCGACTTAAGCTCCAAACTTTGATTTTGTGCAGACAAGTTCGAGAATTAAATTTACTCTATTTTCTTTCTTTTTCTTTTCTTTATTTTTATTTTTCTGCACTTATTGCATAAGGGTTTTCTAGGGACTAGTAAAGGCAAGTATAGGGGGTGATGAATCTCCATTTTGATGAATATCCATTTCATCACCTTTAGTCTACCACTTTGGCCTTAAAAACCCTAGGTAATGCATGTAAATAGCCCTAATTTGTACAATTAACATTCATTCTTTATTGTATAAATACTGTATAAATTATTATTTTTAATGACAAAATTATAGAATAAATAAAAGAAAAGAAAAAGAATAAAATACCAAAGGTATTTTATGACCCTAGACCCTGAGACCTGGGCATCTTGATGGCTAGGTCGACAAGGAATAAAGTGGGGGGACATAAGCGCCAAAAATCACCTAAAATTCCCATTTATTTATTAGTTATTTATTCATTTTTAGGATCTATTTTATTTTCCACTTTTTATGCCTCTAATAAAGAAACTATGTACATGATAGTTGTAGATAAAATGTACAGAAAAATACAAATTTCATTTCATACAAAAATAGTCTACAATGTACTATTTATACTCTAAATAAAAAGCCAAAATACAAACTTCTCAGACCCATATCTCCCAAATCATGCCCCGTTGTGTTTTTTGACCCGCCACCGTACTCATCTCACTCACATTCATTTCTTCTACGCTCCACTCACCTCCGCTCAACCAGATCTTCATTGGATCCGGAGTTTAGTGTCCTCTATACACCATTCTCTTAAGATGCCTCCGTCGTGGACCACCATCCATCTATTTCACTCCTAATAGGGTTGAGGCATTTTTCCCTCGACCCCTTCATCTTCCTATGCAGGTTCCAAGGTCAAAAGGCAGCTGGAGGAGATTCTAAACCCTTATCAGAGGTACCTAGAATTCTCTCTCATCCCCGACGTTGTGGGAGATCTCCGGTGGTCCTCGATTCCTTTTTGAGCTGCCAACAGATAGAGGATACTGCAAGGAAGCATCTTGGGCATTTTGGAGCTGTAGAGGACATCAGAGGATGGTGATCTCGTTTAAAGAACTTTACCTCGGCAATGTTTATTCCCAGTTCGTTCACCCACCTCCTCCGCCGTTAGATTGGCCCATGTTCTTTGTGTGCTACAGCCGCTGTCAGATCTAGTGAGATTCCATCGTTTGATATACATGTGAGATCTAATCATGTTTGTCCAATGCAAACCATCGTCGCTGCACATGGAGGTGCCACGTGGATAAGTAATTCGATCAGCGTCATCCGTCTCCACGCACGTTTTGGGCATTTTCCGCTCTACACCCCATGGCATTTTGTATTAAATAATTAATATATAAACATTCAACTATCGTTTTAATTTGTTGTAATATTTGCAAAAAACCTTGTTTTTATTGTATTTGCATGTCAACCCGTGCTAGCGAAGCGTAGGTGCCTGTATACGTGGGCTTGGCTATTTTATTGCTAGGTCCTTGCTTTTCTTATTCATTTCAGTCCAAGAACTTTAAATTGTAGTTATAAAATTTTGGATATTTTTCATTTACATCCCTGATCTTTATTGTAATAATATATATGCCCCCATTAGTTCAGTGATTTTTGTGTGTTTGTTGTATTTATTAAATAAATCATCCATGCTCTGAAAATCCCTAAAAAAAGGGTTAAGCTTCTGTTATATTGTAGTTTCATGCCACATTTTTAGAATTGCAATTTAGATATATTTAATATTTATTAAAAATCAAACAGAGCGCAAATATTTCCTTTTTAACTTATAAAATACTAAAAAATATAAAACAATTTTAAAATTTGTCAAAAAATATATTTTGTGTTTATCCATTTATTTTCTAACTCTGAAATAAAAAAACTCTAAAAATAGAAAAAGAAAATACATAAAAATAAAAAAAAACTCCAAAATATCGTATAAAAAGATAAAAAATTCCAAAAAATATTAAAAAATATTTTTCTATTTTATAATTTTAATATTATTATCTATCTATTAAAATTTATTTTGAATAATTTTGGACTTAATTTTATACTTTCCTCTTCATTTCAATTTCAGCTATTTATTAAATCCCTGATTTGGGATATTTTTTACTTTAAAAATATATAAAATTTGCAAAACTCACTATAAAACAAAAAAATAGTGAAAATTGTTAAAATCCAAAAATATTTAATTTTATAATTTTTAGTTATTTTTAGTTATATTTATATCTATATTATTCTATATTATTTATATAATCTTATATATTCTTATTTTAGATAATTAAAAGAAAAAGAAATTAAAATCTATAAAAAAATAAAAATGAAAATATAAAAAAATATCAAATTAAGACCCACAAAAATAATAAAATAAATAGACAAGGAGACCACAATCATCTTTGCATCTCATTGCCCAATCTATACAGTTTTACCCCTTGTATTCGACCTCTGTACATACTTGCACACTATACACATCTTTGTTGTAGAGTTATAACAAAATTTAACTCCACACATTTATTTCATTGCTTGATTTATTGGTGTGTTAATTGTTGATTGATTTGGATTTCATGAGCGGATGCTTCAACGACACTGTAGTTCTCACCTTGTGGAGACTACTTTAGACACTTGTAAAATTCCGATTATCAAATACTGGTTATAAGAAGCACCCACAAACTGGTGATATGGATGATATTAGCGACATGCAGGCTGTTGATACTGTTGATTCTGCCTTAAATTATTTGGATACTACATAGGTTGTTGCTGGGGCTGTTGAGATCCCTAGACAAACCTCCATCCCTGATGCTGGTGATACAACCAGATGGATGAGGATTGGCCCCGTTGTTGTCTACCTGAACAGGCCAATTGGGCATCGTTGTTCCAGATGTCGTTCACCTCTTGGGTAATTGGTGGTGGTGGTGAGAATGGATTATAATAAGGGGGTTGTAGCTCAGGATGGTAGAGGACAATCTGTTGAGATGGCAATGATGAATGGTCAAGTGCCTGCACGTAATATACGTGTTAGACCTAAGGCTGAGTTGTACTCGGTTGAGGTTGTTGTGGAGATGATGGTTCCTTTAGCTAAGCTGGAGTGGTGTTGGTCAGGCTCACAGACTGCATAATATTGATGGTGCTAACAAGTAGCTCTAACTGCTTTGAGATCTGATCTAGCTTGTCCAGATGTTGGGTCCTCTGTTCGATCACAGACAACTTCTCCAAGTCCTGTGATCTCTTTTCAATGATATCAACTTTTGACAGGTGGCTCCCGATGATGCTAAGGTTGGAGCTCTCGTCCCTATCCTGCTCACTAGTTGCCGCCATATTTACGGGCTTGTGGTGGACTTGCGACAGTCGTTGATACACACAGGATGAGGTAGAGTAGCCTCTCCTTCAACCATCTCTTCGAAAATCCACCAGACAATATCCTCATTCTTGTTGAAGTGCAAGCCACAACACGCAACATCTACCATCCTCTGTCTCTCTGGAGTCAGGCCCCGGAAAAAGTGCTCGACCAAGATGGTCTTCGGTATGCTATGGTGGGCGAACTTCTCTTGTAAATCATGGAATCTCTCCCATGCTTCATGTATTGTGTGTGGTCGCTGAGAGAAATTGTCGATACGTGCTCTAATTTGATTCAGACGACCGTATGGATAATATTTCCAATGGAATGTTGACATTAGTTCGTCTCAGGTCGTCACAACCTTCCCCAGATGATTCATCCAATGCAGAGCCTTATCCTGAAGGCTGAAGGGAAATGTGATCATTTTGACTATGCCCAACGGGATGTTGGGGTAGTGAGTTGTGCAGAGAGAATTGTTGTAGATGGATATATGGCTCTTATTTGTATTCCCATGGAGTAAGAGAAAAAGAGAGAGGAAATAATGCTTGAGCTCAAAATGTCCATGGGAAAATAGAGATTTGTATCCACCCCATTATCTGGCTAGCGCCAGGATTATAGATTTCCTTAAGAGTCCGCTTGGGCCTCTCTCCTCGTGGCTCATTTGTAGGCCCTCCACGGTGTCCATCTTATTGTTCATCTTCTCCTCCTCCTCTTTTATCTTCTCTATCACTCTCCTCAAATCGTTAAACATTTCTTGGAAAGCGACTTGGGCTAAGGCCCCATCGGTCAGTTGTTGTTGGATGCCTGGTTAGAAGCAAGAAGTTGAGGATTGATTGTGTTCTGATCGGGTTATCTATGATCTAGCAGTGATTGTCCCTTTCCTTTCCATTGAGGAGCCATCTATGAATCAGCCTTAGGAGGATGTGATCTGCATGGGGTCCAGTGTGGTTTCTGCACAGAAAGATGTAGTCCATTTAGACTACAAATCTTCTGCACCAGATGGAGTAGATGATCTAGAACTAAGTTCAATTGCAGATGTGTGTCAATGGAGCATTTGGTATTGACAGAAATCGATCTCCATCCACAAAGGGAGAAAGGAAGTACAAGAGTGATCCTGATTTATTGGAATAGAGTATGAAGTCAAGAAGTCTGGATATTGGTTCACAAGATCTGAACGGGGTTCTCGGGAATCGCCTCAAATTATTGAAGAAGCAGAACTCATGGAATCGATGTGGGTATTGTCAAGGTCCCGACTAAACTATCCATGTCACGACTTCTTGGAAGAACAAGAGGATTAGATGAGGAATAGAAGAATACAACGATCAACAATGGATGAAGAGGAAAATAGGAAGAGGAAGGATCACAATGATCAGAAAAAGAGGAACATGAAAACAGATGAAACGAAAAAAAGGGTGCAAGTCTACAGGATTGGATTATTGACCTATACAAAAATCAAACAAACACAACACAAGTATGGGTTCACCAACACATACAATGTGAAGCATAAGAGTTCGACTATTTTTATCTTTTCTATTTTATTGTTATTTTCAGGCAATATATGACCAAGTCCTTTGAGGGCTATTCCTATAGGAGAGTGTGTACTGCCAAGAAAGTTCCACATACTTGTTCCAGCTCCTTTGTAACATGTGATCCACACTCATTAAGGTCCTTTCTCTCATCCTGGGGGGCTACTCGGCCAAAGAAATGGAGGTGGAAGCCAATTGAGAAACATATACTTTCCCCACAAGTGAGGTATTCAAACGCCAAACAATGGGACAGACGCACCCATGAGGGCATGACCTAAGATCAGTACTTCATACCAAGTCAGATGCTCCGCACAAGGCGAGAAATTCTTCATCGACAGGACCCTACTCGATCACGTACGATAGAAGCACCAATACTTTGTTGTCCCATGTGATTATCATGGAAGCCACAGATCAAGTGTTGGACTCTAATCCTTAGGTAGATCACCTCATTTGGTCTGGAAGGTACCTGAAAACAATGTGGGCTTTATGAACCCCAAAACAGTGATGTCCAATATAATTTATTTAGGTCAAAATTTATTAAATTGTCCCCTTATTTTATTTTTCTGGTTTTACTTTTTTTTGAGAATTTTTCATTAAAACAATACGCCTAACGTTTTTGAATTTTCTTTGAGTTCTGGTGGTACAAAACTGGGAGAGGAGTCAGAAAGTTGACACTAAGGTGGAAATCTCACTGATGCGTGCAGAGTTAGAATTACTTGCATTGCTTCCTAGCTCTCTCCACGTAAGATGCAAAGGAGGAATATATAAACCTATACTACATGCACGGTATGCAAAGCGATAAAGCATCCTGAACAAGAATTTCTATTATCAGGAAGAACCAAATACTAATCACTAAAAAATGGATCCAAGTGTCCAGTCTTGGAGATTCCTCAGTGCCTGGCACAACGAGTCCTGTAAGCACTGTGTGGAGTCTCTCACAGCTCATGGTTCCAATTCAAATAATTAGCAATTAATATTTGTCTAAGTCCAACAGAAGTATTCTATAGGAGCATGCTTCTATTTAGGCCTTGGACCTAGCTTATCGATTCAAACAATCCTAAATCTAGGGGCTCAATCATAGAAAATAAATAAAAAGAAAGGTAGAAAACTCAAAACACGTGACATAAATAAAAGGAAGGTCATCAAAATAGAAAAACCATGACGAGGCCCCCTGGTGAACAGACACCCCGATAATGGACATCGCGAAGTGTGGCAGTGTCCAAGTTATTACAAATTAGTTTACAAAAAAAATCTCTCCTCACAAGAAGAAAAATAAAAAGCTAAGCAGATCCGCTCCTTCTCCTTCTCTCTCTATCTCTCTCCTGCTCTTTCCAATTGACACACTAGGAGAAGTGCCAATCTCCTCATGACTCGGGAGTGTCCACCTCCTAAGAAGTGCCCTTCGCCATATGGTCCCTCGCAAGGAAGATCAACAAAGAAACAAGTGGTCGGAATAGTCAAATAGTTATAAAAAAATAAAGACAGAAAAAAAAAGATAACTAAATAGTGTAATGTACCAAATGTTCCACACTCTGTTGCTCCCGATAATGATGCCATTTATTGAATGAGAGGGGCAAGAAGGAGGTGGTCATGAGATCACACAAGGTAGGCGTCAATCGCTGAAGTGATTGATCTTGAGAGCTGGTTGACTCAGACAACAATCAACCCACACAATAATATAAATAAAGCAATAAAATCAAATGTGGATCAAAATTTATTATAATCCCCACGCGTGTATAGTGGACAAGCAAGTAGGGGTCTAACATAGGGAACGAATTGCGTAGCACTATTATTATCTATAAGTAAATAATAATGTATAGATGTACATTATTTACTCACTAAATTAATTAATTTTTTTGAGGTATTTTTATTTTATTTTTTTGTATATTTTAATTATATTTATATATTTAATTTTATAAATTTAGTTTTCTTTTTATAATTCAGATTTTTTATTTCTTTTTTCATTTTAATATATAATAAAGGCTATATATATCACTATATATAATGTAATATATATAATATAGGAAATATATAATATAATATATAATAAGAAAAACAAAAAATATAGTCCTTTTTATTCGTTTAAAGAATTTAAAAAATATTTAGAGTATTTATAATAATTAATTAATAATATTAATTATATATAACTATATATAGGTATATAATAAAATATAGGGTACTATATTTATAAATATAGATATAATTAGTCAATTATTGTAAAATAAAATATTTTTGTGTTTGTTTACATTTTTCTTCTGTTTTTGTGTTTTGTCATGTATTTTTGCTAACTTTTTAGTTTTTTAAATTGCAAAATATACAAAATCAGGGATTTAATAAAATTGTCGAATTATTTTTAGATTTCAAAATAGTAAATAGGTCCAAATTTTCTCAAACTACTTTTTATGTATAGTAATGGATATAAGGAAAAATATAGGACATGAGAGGAAAATTTTAGGATTTTTGAAAAGATTGTGTAATTATTTTACGGTTAGCTAGGGTTTGTGTTTTTTATGGTTTTCTTTTGTCATTTTGTTGTGATTTTTGTTCTGGTGATAAAATATAGCTAAATAGAGGTATTTTGACTTTTTGGAATTTCTGGAGGGGTTCTAATATTTTTTTGGATTTTTCTAAACTAAACATGGAATAAATAGTTCCTATTTTATTTTTAATAAATGGAAAATGAATTAAAATGCGTAATATACAAGCATCGCGTGAATAAGCATAATTACAACAACAACAAAGCCTTTTCCCACAATTAAGTAGGGTCGGTGACATGGATTTTTTGCCTCCATTCAGATCTATCTTCGGTCTATCTCAGGATTATATCAAAAAAAACTAAGATCCCTTCGTTTAGTCTCTTTCCAGCACTTCTTGGGTCGTCCTCACCCTCTCTTAGCCGGCTCAACATCCCAACACTCGCATCTCCTAACTGGTGCATCCGTCGACCTTCTTTGCAAATGAGAAAACCATCTTAAGTGATTTTCTCTCATCTTATCCTCAATCGGAGCTACACCAACTTCCCTTCTAATTGCATCATTTCGAATTCGATCTTTACATGTGTGTCCACATATCCACCTTAGCATTTTCATTTCTGCTACAACCATTCTCTGCACATGTCTATGGTTCATAGGCCAACATTCAGATCCATAGAGCATAGCAGGTCTCAAGGTAGCTTTATAAAACTTTCCTTTAATTTTTAAAGGAATTTTCTTATCACAAAGAAAAGTAGAGGCTCCTCCCCATTTTAGCCAGCCTGCATTTATTCTATTAGTAAAATCTCCATCAATTTCCCCATAATGTTGCACAATAGATCCCAAATATCTAAAAAAATCGCTCTTCCGAATGTTATCGTCACCAATCTTCACCTCAATTCCTTCGCGATTACATCCATAAAAGGTACACTCCATATATTCCGTCTTAGCCCTACTTATACGAAATTCTTTAGTCTCCAATGCATGTCTCCATACCTCAAGCTTCTCATTTATTCCATTTCCAGTCCCATCAATCAACACAATATCATCAACAAATAACATACACCAAGATAACTCATCCTGAATGTGACTTGTCAACTCGTCTATAATCAAAGGAAAAAAGAAATGGACTCAAAGCTGAACCTTGATGTAAACCAATGTTGAGTAAAAATAGTCAGTCTTCCCAGATGGGATCCTTACACAAGATAAGGCCCTATCATACATATTCTTTATGAGGTTAATGTACAGGACATGTACTTCTCTCTTCTCCAAAACTCTCCACGATATCTCTCGTTTGACAGAATCACAAGCCTTCTCCAAATCAATAAAGATTATATGGAGGTTCTTCATTCTAGCTATATGATGACACACCCAGTGACTCAGGGAAAGTATGCAAATAAACAAGGGTCATTGTGACCCGAATCACTGAGCAGGATCAACAAGAAAAATAAAACTACTCAAAAGAAATAAAACAGTCAAGAAGTGTAAGCAGTTTATTATTTTTATTTACCTGGTATAGCCACCACGGTCGAACACAAGGAGCACGAGAGAAATACAAAGTAGTAAAATTTCCAAATCAAAAGAAATATTTTTAGTGGTTTTTTATTTTTAGATTTTTTTTATTTTTGAATAATGAACAAGCAAGTACAAAACACAAAGCATACACAAAACACTCTTTTTGAATTTTTTTAAGATAGTAAAAAATTCTTAGAAAATTAAGATAAAATATTTGCGGATTTTGGAGGTTTTAAAATATTTTTGTTAAATTTTCTTGATTTTTCTGATGTTTTTATAATTTTTTTAAAAAAATAAATAAGGCTAAAAAATCAAAACAGTGCACACCCATGACTAAATTGCAAATTAAAAATATTTAATATGCCATAGAGTCCGGATTAGTAATTTTATGATAAAACATAAGTAAAAGGCTAAAAAAGAAACTAAAAGTGGAATTTTTGGATTTTTCTTTGATTTTATATTATTTTTATAAGATTTTGAATGCTTTGTAATTTTTAACTTTTTATAAGGGCTTTTAAAAAAAATTAACATTGGAAGTAAAACACATGAAAAGGCACCCATAGGAATATAGAATTTTTAAAACATTTTTCTAATTTTTATAATTTTTATAAGGTAAAGATAGATATTTTTTAGGGTTTTTTTATTTTTTATAAAATAGAAAATGCAAATAAATCAATCCAATAAAATTAAAGTAAAGATTATACACTAACAGGAGCAATGTAATTTTTACGTAATTTTTCGAATTAATTTAATAATTATTAAGTCCAAAACACAACATATAATTAAGCACAGTTCACAAGGACCTATTCGCGAATTCTTCAAGTTTCTGGACCAAATAGATAACACTATAGAAAAGCCATGGGCCAATAATGCAAATAATCTAGACGAAGTGTGCGCAACACGTGGTCCAGACTCACAGGATTGTAAGTGCAAATAAAACAAACTTGGCATTCATTCAATAACCAGAAGAAAGTTCAAGGCATAAAATGCAAATATCTCAGACGAGCACATCTGGATTCACATGCCTCAGACTCTACTGGACTGAAATGAAAATAAGAAAAATGTGAGGGCCTAACTGCAAAAGTTCTCAACTACAATAATTATTTAATGAACTCAAGCAAAATGCAGAAATATGCAAAGTAAAAGGGGAATATACCCTTGCAGGCATGTGCGAAGCACGTGGGATGCGTGGCAGGCTCTCGTGAAGGTGGGTGCTGATGGTTCTGATCTGCTTTGCTAAGGATCTAATGGATCAAGTGAGTGGAGCGGGCATACAGACTGATGACTTTTGATGAGATCGGACAACGCATAGAATATCAGCACTTATGCTCGTTAAACATGGATTGGATGCCTCTGAAAAAGGGACTGGATGAACGGTGGAGATGCAATCTGGAAGATGCGGTCCCGATCAGACGATGGCTGAAGGTGTTGGATGAACTTGGCTCGGGCGACCTTCAATCGATCGTGGAGGAAGATCCACAACCCCAATGAGTCGCTGAGAGGTCCAACACAATCGTGAAGCTCCTTTGTGTCTAGTGGTGGTCTCTGATGGAGCGTCGGACGGTTTGATGTGTGTGGCGACGTCACACCACCTGGAGATACTCCTCCTGGTCAACTGGTGAATCAATTAGGTTCCTTCACGCGAACCATCACCTGCAGAAGGTAGAGGGACTAGGGGCACTGCTCTGGTCCAAGTTATTGCATAAGGAGAGAAGCAAAACAGTGGAGGTAATACTTGACATCCGACAGAGATGGGGGAAGGAAGTCTCGGTCCTAATCTCGCTCTGGTGAGTGAGATGTAGGGTGATCAGACTACGTGGGAAGGAGTGAGGCGAGCGGGGGGTTCGTTCGGAGCGGATAGATGGTCGAGTTGGAGCTCTGATCGGCTGGTCAGAGCAGAGTAACTAGCGACGACGTAAAATGCAAAGATGGAATCAAATGGGGGAGATGCAGAGGATAAAAGCATTACCTAAAGCTACTATCAAGATGAAAAGCTCCAGGCGAAGATGATCTGATGGGTCTTGGCCTCAACAAAGCTATGGCTGGCTGGGAGGCTTCACGCGACGGAGCTCTGGACATGTAGTGAGTGTCGAGTCTCCAGACACCTCTGGGTGATCTTAAACCTCTCCTTCAATAGCTGTCACTCTAATGAAGGTGTCTTGGGAAGAATGGGGCACGAGGGACAAGCTAGTGGGCTATGGAGGCGGAAGAGACGTTTTATAGGCATGGCCGAGGGTCTGGAAAGATCGAGAGGTGGAACACAACCCTAGGAGGATCTAGTCGATTCTTGGGATCCCCAAGAATCTCGAATTTACGAGGATTCTTGAATCCGAATATCAAGGCATGAGGAGTGGGTTCGGACGTGAAAATTCGGAGAAAATGCTCCGGTGAGAAGGCTTCAACCTGACCCGGTCTGGAAGATACCATTGACCGGGGTCAACGGTCCGAGTTGGACCAATCAGAAAATATGATGTACAGAAATCAAAGAAATAGAATAAAAAATAATAGATCAATTTAAATCAAAAAGTGTATAAAATGAAAAATGTTTATTATTTTATAATGTACTTTTCTATGATTTTTAATTATTTTTATGACAAATAAAATAACATATATACAATATATGGTATTATATACAAGTATATTATATCTATGTATTATGTACGAGTAATTTTATTTTATTTTAAATACCTTTGTTTTATATTTTATTTATTTATAACATGCTTTTAGGAGTATAAAATATTTTTATTTTATTTTTTCTAGATTGTTTAAGGGTATAAAATAAATAGTGGATGTTATATGTACATGTGTCTTTTATACAAAGGTTTGATGATTTTATTTTTATTTTTCTTTTATTTTTATGATTTTTATTTTATTTTTATAAAATTATTAAAACTATATACAAAGTTGTAAAAGAATAAAATAATTTTGGTTTTATCAAAAATAAATAAATAAATCATATGTACAAGTATAGGGGATATGTACAATACATAATGATCCCTATCTCTCTCTACTTATTTGATTTTGCGACAGGTCAAGTCTTAACCTTCTCTTGGGGTTTGGGTCACTTGTATTTATTCTAAATACTTCGTTCTTTTTCTTTTTCCTTTATTCTTTTATTTTTGCAAAATACTTGCTTATTATCTATATTTAATAAGGGCACGCAATATGCTAAGTTATTGAATTTACATGTATTTACAAGATGTTTTTGCCAAAAAGAAAGCTAAAATAAAAGAATAAAGAGTGAGAGTCATGGATTCATCACCCCCTATACTTTACCTTTGCTAGTCCCTTAGCGAAAACTTATTTGAGAAAGAAGTGAAAAGAAAAGAAAAGAAAAAGAATCAAGGCTGATTATTAAACTTATCTTTATTAAATTAAAGTATGGAGTTCAGTCAGACCTTTGGATTATTTGTTTGTCAGAACCTTATTGGGAAATAGGTTTAAGAATCAACAACCTTTAAGTTCCACTATTCTATTGTCAAGACTCCTCAATAAACCAGGTCAGAACAATACTACATACACAAACTCTAATGACTATGCATCTTTCTTTGTACTGTGCAAGTGATATGTAGCTCCCCACCTCAGAAATGACAACGAAATAGCATCCCTCAACAAGGTAACTCTAATTCCCCAGTCTAGCAGCTCTTTCCTCGAGGAGCAGGGTATTCCCTTCTAAGATGAAGTTCAACCAGCTCAAGAAGAGGGGAAAGAAAAGAATGGACCGTGATCAGTGTAGCCACGTATCCCTTGGAGCAAAGCCAGTGTAGCTAAGTCTCCAGCTGCAAGCTTCCATGAGATGAGAAGGTGGAATACATAAACTTTGCTTATTCACTATATACTCAGGCAGACATTTTATTTTCAATCAGGTTTGTTCCCTTTTTTGGAGTTTTTCATATTTTTGCACATTTGTTTTGTGAATATATACAAAATATTTACGTGGTCAAGCATCTAAATAAGGAGTTTCTCCTCTTGAGCCAGTAGATATCCCTCTTTTGTTGCAACCCACAGACTCCTGTCTTTAGACATCAATGCTACTAGACCAAGTTGAGATGCACATCCCTCCCTAGTGGAAGATGAGAGGTTCTGACTAGAAGTACTACCCTCGTATGCTACCCCAAGCCAAAGAATTCTGCCTCCTCACCACCTCATCTGTGTTGAGCTACGTGTAAGGTGTGTGTCTAAGTCAAGACATTATCTTTGAGAGTTATGCATGCATTGTTAAGTGTTCTATTTAGGCTCATCAAGATGACATGTGAACATAGCCTAGTGGATTCAAAGAATTAAGCCACTATGGACATGAAAAGTCTTAACCCCAAATCCTATAAGGTTCCCAAGCTCTATTTTCCAATTTAATTCCAAACTAGTTTAAATGTCAACTATGATTTAGAAGAATATACAAGCAAATATGCACAAAAACTCTTTTTGTGCAATTTTTCAAAATATGCTAATTTTTATAAAAAAATTTGAATGCAAGGAAGAAGGGAAAGTTTTGCAAAATATTTACAAACATTTACACAAAAACTTTTGCAAACTTTTATTTTCCAAAAAATTTTCAAAAATTTTGTAATATATACATAATTTTGATATAAAAATATTTACAAACATTTTACAATCAAAACTTTTCTACAAATATTTGTACAAAAATATTTTTTACAAAAAGCTATTTACAAACATTTATGTATAAGAAAAAGTTTAAAATTTTTGTGATATTTAGCCATTTTATTTTATCAACACGCTCACACAAAGTACTCACAGTACGAGTTATGGCCAAAGTATATATACAATATATACGACACCCCTATACTTAGCTCGAACGATGTCCTCAGAGTGATCAAAGAGCAATGAAAGGAAGACATAACTCAAGCTGAGTATTGGGAAGTAAAAAGAAGGCTATACTGCAATGACAAATGCAAGAATGTAATGTATAGAGGTCAGTGATCCCCCAATATTTAGGATCAAGTAATCCGAAGTATAGAAGTTTGTACATAAAAGGAAAACCAAGGGTTAGGATGTACAAGGTTTACGTCCCCTATACTTAGGGTAAGATATCTCTAATTATAGGCAACAAAATAGAGGTAAAAAGAATCAAACGAATAATCACATGTCTGATACCCCCCCATGCTTAGGGCAAAGCACATCCTAAGTATAGCATAATCGTAAAAATGGATATGGGGTGTTAGACAAAAAGAATGTGTGACATGGACAACTGGATCTATATAGCTGCAAACGAGAAGTGATAATCATGCATGAGATGTAAATGATGTGATTCAAAGACCACATCTCATGCAAAATGAATAGGGGCAACGTCAACGATCAGCGGATCATGATCAAGATATGGTTTTAGGCGTTGATCGTTAACTTGAAAGTTGGATTCAGATGATAACTCAGATATGTCGATGCTTCCATTGTCGTGCACCTTTCTGACCAAGTATGGTCCCTTCCGTTTGCTTTGCAACTTCCTTGGAAATAATCTCAACCTAGCATTGAATAGCCATACTCTATGGTTCGTCTCAAACTGTTTATGGCAGATATGAGAATCATGCCATATCTTCACTCTCTCCTTATACTGTAGGCTACTCGAAAAGGTTGTATCTCTCAACTCCTCCAAGGTTGCCAACTCTGCCTTCCTCTGATCTCTTATACTCTTGGGATCCAATAATAACTCAGTGATTACCCAAAGTGACTTGTGCTTGATCTCCACGAGTAAATGGCATGGCTTTCCATAAACAAGGCGAAAGGGAGATGCATCCAAAGGAGTCTTTAAAGATGTCTGATAGGCCCACAAGACCGAGTCCAAATCCTGTGAACAATCCTTTCGGTCTGGGCGAACAACCTTCTACAATATAGTCTTGATCTCCCTATTAGATACTTCAGCAAGTCCATTGGTCTGAGGGTGATTTGGAGTGGCAACATGATGGTCAATGCCAAACTTGTTAGCAAGGACCCTTACGTTGTCATTGATAAAGTGAGTCCCCCCATCTGATATTAAAAATCTAGGTACCCCGAACTGTGAAATGTTGTTTTTCCTCAAAAATCTGCATACAATTTTAGCATCTGCTGTTCGGGCAAGGATGACCTCAACCCAACAACTCACATAATGCACAGCAAGTAGAATGTACTCGAATCCCTGACTCTTGGGGAATGGATCCATGAAATCGATGCCCCATGCGTCAAAAGCATCACAGAAGTGAATGGGCTGCATCGACATCATATCACGTTGTCCACAAGTGCCCATCCTCTGACAGTCATTACACCTCTTCTTGAATTCATCAGAATCCTTGGAGATGGTAGGCCACCATAGACAGAATTGGAGCACTTTCTGTGATGTCCTCCTCCCAGAATATTGTCCTCCGACCTCAAGCTTGTGGCAGTATGTGAGGACGTTGTGGTCCTCCTCCTGAGGAATACAACGATGCTAGATACTATCCACTCCTTCATGATAAAGGATGGGATCCTCCCAATGGTACGACTTGGCTTTCGCAAGGAAAGTCTCAAGTCGCTGTCTAGGCCAACCTTGTGGAACTTTTTTGGAAACAAGATAGTTCACAATATCAGCATACCATGGAAGAAAGGAGATATCAAGGGTGACCTCGTCTGCAAAGGTCTCTGTGATAGGTGCAATATGATCAGAATCCTCAAGGTTCTCTAAATGGTAGAGGTGATCCGCCACCACATTCTTAACTCTAGGCTAATCCTTAATCTCTATGTCAAACTCCTAGAGTAGAAGGATCTATATGGTCAATCTGTCTTTGGCATACTTCTTTATCATGAGGTATAAGATGGAGGTGTGATCTGTAAATATCGTCATTCGGGATCCAAGAATGTAAGATCTGAACTTGTCCAAAGCAAAGACTACGGCTAGCATCTCCTTCTCAGTCACAGTGTAGTTCTGCTGAGCAACGTCCAAAGTAAGGCTAGCACAGTGTATGGAATAAGGCAATCCATCCCTCCTCTGTCCTAGCACATCCCCTACGGCAAAATCAGAAGCATCTGTCATGCTCTCGAATGGGAGAGACTAGTCGGGTGGTTGAAGGACAGGATCCTCGACAACTAATCCCTTGAGAGTCTCAAATGACGCTAGACACTTCTCATCTACAATGAACTCGGTGTCTTTCATCACCAGATTAGTAAGTAGTCAGGCAATACGACTAGAATCCTGAATGAATCATCGATAGAAATCGGCATGCCCCAAAAAAGACCGCAGCTATAGCAAATTGGACAGTGCATTGAGTTTCTTAATGATATCCACCTTGGTCAGATCAACCTCCATGCCCCTGTTGGAGATGATATGGCCAAGCACCGTCCCCTGAGTCACCATGAAGTGACTCTTCTCCCATGATAATACAAGATGGACCTCTATACAGTGATGAAGTACACGGTCTAGGCAGTCAAGGCAAGCATCGAACCCATCGCCATAGACCAAAAAGTCATCCATGAAGACCTCCAAACAGTCACCCACCATGTCCGAGAACATGGACATGCACCTTTGGAATGTAGTCGTGGCATTACATAAACCGTAGGGCATCCATCTAAAAGCATACGTCCCAAATCGACAGGTGAATGTCATTTTCTCCTAGTCTTTGGGCGCTTTGGCCACATGGTTGTATCTGGAGTACCCGTCAAGGAAAAAATAATGAATCTTCCTGGCAAGCCTCTCGATAATTTGATCAATAAATGACATTGAGAAATGATCCTTCTTGGTGTCCTGATTCAATCATCTGTAGTCCACACAGACCTTCCAAGAAGTGGTACCTAGGTTGCTATCTCCTCTCCAGACTCACTCAAAACTATAGTGGTACCCGTCTTCTTAGGTAACACATGTAATGAAATAATCCACTCAGAGTCGAAGATGGGGTACATAAAATCGATGCTCCCCCACTTTGATATCTCCTTCATAACCACATCTCGATTCAGGTTCAGACGTCATTGGAACTCACGCGAGGGCTTAGCATCCTCTTCGAGATAGATGTGGTGGGATCACATGGCCGGACTTATCCCCTAGAGGTCAGCTACGCTCCATCCAATCGCCTTGCGATTTCTTTCAAGAGCCTCCATCAAACGAGATTCTAGATCTCCAGTCAAATCTGCTGAGATAATGACTAGGAACATCTCTGGCTCACTCGCATGGAATCTGTGCTTTATCGACTGCAGCAAGGTCTTTAGTTCTGGACAACTGGGAGCTGGTAAATATGGCTTCAGAAATGACTACGGCAAGGTCTTCAGAAGGCTACCAAATCTGCATGGGAGAACGCTCGTTATATGTGAAAATTTGACGAAGGTGGCCTGACTAGTGTCTTTGTAATCTGTGCTGGCTCACTCTCCATCCTAGATGTCGGCTCTGTGGGAATAATATAAGGTAAATAATCATCAATGTCATCCCAATCAATGCCTGAATCCGAGGGATCTGAATCAACAAAACATGAAATGTACTTTGCTTCGCTATCCTGGCCACGATCATCAGCCTCAAATGTATCTTGTGCCGAGAGTGCACTCTCCGAACTCTCATCTTCTACCATCTATAAATCTGTAGTGTCTTAAAGTAAGATAAGAGCTCGTGATACGGGGTCTGATCAAACTGCCTCATCGTTTGTGATCACAAAGTCGCACTCCCGGTGGACGTCTCTCTCTGCATCTGTCATCTGCTCTGAATAACTTGACTGCTCGGAGTAGGCTGAATCTCTTGCTCTGATCTCCTCGATTGTCTCTATTTGTACACCTGCGCCCTCGACACGAAAGTATACCTTCCCACTATAATGGTCACACACCGCCTTGGCTGTGGCCAAGAGTGGGCGTCCTAGTATGATGGGGGTATATGTCATAGACTCAGGGATCTCCATGTCCAATACAACAAAGTCCACGGGGAATTTCAGGTCCTGAATTGTGATGACCACAACCTTTAATAACCCCTTTGGCCTCTTGGCAGATCTATCAGCAAACTGAAGGATTATCTTGCTTTGTCAAAGAGGGTCTAACTCGAATCGATCGAGTAAGGTTGCCGAAAGGAGTTAATAGAAGAGTCGTTGTCTAATAGGTACGATCTAACCGCTCCTGCATAAATTCTCTTGGCTGGAATCGGTTCTGAATGGCGAAGCACGTGGAATGAGTGAGCACATGTATCTCTGCATTGTGGTTCCTCCTCTTCCAGCGGATGGTGGTCTTCTCTCTCAATTTCTTCTGGAAGAGAGGGATGTGCTCTAATGCCTCATGTAGAGTCGGCAGTATCTGGAATCGATCGATCGTTTGCTGGCTGAACTCTAGCTGGTGTTTCTTTTTTAGATTTTCTAATTATTTCCCCTTCTCTAAGAGGAGTGCTTGAGGGAAGGGGATGGTTGGATCCTCTACATAAAGATGGGGGTCAGGCATAGGTTCCTGTGTCTGTAGAAGAGTAGAATCCATAGCAATATCATCATGCAACACTTATAGACTTGTAGCGGATACAAAATCTTTTCTTTATTCAAATTTTTGTTCTTTTCCATTTTCTATTCTTTTGTATTTTTCTGTCCTGAGATACAGAAGAAGGTAACACAACTGAAGTAAAATGGGTGGCATCAGTACCACCCACAACATCTGATCTTGCGGCATCAGCATCGTGCTCTGGCCAATCAACTAGAATATTGGTGGCGTCAACACCACCGTCTGCATCTAGAATTACGATGACCTCAGTATTGTCAGCTGGATACACATCCTTGGTGGCTTCAGCGCCACCATCATCATTGTCATGGGCGGCATCAGCACTGCTACCATCCTCGTATGACACTCCAGAATCTCCAAGTGGCCGTCTCTCAAATGAGGTACCATCGGCTGGCATCCTATCGCTCCTAAGTGTCACAAAATTAGCATCAAATACATAGGAATAAATATCACCCAAAATATCACCAGGAGTGGTAGTCTCTATAAACTGCACCTGCTCAGATTTCCTCTTCAAATTGTTCGAGTTAGGTTCAATCTGAGAGGGTATGGCGGCCTTGCCCTTAATAATCTCCCTCATCTCCTGCCGGAACGTGTCCATATCTCGCCTGAAGGAGGCATGTTGCTCAGAAAGTAGGCGGGCGAGGTCGTCAAGGGTCGGGTTCTGATAGACAGGTCCATGAGAACCGGACGGGTTGCCTCACTAGAAATGAGGTTGAGACTGCTGTTGGTAATGAGTTGGAGACTGGGAGTATTGTTGAGACTGTTGTGGCTACCTCCACTACTGTACCTGATGCTAGGGATGAGGACCCTGATGGTGCTGCTACTGGTACTACTGGGAGTGATGGGGATGCTGTTGTTGGCTGCTTTGCCCTGCTTGAGCCGGAGATTGATGCTGGGACGAGGTGCCTCCGGTAGACCATCGGAAACCCAAATGATCACGACAGATCCCAATTTGCTATTGGTATGATCTTACCGATCATACTAAACCCATTGACCCATCAACGGCTCCTGATGCCCAAAGCATGGCGGGGGAATAACTGCCAAGGGCTGATCTGGCTAGTAGACCACCATTTGAGTCTTGGGATGGTGTTGGCTGGGAGTAGTGCTGCAGCGGTTGGACTGGCCTTGCCTGAATGTGGTAGATCTGTCGATACGTGGCAGATGTCTGGGTGGAGCTACTGCTGCTGGTATCAACACGTGACCTGAGACGGGGCTGTGGAACCGTTTGTGCCTCCTTGAGAAACATGATTTGAGTCTTCAGGTCACTCAGTGTTTGTGCCAACTGATCGATCTGGGTAAGGCCTTGGCACTGCTTCTTCTCAATAATCTCGATGCGGTCCAGCTTCTCGCTAATGATGCCCAAGTCAGCGGCTGAGGACTCGACATGTGGTGTTGTTGACGAAGTAGAAGAACCGACATCAACCTGTACAATCCTCTGATAAGCCATGGCCTTTGTGAGGCCATGGTTCACCTCGGACTGGGCTACCTTTTCTTCTTTTCATTTTTTGACAAGGGGCTTCCCCTGAGTGTAAACCCTAGTCTGGGACATCACCATGTAGTTTTCTGTCATCTCCTTGTAGATGGCCCTGACTTGGTCCTCAACCTTGGCAAAATAGGACCCTTCACACGAGGCATATACTAGCCCCTACAACTCCGGTATCAGCCCACAAGTTTGAGCTTAGATATCTTGTGATGTGGACACCAATCGATGAGCTCTCGGAATCGATCCCAAGCCTCATGAAACTGCTCGTTTGGGAACATAGTGAAATTGTTGATCATGGCTCGCGCTACGTTGGTCCAACAGAGTGGATAGTACTTGTTCAAGTACTTTGTCCGGAGCTGCTCCCAGGTAGTGACATACCTCCCCAAATGCTTCGGCCAATAGGTTGCTCTGTCAACTAAGGAGAATAGGAAGGCAGTCATCTTGACTGTGTCCTCATCCGAGAATCTGTCGTGGACCGTGATGCAGATCATCTCGAACTCCTGCAGATGGAGGTGCAACTCCTCGATGTCTAGCCCATGGAACTTAAGCAATAACTGGATGGTCTGTAGGAGAAGCTCGAAGTCGCCCAGGATCTCCAGAAGCTGAATCCAACGGTGGGTGAGGGTTGCACTAGGGTTGTGCAAATGCCTCATCGTCCGTACTGGCCTAACTGGCTTCGGCTGGTCATCTGGGCATCTATATCCTCCTCCAGCTGATGGTATCTCTCCATTGGCTGGTCTCTCTAGCTATGCTCTATAGGCTCACATCTGCATCAACTCTCATCGTACCTCTGCCATAAATGCTCCCTAGTCCCTGATCTGTTGTTGCATGGTCTCCAAGGAGGCTGATAGTGTGTTGTTGATGGCGGCCTGGTCAAGTACGTACGTTGATCCCTACGACTGCTCATCGGTGCATACCTGACTACTGGTCATCTCTTGGGTCTCTACAAAGGCAAAAGACCCCAACTCAATGTCGTAAAGTGAACATATAACTGTGATGGCCTCTGCTTTGGCACCTCATGACTGGTAGAAGCGTGGTCAAGAGGGAACATGGTGGTAGTGAACTTGGATCAGAGAGCGGGTGTGGGCCCTCTATATCCGCCCTAAATGAGTAGAGAGGAGTGCTCGAAAGTAGTGCTGCCAAAGGCAGCCTAAGGGACCTCCTTCCCTTCATCGTGATGTAGGGATTTATGAAGATTGGATTTGGAATGCAAACGAGATGTGAAGTCAAACCTCTTGTTCACCTACTCAACACTCGAGCTGATGATTGTGAAAGACCAGTCGTTAATCTTGTCCAATTTTATTAAGGTGATAAATCAATCCATCAGAGTGATTAAGCGAGTTGTTGGGAAACCAATGCTCCCAGGAGATTGGCTCAAATCTCTCACCCAATTTTTCCCAGCCAGTATGGGTGTGGACCATTTATTGTATATCTGATCTGCCCAATCTGCTATGGAAGTCCTGGACTGATTACCGGCTACCCGGTGAGATGTCACTAGAGAACAACTAGCTACAAGAATAGTAGTCTGAAAGGAGTTCAAGTATGGCTCTAGCCTAGTGTGGGGGTCATTCTCTTGCTTCAGATAAATCAACCAATGAGGGGGTGACTCTCCCCAAAACAAGAATTTTTAAGTGAAGTGTATTTTAGGGTCAAGTTTGCATTAGCAGTCCCAATTTGTTTGCTATTTCTTTTAGGTATTTTTTTGAAATAAGACAACGCCTAACGAATTTTTCGATTTCCTTGTTTTTTTTGAGTCCAATAAAACATGGGGAGGAAGTAAAAAATCTGATGCACGATCAAACACAATGATGCACGTAGAGATAGAAATACGTACCTGACTCCAGCACTCTACATGCTGGGTAATCCGCGCATAAAAGTAAAGACAAGAAATAAACTACCTATATGATGCACGAGGAAATCGGCCTTAGATGAGAAATTTCTATTAATCATGAAGCACAAATAGATAACTAACGGGAAGAAAGTCCGGAGTCTGGTCTCTGATGCTAATCGGTGCCCACCACAATGGGTCCTACCAGCGTTGTATATGGCCTCTCTCGGTACGTGGTCTCTAATCCGAATAAGTTAATTTTTTTGGTTTAAATTTAGCTAAGTTCAATTACGATCTATAAGAACAGACAAGCAATTAGGTGTGGGTCCTTAGCTAATTACGTCACAATCAATAGAAAATCCTAAGTCTAAGGGCTAAATCCTCAAGAATCGAAAAGAAATAAAATGCGATGAAAACAAAACTACGAAAAGTCGCGGTGAGGTCCCTTGAGTACACCGGTACTCAATGAAACAGATCCTGAAGTCCAAGCAAGTGTCCAAGTCCATAATTATTGCAATAAACAATTTTTTGCAGAAATAAAACTAATCTATCTAAGATAACTACTCTCTCTCTCCTTTTTCTCCTCCTCAGATGTGGGCTCCTCCAACAGAAAGCCAAATTGTCCTTCAGGTGGTTCCACACACAAAAGGTGAAACAAAAAGATTTCAGAATGTAGTTATATCAAATAGATACAAAAATGGATAGAAGTGAAAAATGAGCGAAAATGAAATAAGACTACTAAGCCGTGCTCCCCGGCAACTGCGCCATTTTGATGACACCCAGAGACTCGGGTTAAGTATGCAAATAACCAAGGGTTGTTGTGACTCGAATCACCGAGCATGATCAACGAAAAAAATAAAACCACTGAAAAGAATTCAAGCAATCAAGAAGTATAAGCGGTTCGCTATTTTTATTTACCTGCTATAGCCACTAGGGTCAAACACAAGTAGCACGAGAGAAATACAAAGTATCTAGTTTCCAAATGAAAAGAAATATTTCTAGTGGTTTTTAATTTTTATATTTTTCCTTTTTTTTAAATTTTGAATAATGAACAAGCAAGCACAAAACATAGAGCGCACACAAAACACACTTTTTGTATTTTTAAGATAGTTGAAATGCTAAGAAAATTAAGGTAAAAATATTTTTGGATTTTAGCGGTTTAAAATGTTTTTGGTAATTTTTCTAGATTTTTATGATGTTTTTTTGTAATTTTATAAAAATCAAATAAGGCTCAAAAATCAAACAGTGCACAATCAGGACTAAGTTGCAAATTAAAAATATTTAATATACCCCAAATTCCTGATTAGCAATTTTATGATAAAATATAAGTAAAAGGCTACAAATAGAAACTAAAAATGGGATTTTTGGATTTTCTTTTTCTTTGATTTTATATGATTTTTAAAAGTTTTTGAATGTTTTGTAATTTTTAGAGTTTTTAAAAGGGTTTCTCAAACAAAATTAACATTGGAAGTAAAACACACAAAAATACACCCACGGAATTTTTTTATAGAATTTTAAAAACATTTTTCGAATTTTTTAACATTTTTATATGCCAAAAAAGGATATTTTTTAGGGTTTTTGAATTTAAAAAATAGAAGTTGCAAAGAAATCTATTTAATAAAAGTACAGTAAAGATTACACGCTAACAGGAGCCAATGGTAATTTTTTACATAATATTTCGAAATAATTTAATATTTATTAAGTCCAAAACACAACATGTAATTAAGCACAGTTCACAGAGACATGTTCACTAATTCTTTAAGTTTCTGGACCAAACAAATAACACTATAGAAAAACCAAGGGCCAATAAAGTAAATAATACAGAGGAAGTGTGCGCAACACGTGATCTAGACTCACAGGGTTATAAGTGTAAATAAAACAAACTCGACATTCATTCAATAACCAGAAGAAAGTTCAAGGCATATAATGCAAATATCAAAGACGAGTACATAGGGACTCATGTGCCTCAGACTCAACTGGATTGAAATGTCAACTACACCAATTATTTAATGGACTCGAGCAAGATACAGCAATACATAGGGTAAAAGGGGGAATATACCTTGCAGCACGTGCGGAGCACGTGGGACGCATGGTAGGTTCTTGTGAAGATGGGTGTTGACGGTTCTGATATGCTCTGCTAAGGATTTGACGGCTCAGGCGAGTGGAGCAGGCGTACGGGTCTGATGACGTTTGATGAGATCAGACGGCGTAGAGAATGTCGGCTCTGATGGTAGTTAAACGTGAATCTGATGCCTCAGAAAAAGGGGTTGGATGAACGGTAGAGATGCAATTTGGAAGATGGGGTCCCGATCAGACGACGACTGAATGTGTTAGATGAACTCGGCTCGGGCGACCTTCAATCAACCATGGAGGAAGATCTACAGCCCCAATGACATCATTGAGAGGTCCAGCACAGTCGTGAAGCTCCTCCGCATCAAGTGGTGGTCTCTGATGGAGCGGTGGATGGTCGCATGTACGTGGCGACGTCGCACCACCTGGAGCTACTTCGCCTGGTCAGCTAGTGAATCAATTGGGTTCCTTCACGTGAACCATCACCTACAGAAGGTAGAGGGACTCGAGATGCTGCTCCGGTCCAAGTTATTACATAAGGAGAGAAGCGAAACGGAGGAGGTGATACTTGACTTCTGGCGGAGATGGGGGAAGGAAATCTCGGTTCTAAAATCACTCTAGTGAGTGAGATGTAGGGTGATCAGACTACGTGGGAAGGAGCGAGGTGAGCGGGGGGTTCGATCGGAGCGAATAGATGGTCGAGATGGAGCTCTGACCGGCTGGTTGGAGTAGAGTAATTGACGGCAACATGAAATGTGAAGATGGAATCAAATGGGGAAATGCGGAGGATAAAAGCCTTACCTGGAGCTACCAATAAGCTGAGAAGCTCCAGGCGAAGACGATCCGATGGGTCTTGGCCTCAACCAAGTTGCAGCTGGTCGGGAGGCTTCACGCGGTAGAGCTCCGACCACGTAGTGAGCGTCGAGTCTCTAAGCGCCTCTGGGTGATCCCGAACCTCTCCTTCGATAGTTGTCACTCTAAGGATGGTGGCTTGGGAAGAATGGGGGAAAGAGGGACGAGCTAGAGGGCTATGGAGGCAGAAGAGACGTTTGATAGGCATGGCTGAGGATTTGGAAAGATCGAGAGGTGGAACGCAACCCTAGGGGGATCCGGGTGATTCTTGGGATCCGTGAGAATCTCGAATGTACGAGGATTCTCGGATCCGAATATAAAGGCAAGAGGAGGTCAGGTTCAGGCGTGAAAATTCAGAGAAAATGCTCCGACGAGAAGGATGCCACCCGACCCGGTCTGGAAGAGACCATTGACCGGGGTCAACAATCCGAGTTGGACCAATCAGAAAATAGGATGTACAGAAATCAAAGAAAAAATAATAGATGAATTTAAATCAAAAAGTGTATAAAGTGAAAAATATTTATTATTTTATAAATTATTTTTCTATGATTTTTAATTACTTTTTATGAAAAATAAAATAACATATATACAGTATATGATATTATATACTAGTATATTATATCTATGTATTATGTACAAGTATTTTTTTATTATTTTTATAAAAATATCTTTATTTTATATTTTATTTATTTACAATATGCTTTTAGGAGTATAAAATAATTTTATTTTTTTTCTATATTGTTTAACGGTATAAAATAAATAGTGGATGTGATATGTGCATGTGTCTTTTATACAAAGGTTTGATTATTTTATTTTTATTTTATTTATTTTTCTATTTTTTATTTTATTTTTATAATATTATTAAAACTATATACAAAGGTGTAAAAGAATAAAATAATTTTGGATTTATTAAAAATAAATAAATAAATCATATTTACAAGTATAGGGGATATGTACAATGCATAGTGAGCCCTATCTCTCTACTTATTTGATTTTGCGGTCAGGTCAAGTCTCGACCTTCTCTTGGGGTTTGGGTCACTCTGTATTTATTCTAAATACATCATTCTTTTTCTTTTTCCTTTATTCTTTTTTTTTCAAAATACATGCTAAGTATGTATATTTAACAAGGGCATGCAATATGCTAAGCTATTGAATTTATAGGTATTTACAAGAGGTTTTTGCCAAAAAGAAGATCTAAAATAAAAGAATAAAGAGTGAGAATCATGGATTCATCACTCTATAAATCTCCATTGTTCTCCTCAACAAATGGATGGCTTCAATTGTTGAGCGACCTGGCATGAATCTGAATTAGTTTTCTTTTACTTTGGAAACATGCCTCAACCTTCTTTCGATCACAAGTTTCCAAATCTGAATAGTGTGACTCATCAGCTTGATACCTCTGTAATTTGAATAATTTTGAATGTCTCCTTTAATCTTATAAAGAGGCACCACGATACTCCTCCAATCTTCATGCATTTCTTTCTTCGCCAAATAACATTGAATAGATTCGTAAGCCAAGTCAAACCACGCTCATCTAAAACTCTCCATACTTCTACAGGGATGTCATCCGGTCCTACACCTTTCTCAGGTGTCATAACCTTCAAATCCTCCTCTACTTCCTTTCTGTGTATACGTCTATAGCTTGCACAATTCAAGTAACGTTCACTACTAGATAGATGACCCAAAGTGATCTCTCTATTTCTCTCCCCCAATGAAGTGTTTATGGAAGTACTGCTCCCATCTAGTCTCTATATCCTTCTGAGTAACAAACACGTGACCCTCCTCGTCCTTAATACATGTCACTTGAGAAAGGTCTTTTGTCTTTCTTTCTCTTGCTTTTGCCAACCTGAACATATCCTTCTGGCCCTCCTTAGAGTCGAGATTTTTATACAAAACTTCATAAGCTTTTGACTTAGCTTCGCTTACAGCCTTCTTTGATTCCTTCTTTACTATTTTGTAGTTTGTGACAGTTTCCTATGTTCTTTCCTTGGACATAGCTTTAAATCATGCTCTTTTAATTTTTACCTTCTCTTGCACCCATTCACTTCACCACCATGCCTCCTTTTGACCTGGAGCTCCTCCCTTTGATTCACCTAGCATCTCTTGGTTACCTTTCGTATACAAGATGCTACTGCCTCCCACATCTCGTTTGCACTTTCGCTACAATCCCAAGATAAGTCTTCTAAAACCTTCTCCCTAAAGCTTGATTGCTTCAGTGGAAGATTCCACCATCTAGTTCTAGTGATCTTAGGAACCCTCCTTTTCTTTACCATCCCTTTTATTTGCACATCCAAGACTAACAAGTGATGTTGGGTTGTTAAACTTTCTCCTAGGATTACTTTGCAGTCTTTACAACATAACCGATCTCTTCTCCTCAATGCAAAGTAATATATCTGTGTTCTAGTTGGACCACTCTTATAAGTAATTAAATGCTTATCCCTCTTCTTAAAGAGAGTGTTTGTTATGAAAAGATCATATGCCGTTACAAAATCCAAATGACTTTTTCCTCTTCATTTCTATCCCCAAAACTATGTCCTCCTTGAACACTAGCATACCCTGAAGCATCTTTTCCCACATGTCCATTAAGATCTCCACCTATGCAAATCATCTCTCTTTGTGGGATTCCTTGTAAAATCTTATCCAAATCCTCCCAAAAAGCTTGTTTAGGCCTTCTATCTAAACCAATTTGCGATGCATAAACTGAGATGGTATTCAAATTTCATCTTCAAGAACCAATTTTAGAAAAATAATCTGATATCCGGATCTTTGCACCTCAACTGCACAATCCTTCAAATCCTTATGAATAACCACTCCAACACTGTTTCTTCCTTTATCTTTACCTTAACACCAAAGTTTAAAGCAATTCTTCTCGATCTCCCTTGATTTCTCTCCAACCCATTTAATCTCTTGAAGACATAATATATGAATCTTCCTTCTTTCCATCGTATCCACTATCTCCATCAATTTTCCAGTTAAAGTGCCAATATTTCAACTACCAATCCGCAACTTCCTTTGAAATCTCTTTTGGACAAATTTCTTTACTCGCATGCATTCAGTATGTGAGAACCCTTGCAAATTTTGGACTGCGTCCCGGCGGTGATGTAGTGAAACTAGCTTATTTACCCACATGTGTTCCTCATGTGAGAACCCTTACAAATTTCGAACTACATCTAGGTAGTGATGTAGCGAACCTTGCCAATTTTTCATTGCATTCGGGCAATGCAACGCGTCGCAAGTAAGGAACGCCCCAACGAAATCTATATGTTTGCTTAAATCCATGTTGAAAAGATCCTACTATCATGAGGCAACTTCCTAAATAGTAATTTTTTAAAAAATAATATTTAGGAATTTGTCAACGTCTGTTTTACACGGGATGTCGGCTACCTAACGCAACCCTCCTCATTTACCCGGGCTTGGGACCAAGCATGGCTGAGTTGTGAATAAGCATAATCAGAGGCACTTAAATTAATTTCCCCAAAATGAAACAAGCACATGAACTGTTTGTAATAAATAGATAGATAAAAATAAAAAGATAGTTTGTTAAAGGACTATTATGCAAATAAAATAAAAGTTCCAAGCATTTCATTAGAAGTTCAAGAACTACAAGTGTTTGCATGCAAGTTTTTTACAACAAAACACAGGCCGCAACACGTGAAGCATAGAGGGAGCTATATGCAAATAGTTTAAATTGCAAGGGTTCCCTTGCAAAAACCTGATTTAATTTAGATTACATGTTTAATATCAAACTAGATAACTAATATAGAAAAGATGACGGGGCTTCAATGATATTTACCCACTGATTGGTGCTGAGGAAGTGCGTAGGAGGCATCACGTCATGCCATTTAAACTTGACAACAGTGGGGAAAAGGGTATCATTTCTGTCTGATCCAACGCCTAAGATTAGACCTGGGCCACATGGAAGAAGTTTATGCTCCGGCTCCTTCGATCCTTGATTGCACCATCCTCCGGTCATCCTTCATCACTTTGGCTCAAGAGCTTCCTGGAGAAACTCCGCACCTGCAGGTAGGCTCCAATGATCTCCAGATCCCAACGACGGGGATCTAGAAGAGCTTCGTTCTTCCTTGACCCGAGGGTCCAAAATGGGAGCCGATTAGACTCCAGGTGCTTCCTCCGAGTGTGGGACCTGCATAAAAACACTCCTCGGCTCGAGGTGACTTGCCTCAGCCTGAAGATGAAGGCGGTAGCGGTGTGGAATGGAGGCGTGGTGGAGCTCGATGCGGAGATGACATATGAACTTTAAATCATTTTGATTCGGATTAAATCGAAGGTGATAGGAGAGGGATTTTATGAAGATGGAAGGGGTACAATAATAGGGTGTGCAACGCGTCAATTACCGACGAAATCACAGTGAGATCAACATAATACTCGAGCTCTAGGAGAATGAAGGGATATGAACTATGCTAAACATAAGACCAATTCCATATGATTAAACCTAATCTAAGATGCAGAAAGAAAATGTGGAACTTAAAAACCTAATTATCAGCTCTTACGTTGTCGTACTCAAGGAGCAGTAGATGCTCTGCTCGAAGAAGCTTCAAAAGCGAGCCGGATCGCCATCAAACTTCCCCTTTCTCGCCGAACCCTCAGCAAACTCATTGTTGTCAGTGGCGAGCTCAAGCACACGAGAATAAGGGGTTACATAAGAAGTACAGGGATAAAAAAACAACATGATGAAGAAGGGCAGAGTTTTTTAGAAGTTGAATGGGTTGACTTCAAGGCTCGATTACATGAGAGAGTAGCGGTTGATGAGGAAGGGATGGTCGGTGAGGATGGTTGATATACATGGTATGGAAGTATGAATAGCTCAAGGTGAAGGAAGCGTGAGGTTGGGTGGAAAATGGGAGAAAAGGGAACTCCCATGAGTTCTGACAAAAGTCAAATCTAGGGAGGACAGTTAACCAGAGTCAATATTTGAAGACCCATGGTTAGTCC
This sequence comes from Ottelia alismoides, assembly GCA_037367405.1. Classification (NCBI taxonomy): domain Eukaryota; kingdom Viridiplantae; phylum Streptophyta; class Magnoliopsida; order Alismatales; family Hydrocharitaceae; genus Ottelia; species Ottelia alismoides. The sequence goes on from JAZKJV010011414.1 coordinate 346,272, forward strand.
ATGTTGACTAACCTAGAAAAAATATAATAAAAAATGCTTGTAAATTCGATAATAATAATTAAATGAATTGATTTAATTTTTATTAAAACATAAAAAATGTTTAAAATTTAATGCAGTATTTAATGCATATTTTTATATATTTTTACATGGTTATTTATTATAGGTTAATATTTACATGTATAAGAACATGTAAAAATACGTGTAATTTGGGTATTTGATTTTTATTCTATATAATATATTTTATTACTATTTACATGTATAATATATTTTATATATTTTAATTTATTTAATTGCATTTTTATGTATTATTATTATATTTTTATGAGTTTAATTACACGCTGAAATAATTATGGTTGTATTCTTTAAAGTTATATAGGTATATTTCATTTGTGTACAAAGGTAATTGATTTTTTTTAATTTTATTTAATGGTTTTATTTCATTTGAATTATGGACATATATTTCAAATAGTATTTAAAATTTTATAAAAATAAAATAAATTGAAAAAATCTAAAGAATAAAAATATTAAATTTAATATATATAGGTATAGTGCACAATGAGGGACCAAAACATAACTTTTGCATCTTAACTCCAAATTGGTTGAAAACCATTCATTAAATAGCTTATAAAAAGTTATATACAATTAAAGGTGATTTTGATCAATTTTGATACAGTATGGAGAAGATACATGTCTGTGAAGTTTTTGTTCTAAATTATTATTTTGTTTGTCCCGAGCACATTATGTGTTATTTTTCTATGAACACAATTTTCTATTTTCTTTGAACTTTTATCCACAATATACATGGTAAGGGTCTTATTATTTTAAGTGTAAAAATAATAAAATAAAATAGATCTCAAAAATTAATATTTGGGCAATTAAATTAGGGTTTTGTGTGTGGTTTTCTGTGCATTTTCTATAAAATTTTTCTACAATATCTCCCCCTACTTTATTTCTTATGGACCAAGTCATCCTAATGACTTGGTCTCAAGGTCTAGGGTGACTCGGTATCTTGGAGACATCATTCCTTTTCTTTTTTTTCATTCATTCTTTTATTTTGGAAGTAAATGCATTATTTATACAATATTTTATACAGTATTTTGTAAAATTTATAGAGTATTTATTTTGACAAATTAATGATATGTACATATATTTAGCTAGAGATTTAATGCCAAAATGAAAGAATAAAGGTGATGAAATGGAGATTCATCAAACATTTATTGAACCGAACTCAAACTTTCGAATTTTCTTATCAAACTAAACTCGAACATAGGTTCGTTCATGTCATTCTTTCTTTTAAAGAGACCACAAGAGAACACATGATCATTGTGATCATAGTATAATCTTTGATTAAAAAATTTTGAAACAAAGAAGCACAACCAAACAAGTAAAGACACATGCACATGGATTTACATGGTTCACCATTTATTGGAATACGTTCTTGAGTAGTAGAGATCAGTTTCACTATATGTAAAGAACGGGAAAATACAAAGGTGCACAAAACCCTAACACTAGAGACTTTAAATATTACTCCAAGTACGAACAGATACAACTATCCAGATAGAATTTTATTTTGGGTTGACAACATCTCTACTATATGTTACAGAAGCTAGTAGAATTGTAAGGATAGTTGCATTGTACTTACTATTATAAATACAAAGAAAATACTGACATCTAAAAATATTGACATCTACGAATCTGACTTCTTCTTGTCTTTGCAAGTTCTTCGATTGTATCGATCTTCTCTTTACTTCGGAGCCAACATAATTCCTTTAAGACATGTATAATCAGAAGTCATTGTAGTTGTCACATGGAAGTTCGACAATCGATAAAAGGGCAATATCCAAATTGATAGCCTCTAAAATAGAAGCAAAATCATGCTATTAGATGTTTTCTTTTTGTTTTTTTCCAAGGAAAGGATATTGATGAGGGACAAAAACTGTCATAATGGAGACTACTCTAACCATCCAATATTCCATACCTCCAATTCTTGTACATAATGCAATGCATCATATTAGGTGTGCACATAGACCAGATAAAATCCATAATTAGATTCAATCGGTTGCCATTAGATTAGATCATATAACTATGTGTAACGTAATAGTAACGGTCTCGACATGACTATTGGCATGCATAGTACTAACGGTTGTCGTCGTTGTTAATAAAAGAGGCTCTCTGCCTAATAGTTGCGTACAACTCTTATAAGATTAGGCATTTTACTAGTGCTTACCTAGCCGACCCGTTAAAATTGCTAGAGATTATCGTGACAACTAATGGACTCAACAAGCATATTTGGAAACGTGCTATAACATATTAGGACACACTCTTAAGAATTGTTTGTTTATCTTTTTAACTGTGGGTCAGCTTTGTAGCATGAAACAATTATAATTCAAAATCACGTAATAATTTGAAATTAATTGAGTGTTGTGTATTGATTTTACTTGGGCAAGCCCAAGGTTAGACATAAGAAGCCAAATATGTGAGCGTAATCGTAATTCAGACAACAAAACAAGCATGGGTTCACAAAAAAAAATTAAAGGATTGTTTAGTGAGTAATAGGTAATGCGGGTAGAAATTATGACATGGTGCAAAATTTTTTTAGGTATTTAAGTTCCTGTTTATTTAGAAAATACACGCGGTCTATAATTTGGTAAAATGGTATTTTTCCCGTATCAATAATATTAAATACTACATGAAATGTGTTCTTTGTTTTTTTTCTTATTCGATATGTATGAATGAAAAATAAGACATTTTTTTGGATTTTTATGCTATTATTCATGCAAAAAGTAATCAAAATGAATGTAATGTTGCAGGAGTTATAAATACAACAATACACCCATTGTATGTTTTTAGTAATATTTGGAATAAAAAAGAATTTCAAAGTATTTTTATACTGAAAGAAAGAGATTTTGAGTAAATAAATACGAAAAAGGTAGCCAACATCAAGATTTTGCAATTCAAAATTTCCACAAATAGAGAATTGCAAGAGGAATACATGGCATTGGAATTGTTCTAAAAAAATATTAAAGTGGGAATTAATTAAGAATTAAATACCAAATACACATAGTAATTAGTTAAGGGAACATGAAGAATCAAATTTCAAGAACTTTTTAGGCACATGACAATGCACAGTAAGACCTGCAACTGCTATTTTTTGGATTTTTTTTGTAATTTAAACAAGCATAATTTGTAAGTTATGCAATTTTTAACCAATTTAGTACTAAAGAATTAATCACGTCATACAACAATCCAAGAAAATATGTAAATGTACAAAATTAAAATATCTACAATGTGCATTAACTAGATTTTAAAAATGACAAAATTTAGATGCTCAAATTAAGGTCCATATATAAGGTTTTGTATGCAAATAACATTTAAAGTTTATAATGCTTGTTTGGCACAACAAGGTACTTTTTAACAGTTAAAAATATTTTAAGGATATGAATGGTATGCAAATTCTCCAACCTTGTGGGATGTGCGTGGAAAGCTAGACTTGTTTAATGTTCAATAGGGAGTGAGAGTTCTATTAAATTTAACCCACCATATTAATACAATCACGTGCTGATGGGTTCATTTCGATGGCTGATAGCCGATTTTGCTAGACATTGGGCTTGATCCTTCAATTCAAGATGTAACCACATGGATCCTATGCGGGCCTTCAATCGGATGGCAAATGAGCAATTGATAACCATCGGAGACTCGACGGTGGAGATGGAGCATGTGATGATCCAACGAAGATTATAAGATGCCTCCTTCATCTTCAATCATCCATCCAGGTTAGTTGCAATTAGTCCAAGCTCCAATGAGGTGACACCATCAAGTGAAGGCCAATCTTTGGTGATGAGGTGGATTGTGGCTTATATGACGAATATGTGATTCATTTTAATACAAAAATGTTTTTCTAATGCCTAAAAAATCACATTTAAAATTGCATAAAATAAAAAATAATAACACTCACTCAAAAAATAAAATTGAATTAAAGGTATATTGTTATCTTGTAAATAAATCCAAGAATTAAAATCAATCAAATGACCAAAATAAGGAGTTAAAACCCTCCATATTTTTGCATGTATATAAGTACAAGCTTTCCCGATTTAAAAAATTCATGTTAATTATAAACAACATGAACTCAACTCCATTGCTTACATATTAAAAAATGAAATAAATAAAAATACTGAAAAATACTAACTTATAAATATTATAAATAAACCTAATACATAGACAATTCAGATCACTAAATACCATAAAGATGATATCTCCTTCAAACAATCATAGGAAACTTTACTCATCTTTGAAATAATAGAGACACAATTATCTACAAAACAAAAATAGTTTAATGGAATCAGAGTTCATATGTGAAACTTAGATTTTTTATGATATTACATAATAACCCCACTGTGCAAGCTAAGTTCACTTGGACTATTATTTGTACATGTGTACCCTTGGACATTGGATTGATATCTTTCAAATTATTGATGCTAATATTTTAATCTTTGCATCATTATATAGATCATTTAATTATCTTTCTCTAGATATATATAGTAGGATATTTTTGGAGATAAATTGAGTTACTTATCCTTTTTTAATTGAAGCATTCATTAAAGCTTGTTTATTCAATATAAAATGATTGATATCTCATAAAATTTCATAAAAAAACTATCTTTAAAGGGAATTAAACATGGAATCTTTTGGCCCATCAATGTGGAGTTTCATTATCATATGGCTCAGAATTAATTATTTTGTAAAATCTAGATTTGATTTTTGAATTGGAATATATTACAAAATATTAAGAAAATAAAAAATAACCATATGTTTTGTGAATTTTGAGGAATCTAAAGTGATTTGCTTGTTCTAAAAATTGTGAAACATCAGTTCAAAGGGTTTGCACATTTGCATTTTTATAGTATTCATCGTGCATCCAAAAATTCTAAAAAAGTAGATAGCTTCATTTCATCATAATTACATCTAACATTTATAATTTTGCATAACATTGCAATTTTATTATTAAAATAGAAAAAATGAAAAATTATAAAGCATTGCATTCTCATTTAATTTTCCATTGAAAAATTTATAAAAATCATGTTTTGCATTTATCATGCATTAAAGTTTAAGGAAAATAATAATAATTTGAATTTTTGAATTTAGATTGACATTTAAATAATTTTTGCAAGATAGTAGATTCTCTTATAATCTTTCAAAATCACATTCATTCATAATTCATTTCACATTATTTATTCAATTACAAAAAAATAAAAAATAAAAAATCTATAAAATTATTTCTAAAAAAATCATTTTCGAAAACATAATCTCTTATTTTCTCTGAAGTGAGACTAAACTCACATTTTTCCTTTCCAGAGATCGTCTTCCGAGTTGCTCAAGTAAAATAAACAAATTACCAATCAACATTAAATGGCTGGATTTTTAATGATCTTGATTCACGTTAATTTTACGACTACAACAAAAAACTTATTCAAAAATAATAATGTATGATATACCAATGATGAGGATAATTTGATCGATAGTAGGATATGGGTTTTGATCAATAACATAGGTAGAAGAATGTTGAGGACAAATTTGTAGCATAAAGGGAAATAAAAAGGAGAAGAGGATAAGGTTATTCACCATAGATGTGGTGGAACTACAATACATAGCTTTGGATTGTTGCCTCGATCCGAGTTGGATGGTGGATCGGATAATCTTGGCAAGCTTCTTTAGAAGCTCGTGACAAGATATGGTTAGACCTTTGATCGTCACAAAAGTGGGAGTCCTTGTTGTTGGAGAGAAGCTAACCCCATGTCTATCGCAAGCAAGAAGTCCGGGCTGGACTTTTTCTTATGCTAAGAAAGGAAGGTGTAGAATGAGGGTTATGGCTTGGGTTTTGTTGTAGTAATGTCAAGGAGAGGTGTGGAGAGAGTTGGTCGCAAGGTGGGTTGTTATGCAACTTGAGGGGATCCATGCAATACCACAGAGGTCTGTTGTAAAGCGGGACCAAGCTCGAGATGTTCGATCAAGATCAAGCGGTTCACATGAAATCTGGGTTTTTCTGAGCCCTTAACATGTTAATCGCTCGATCTTGATCGAACGGCTCGGACTTGGTCCCATTTTACAGCAGACCTATGCAGTAGTGCAAGGGATTTGCTCTCATTCTGCGAGTGGACAGAGTGGGACGTGAGGCTTACGGCTGATGGAGGTCAAAGAGCGACTCGGTGGTTGACCGGTGGAGTGGAGGTTTGCCGGATTGGATGGTTGGGTCAGGCAACATGTGGATTTCATGAATGTGGGGGCCAGAAATTTAGGGTGATGTGATTACAGAGAGATGGAATGTAGATGAGATAGAAAGTTGTTTCGAAATCAGCCACTTCCGCTCGTACAACACATGTGAGTCGATTTGGATGGCTGGATGACTAGTGATTCAAAATCGCAAGTGGGGTGGCACTGAGGAGGGTACATGCCAATGGGAACCCACCATGTGGTGTTTGAATGTGAGTGGTTGACCAAACAAATAGAAAGAAATAAGAGAAGGATTTAAATAAAAAAGGGTTTTGTACACCCATAACCCTGAGTAATTTCGTAATTACATTCATAACATCGTATAATTGCGAATCAAACGAGAAACCTTGAGTAATGCTTAACCTTTACATGACACAATCCTGTGTCAAGTTCTGTTTCGAATCTTCGTTAACTTAGATGAAAAAAACTCAATATGTACAATTTTGCCCCTCGAAACATTTCATATTTATAAAATTATGCCATTCTGCATATCAAATAAAATAATTTCTTACACAGCGGGATCTTTGCGATGGCGACGGGGATTTGCCCTCGACCACCTCTGATGTGGTCACCGCAGCATCCATCGAGTGCCCCTGCGCGGCATTGATCCAACTCGAAGATCAACTTATTGCACAACATGATCTCTGTGATAACGATGGGGATGAAGGCGATCAAAGCCTTCAGCAGGAAGGGGAAGGTCGACGGTGATCTCCAGTTGGACGTCATCCTGGAGCTCCTTGCCTTCTCCAACACTTTCTATTGCGAGGGGATGAATGCCACATGCTATGCATGGCTTGCATCCCCCAAGAACCCATTTTTCCTCCTTTGTAGGAGTCGGATATCATGCTCATAGCCACAGCAGCGTCCACGGTAGCGGACCAACGTAGGATCGCATCATCGTAGAGCTCCACCACAGCGGAGCAGTAGCAACAAAGAGATGAACAAACACAAGATTTCATAATTCCTAGATCAAAACAGCTCTCAAGCGAAATCAACTCAAAAAAACAACAAGTGTAGAACCTCGAGACATACCAGGAGTCCACGATCCAATGGAGTCCATTCAGGAATCAAGAGGAACAGCCTCGATGAGCATGGAGAAGTAGAACTACGTGGTGATGAGGCCCCTCTTGGAGAGCTTCCAGCCGGCCTTCTCCAACGTCCTCTCCACATGCAGGTATGCCCTCGTGGCCTTGGACGGCCTCAGGAACAACTCCCTGACCCTCTTTAGGAGGTCGTAGTAGAGCATCTTAGGCGCGAAGCTCAGCACCAGCTTCCTCTCTGCCGGGGACACGAGGTGCGTGATCATGTCGTCTGCCTTGCTCTGCGGGTAGTGTATCGGTACGTCCATGCACAACACCATGTTTTACCTCCCATGAAGAGACTCCAGATTGGGCACCTCGAATTTTGGGATATGGCAACCTTCGGGGAGACGATCCTGGGCGTTCCCGCGTGCCTTGTCCACCATCGCGGCGGAGATGTCGCTGGTGGAGACCAGCACGCCCTCGAAGGTCAGGGGGATGGATAGACTGTCGGTGCCACAGCCAGCATCGCAAATTGTGATGCCCTCGAGGGGGGCAGGGATCTCTTCCACCACCACGACGGAGCTGCAGTAGTGGGGGAGAGAGCGGAGGAGGAGGAACAGGGACCGGGGAGGGAGGGGTGCTGCTCCGGGCAGAGAAAGGAGGAGGAGGGGGGCTGGGAGGAAGGGGTGGCGCTCAGGGGGAAGGGAGGAGGAGGAAGGGGGTTCGACAGGCTGGAGTGGGGGAAGAGAGAGGAGGAGGAGGAACGGGGACTGGGGAGGGAGTGGTGCTACTTCGGGCGGAGAAAGGAGGACGAGGGTGATTGAGAGGGAGGGGGATGGCGCTCGAGGTGGAGGGAGAAGGAGGAAGGGGGTTCGACAGATTGGAGTGTGGGGGAGAGAGAGGATGAAGGGGGGTTATTTTATTTTTATTTTTTTCTTTTGGTTTTAATTTTAGCCGTCAGATCAGGATAGGTTAGATTAGCTCAAAGGTTTGGTTGAGTTAATGGCCTAAAGTAACATAGTGTTATAGGTGTAGGACGGAGCACTTACTCAGGGTTTCTCGTGTAATTCACGATTTATGTGGGGTTATGATTGTAATTACATAATTACTCATGGTTATGAGTGTAAAAATTCCAATAAAAGGTGGTCAAAATGGAAAAAAGGTAAATCTTGAAATCCAAAGGGAAAAAAATAAAATAGTAATAAAAGGTATTTATAAACATATTTACATGTTTATTTATGTATTGGATTTTTTTATGATCAAGAAAAAGAGAAATAAAAATAGAAGAAGTTTTATATACAAGTATAGTATAATAAGATAGTATATACACAATCGTTTTTCTTCTTTTTCTTTAGTTTTCTGATTTTTTAAGATTTTATTTTCTTTGTGCTGAGTTAAAAGACATAAAAAAGAAAATAAATGATGAACAAATAAATACACATTAATAAAGTATGTGCATAAAATAATACTATAATTTTAGTGATATTATACAATATATAATTCAATCTCAAATTGTTCGTCATTGTATGTAATTTACCTTGGTGTGTGGGCCTAATTTGAGATTTCAGAGAACGTGAAGGGTACGCTCGTAAATTAGCCAGATCACATGGAAGATTCTCATGATCATGCTCTAAAATCGATGGTTGGGTATGCTCAGAATCTGAGAGTCACACATGGGGTCGTCAGATGAAGGTCAATGACGACATGATTTGAATGGTGCCTAGTTTGTGAGATTCCAACGATTCAGATGGATCCTGGAACGGTCTGAAGGTCGAGATTGTCTTCAAGATCAACGGTAAAAACTTATATGGATGAATTGATCAATTGGATGCTGCTCTTCGCCTCCAATGGGTCTTCTCCGTGCACGATAGAGCGTCTGCAGAACTCCAGAGAGATCACTCGACTCTAATGTGCTCCAGGGTCGTATCCTATGTTCTTCTCGATCCGTTGATAATGAAGCTTCATGGCTATACATATTTGTAGTGGGTTCGAAGTGTGTTGTTAATGATCAGAACCCACCTCTAGTGGAGGATGTTGTTAATACGATCAACATGGCATGCATTAAATATTAATTATCTAGATAAACATTAATCAATTTAATAGCATCACATATTAATAAACAAATAATTATACGTTTCAGATTCATCATCCAATTACAAAATATAAATAGGCACTAGTTTATATGGCAATACAATGCATTAGGGTGAGATCTAGGAAAAGTAAATCAATAAATGAACTGCAACAAACATAAAGAGAAATAGATAAGAATAATGATCATCGATGAGCCCATGAAGGACCGTTCCTAGAAATTATAGCACCACCACAGCAATCCACCCCAAGATACGTTGGCACACGATCTTTGTTTGCACATGCTGACAAGATTGTCCTCAAAAGTGCTTCGAAGAACAACAACTGAGAGAAGAGAAGTCATGGTGGAAGAAAAGAGAGGCAGAGAGAGATAGATTTGGCATGAGAAGAAAAAATGTCTGGGATAGGTTTAAGAAGACCTATCGCACGACCCTTCGAATTCTGAAACTGCCCACTCAACGACTGTCTCTTCAGATTTCAAAATGGCTAAGTCTGAGTTGTTGTATTGATTAGAATTCCCACAACAGTCGAATTACAAGTGAGTTCATTGGATTTATTTATCCGACCCGCTAAACAAAACCTGCAGTAGAAGTATCGAGATCTTGAGATCTGAATTCACTCTCCCGAGCCTGAGTCTGAATGGAGAACGTACGCATATGTGGTACTTCATTCCTCATCTCTACTATTGCTATAAGAGTTTGGAGTGTGAACTCATATATATGTCCATCAAAGTTTTCACTATTATATGTGGTACTAAATTTCCCTTCAAAGCAATTTAGCTTGTCATTTGAAACCAATTTATTTACCCAATGTAATTGTATAGATTTACCAAGTTAAAACCTATTTACGTAATTACAACATCGAACCTGGCCATTAATGACACCGCAGTTGTGTTTTTTCCCTCTCCAGTTGAGGCATCCATGTGAAATATGGTTTGAGTCTCTTGTACTCGACCTGAGTGTTAAGGTGCAAAAGATGGAAGTAAGGTGGGTGAGGGCTCCTAGGAGGCGAAGGAGTTAGGAGAGAAGCTCTGGTATGTCTCATCGGAAGTTTAAGGTATGTGAGGTAGCACTTGAAGCAATGAGGATCTGGAGTAGATGGTGATTTGGTCAATGATTTAGAGGCTTTGAATAATAGACGGGAATGATTTAACGGAGATAATGAAGTTGAAGAAGAGGAATATGAAATGGAAGGAAATATAGCAAAGGGAAATGAGAAAATGGATAGAAGATGATTACATGTAGTCTTTACCTGATGGTTAGAGTAGCACCGCCAACTCCGATTGTCACTCAAGCACTTGGCGGAGTAGTGAGAGCTTGTAAGATCTCTGTGAATGGAGATAGAAACACGAAGCTTGTGAGCTTCGTGGATCATGTTGCTAGACATGCGAGCCCATGACGAGCCATTATGCAATAAATGTTATTGCAAAAAAATTCATTCCCTGATCTGAAATGAAGAATAATCAATTTGCATAATAGGTCCATTAATACAATTAGGGTTATGTACCATAGCTATCTTAATGATCACACAACTATTGATTCTATTGTATCATAGACGTTGGTGTTTCGGTGAATATCTAAAGAGTTAGATTGAGGACTCATTAAGCACCGTCAAATGATTATTAAGAGATGATCTCCAACCTGAGTAGGAGATGGCAATCCTTTCTCTAATGGGTTGATATCTAACCGACCTCTTGATGCAGGTTATCTGCATAGGAATAGAGATTCGGAGGTGTTAGAAAAGTTAGGTCAAAGATTGATCTAACGAGATCTAGATAACCAAGACCTATGTCGTATGTTGTCGCGATATAGGCACGTATCCTCTGATCGGAGACAGATGTGTTACTATATGTTTTGCGTAGGTGCATTTGGTAGACCGATAGATTGATGGCCTAATCAAGTTCTATACAACGGCGCACTGGTTCAAGTTCTATACAACGGCACACTGGTGTGCATACATGGTCATATGAGTAATACGATCTCCTAAAGGGATCATACATGTTCATTATTGAACCGGAAGACATGAGCTCATTAATGAGATATTGGGAATCAAATTCCATGCACGGTCATGTCGCTTTGGAAGCTTGACTGAATTTGTATTTTGATATATGATTTTGGAAAGTATATGATAAATAACTGGGTATGATATATGCTTTTGGAAATTATATGATCGATACCAACTCTCAATGATCAAATGAGAAACTTAATTATAAAACAATGAAGGAGATGATTTAAATAATATCTAAAACTTTGGGTTCATTCTAGGTCTTCCAGTATGCGGGATGTACATGTATTAGGACTACTTGAGGGTGATGTGATTAATAAATGATTGTATAATCATGATGCTTCCAATCCGAGGGAGTGATGAAACATGTCTGAATTTTAGTGACCTCGCTCAGTAGAGAAGTAATTTAATCTTAGTCCAAGTGTTGTACATTGATCTGAATATGATTCAGATACAATGATAGGATTAGATTTACGGTTTTGATTTAATCAAACATTTATGGGAGGTCCCCGAGATCTGGATTTTGAGATATGATCACAATCCAAGTCACTATACGTGGAACGTACAATCGCCATGTCCTTATCTCCAAGTATCTACAGAGAAAGTGCATTATTATTGCAAGAGTTCAAGGATAATTTCATTGTTGATAATGTATCTGAGCATTGAGGAAAATTGATAGTTAAATGTGATTTAATTATCATGATTAATATGAATTTGATTCATATTATTTGGACATATAAGGAGAGTTATATATGATAATTAAATTTGATTTAACTATCAAAGATGTGAATAATGTGAACGTGGTTCATGTTATTTGAGCTCATGAGAAGAGTCATCTTGGATAATTAAATGTGATTTAATTATCAAAGATATTATTAATGCGGGTATCTCTGTCCATATTAATCATAGATATTATAAATATGATTTATTATACATTGGAGAGATTTAATGTAAATAGAATTACAAATTATATATTGTTGTGAATTGGAATCACAATAAATAATTAATTATTAACCTTATTTACATATTATGTTGGATATATGAATATGATTCATATTTATCAATGACACGATTGCTGTTTTCATAAATTTAATTTGGAATTATTTTTGTGAACATAAATGCAATAATAGTTGTTGTATTTTAATATATATATATAATAAATATAAACTAAGGAAGGCAAAACTACTAACACAGGTGGTTTTCCACCTTGACCAATTCAAATGGGGGACGACGACCCTTTTTTAGTGGTGGTGGTTGTCTCGCTTATTATCTATTTATTATAATTTAAATTAAAAAAATTAATTAGTATCTTGATAAAGGGATATAATGAATTTATTTTAATTAAATTAGTTATTGCAAATTTGTAGCAATAAATCATGGCCATTGATTAAAAACCTCTAAATCTAAATTGTTGGATTACGAGGGCACATGGATTGAGATCCATGTACATCCAACTAGTATAAAAGGAAAGGTAGCCCTTTCCTTTTATATAATGATCATTCCAAGATGAATTAAACTCTCTCCATATCTCTCTCTCCTACCCCCCCCTCCCCTTTTCTCTATCAATATTGTGGTCGTCCACATATTGACTTAGAGAAACTCGTAGTCATCATGACATTGTTGTGCCGTCGAATTGACTAGTCATGGATCTTCATCTCCTTCAGTGCACCTCACTCGTGGAGAAGATGTCAGATCTCATGAGACGAGATCAGGAGAGTCGCTGCTAAGAGCATCAACTTGGATAGAGAGGAGCACACATTTCATCAACGCGCTCGCAAGCGTCTCCTCCGTTGGATAGGACTTGAGATAGGAGGTCTCCTTCATTTAGAGACTCGATCGCAACCACACTTCAAGAGGTAACCCGAATACACTTTTGTGGTTTAGATGAAACGATCTGAGAAATGTTCTTAGATCATGTGGTTTCATCGTTCAAATTTTTTAAATTCTGTTGCCCCAAGCAACTAGAATGACTAGTCGCTTTCGATTGTATATGATGCGACCTTGACGCTTCTGTGATGCGTTTAAGTATATGTCCATATCCTTCACATTCTTGGGGATTATTCTTCACCTGAGGTGGACTACTATCACCAACCTAGCCTTGGCGCTTTCTCTCTTGTTCTCTCGATTTGGGGATTGGATGTGGGTTCACAGAGATGGTCGAGGGGTTTATATGAGAAGAGAGCTGAGGGCTCGATTGCTGGTGTGGGGTGGTTTGGTTCTTGGGATAATGGGTCTTGCAATTGGGTTCTTTGCGAGGTTTGCATGTGATAAAGCTACTCAAGTTGGTTGTAGACAATCACTGGAAGATAAGGTCGACTGGGGTTGGTTAGGCTCATATGAGGCGATAAGGAGTGGGAATTGGGATTTGCATGTAAGGTATAATTAGGGTTTCAAGTCATGGAATTGGGTAGGAGATGGGGAAAGTTGGAGTTGGGTTTTGGTTTGTTGTAGATGGAGATGGGGTTGTTGTTTTTCTAAAAGGGATAGAGGAATATGAGGATTTGGAGTTGGTTGCATGCTGTTGGCAGTAAAGATAGGGTGAGAGGACTTGTTGACTACAAAGTCAACAAAATTTGAGATATGACTGGATGACATGGTGGTTGAGTGCATCTTGTGATCAAATGCAAGGCATGGCTAAGTGGGAGCAAATGAATCAAGCACATGTACGTGCTGACAAAAATTTGATATGTTCAGAAAACACAAAGACATGCATTTAAAATATGAAATGAACTCTAATGCAAACATGACAAAAAATTTATAGATCTTTCACAAATCTACAGAGTTTGTGAAGGACTCAAATGCAAACAGATTCAAATATGAAAGATATGTAATTTTGTGGTGATATTTAGGATATAAAATGCCATTATATGTTTTCACTTTTTTCATTTAGTTTCTGTAATATTTGCATGCATATTAAAAATTAATAAAAATGATAAATGATGAACGAAACATGAATGTTATTTTTTATATTTTATTTATCAAGACAAAGTTAGAAAGAAATAGAATTAAGGATTATTTTCAGCTAAATTTCTCAAAATAGACATAGTTAGAAATCAATATTTTTCACAATTTTTCTAACACTTTTTTGTATTTGCATGCAGTTAGTTAAAACAAAAGAAAAATAAGTAAATGAAAAAGAGTTAAATACATATATAAAACAATTGGTTAAAGTAAGTTGGTTTCGTATACTGCGTAGTTAAGTCCCAAAATCTATTTTTCTCAAATGAAATCTGACGCCATTGAATTTGATCTTGTTTTATAGAAAATTTAGTGTGCCTTAATTCAAAAATGACTAGAGTTTAATTGGACATTGTATGAGAAAGATATGCAGCTTTATACATGTTATCCTTGAAATTAAAGTCTTTTTTAAGATTTTCCATGGAATGATGTTTATTATGTACACAATGAAAATTATTTCATGTAAGTTGGATTAGAATGAATTTATTAAAAAAATAAGTTTGTACAATAAAAAGTTAATACTCAATTCAACTCAGATTTCTCAACATTTTATGTGATTTTCTCATTAATTTCCATGATGAGTTAATTATAAAAAATAAATCTACTTTTAATTGCATGATACAATTTCCTAATTATTTTTTGAAGTGGATTTTATTATATTTTGCTCAAGAATTTAGGACACAATTTAAATATAAAAGAGATGAATCATGTGTTCCTCAGACCCCTGAACCTAAATATTTGTTATTCCCTTAATAACCACTTATTTGACAAATGAGTGAAATAGAAAATTAGGCAGAATTTCTAACATGTGCAAGTGAAATAGCCAAAACTATAGAGGAGGTCGTGTGCACTGTACATAGTCGCTGAAGTGACCTCGCTCGAGATTCGACTTAATTCTACAATCAACCCACAATAGAAATAATTCAACGATGCAAATCTAGCCGTATGTGGATCAAAATTTATTATAAACCCTACAATAAAATGTGTATAGTGGACAAGTAGTATAGGGTGTCGAACTTGGGGAACAAGTTAGTATAGCAAGGATTATTATTTCTAAATAAGTATTAATGTATAAATGTGAACTATTTACTCACTTGATTAATTAATGTTTCTATGGAGTTTTTTTTAATATTATATATATTATTATTAATTTTAGAAATTTCATTTTCTTTTTTATATTTTCTATTTTTAGTCTCTTTTTTATTTGAAATATAAAATAAGTTAATATATGTATAATATGTACTAATAAGTATAATATAGGGTATATATGAATAATATATATAATAAATATGTAAAAATCATAAAATACAAGATAAACCAGTCATTTTTATATGTATAAAGGATTTTAAAATATGTATAAGGCATTTATGATAATTAATAATAATATTAGGTATAAATAACTATTTATAGGTACATAATACAATGTAATGTATTATAATTATAAATATAATAAAAAGGTTAAAAATTACAAATAAAATATTTTATGTTTTTCTATGTTTTTATTAGGTTTTGTAATTTTTCGGGTATTTTTGCTAAATTTTAGTTATTTTTGAAGTACAAAATATATAAAATCAGGGACTTATAAATAGATCGATTTTTTTAGATTTAAAAATACTAATTAGGTCTAAAATTCCTCAAAACTAATTTTCATATATAAAAATATATATAAATAAAAATATAAGACAAAAAATAATTTTTGAGGGTTTTGAAAATATTTTGCATTTTGTAGGGTTATCAAGGGTTTTTTTTAGATTTTTCTTTTGTTATTTTTTGTGATTTTTGGTCTGTAGTTATACAATATCATAATAAATTGTAGGTAATCTTTTGGTATTGTTAGTTAAGGTTTTATAAAATTTATATACTTTTCAAGTCAAATAGGTGCCATTTTTATTTTTAATAAATAGAAAATGCGTGAAAATGCTAAATAAAGCATGCATCATGAATGTACAACTAACGAGACATTTATCTCTGTCTTTTCATGATTTTTGGTGTAGAACAAGTATTTATAAAAATTAGAAATGCAAAATAAATTTTAATCAAGATGATAGGGGAACTTATGCCATTAAAATTAAAGGATGGGGGATACATGCAAAAGCACATGAATTTTTCAACTAAAATCTGATTTTTAAATACTAATGTGCAATTTACAAAGCTGCGACGGTACACGTATAAATTACTCAGCTCACGTGGGGGGTCACGTGAGCTGAGCTAACAATGGACCCACTAGCAATTACAAGGAGTTACATGCTTGATTGAAAATTTTCCAAAAAGTTTTGAACTTACTTAAATATTTACCAAACTCTTTATAAAATACAAAAGGTGGAGCAGGTTTAGTGTAATTTACCCCACTTATCCCCTACTGATCGGACCGCTCTTCGTACGCCACGTGGAGGACCCAAGGGTTCTAGTCGCGCTCCATTTCAAAAAGAACTAATAGCGCAGATTAGATCTAGGTCATGTTCAAGATATGACGGCTGGGGTAGGACATGCAAGAACTGCAAAGAATTGCAAAGAACACGGGCTTTGGCGTGCTTATTCCCTTGTTTACTAGCATCTCCGGTGGGCTTCTCTTGATCTGACGGTTGATTCACGATGTCGGGGATCTCCCGCACTTGCAGGGCTACTCTAGTGAGCTCGAGGGGGCATCGACGATGATCTGGGGATCCTTCAACCTCCAGGTGACCAGGAGGTGCTCCAGATGGTCCCATACAGACTCGTTGAGTCCTTTTCCTGCACCAAAATTGTAGGAGGGTTGAGGGTTACTCCCTCGACCGGTCCTTCAAGTTGGAACACAAATGGGGTGGAATGGGGATGAAGCTCCGGTGGGAGGCGGCTGATGGAGCTTGAATCCCAGATCCATGATGTATCTAGGTTTATCAAATTGATCGATTGGTGGAGAACACGATGGAGAAAGTAATGGGATGAACCGAGAACAGATGCACAGTTGATTCACGACGAATTCGGCATGGAGCTTGAGCTCCAGGTTAAATTATGGCTTCTTGATTAAAGCTAAATGGCATGATTTAAGAAGAAACTTAATGCAGTTAAAATACAACCTAAGATTTACCTAATAAAGGAGAAAAGAGAGTCTCAACTTGGTCGGAGGCCAAGGAGATAGAACTTGCCGGAGATAGATCCAACGGTGGCTGGATCTCCACCAGAAGCTCTCCTCCTCTCTATAGGGCAGCTGTCGCGGGCTCCTGTCACCAGCCGAAGGCGTTGAAGCTACTTTAAGGGGATAATATTGCTCCAAGAAGGATCAACCCCAAAAATATGGAGAAGTGGGTAGATTTATAGGAAGGTGGCGTGCTGACTTTGAGGAGCGATGGTGTTCTAGTGGAGCTGGGTCGGTGGACAGGGGATGGTCGGCAAAAGTCAGGGTCGTGCAAGGTGCAGATTGGACGGAGCTCGAGACAAGAGGGTGCGTGGGCATGGCATGAGAAAATAAAAAAAATATCTCACCCATGAGTTCTGACAAGTAGGCAGGGATGGATAGTACAGTTGACCAGAGGTCAACGAATGAAGAGTCCCGGTTGGTCCACGTGGACCAACCAGGAAAAGACAAATAAAAATCCTTTGTAAATTCACTTAAAATGCTCAATAAATTATTAATTTTAAGTTATAAAATGAAAAATGTTTATAATTTTATGTAGAATTTTATCCATATTTTTTTGAGGTGATTTATTATAAGTTATTTTCTACATGTATAATTAAAGATAAATATAATTGTATATTGGGTATTTGGTATTTAATTTGTATTATATATTGTAGAAAGGGAGCCTACTTTGTGAAGTAGGTAACCTTACCTACTTTACATCTATTTTTCATAAATTTTTTATTTTTTTGAAAAATACCATGTGGATTTTCATAATTATATCCCTCTAATATGTCATTCAAATTTTGTCACATACAGAGACTCCTACGGCCTCCATTCAAAACATGTAAAATGCATCAAATCTGTGACCATTAAAAAATGACTGTCTGGAAGGAGGCCGTAGGAGTCTATATTTCTAACGAATTTGAATGACATATTAGAGGGATATAATTATGAAAATCCATGGTGGCATTTTCAAAAAAAATAAAAAAATGGATGTGAAGTAGGTAAGGTTACCTAATTCACAAAGTAGGCTCCCTTTCCTCTTATATATTTTAATAATATAAAAACGTATTTTATATATTTAAATTTATTAAAATACATATGTAGGTATTTTGTATTTTTATGAGTTTATTTATGTATTCAAATATCTATATATTTATATATTTATCTATTTATTTATAGGTATATATAGGTATACTTCATTTATGTATTAAAGTAATTGATTTATTTTAATTAATTTATGATGATTTAATTTATTGTAACTATGGACATGTGTTCTAAATAATATTTACAAATTTATAAAAATAAAATAAATTAAAAAATGTAAAGAATAAATATATTGAATATAATATACATGTATACTGCATAATGGGGGCTCAAAACGTAACTTTTACATCTTAGCTATAAATTGAATGAAACCTCCTTCATTAAAAAGCTTATTAAATTTTATATACAATTAAAGGTGAGTTTGGTCAATTTTGATATGTTATGGAGAAGATACAGATCTGCAAAGTTTTCTTTGCGGCTTTTTATTATGTGTCCCGAGCACCTTGTGCATTTTTTCAATGAAATCAATTTTGTGTTTTTTTATTTTTATCTACAATATTCATATAAATGGTTTTATTATATGAGGTGTAAAAAAATTAAATAAAATAGGTTCCAAATTTAATATTTAGGCAAAAATGAATTAGGGTTTGTATGGTTTTCTCAGTATTTCCTTTACCCTATCTCCCCCTATTTTATTCCTTGCCGATCAAGTCATCATGATGACTGGGTCTCGGGGTCTAGGATCACTCAGTATCTTTGAAACTTCATTCTTTCATTTTCTTTCCTTTATTCTTTTATTTTGAAATTAAATACAATATTCATATATTATTTTATACAATATTTTATACAATTTATAGAGTGTTTATTTTGACAAGTTACTGATATATGCATGCATTTAGCTAAGGATTTATTTCTAAAATGGAAGAATAAATGTGATGACATGAGGATTCATCACACCCCCATACTTGCCTTTGCTAGTACCTAGTAAACACTTGTGCCTATAAGTGCAGAAAGAAAATAAAGAAAAGAAAAAGAAATAACTTGGAATATTGTTTTGACTTTTAAACTTGTCCTTAAAGACAATGTTTGGAGCTCAGAGAAGACCCTCAGATTATTTGTATGTTCGGAACCGTATTGGGGTTAGGAAGTGTGAAACAACAACCCTTTGGGTTCCATAATTCTATTATCCAGTCCAATTCACAGTTAGTTCAGAACCATCATCTCAGAAGCATACTCTTGCTACCTTTAAGTGATAACATGTGTGAATTGTTCAGCTCTTCCAGACAAACCATTGAACCAAAAAAGGAGTCCGCTCTTCTGGTAACTCATCCCCATGGAGATAGATATCTCCTTTTAATGTCAGGTGATGTTGGTCTTTACAACCGAATGGATGAGGAAGCTAGAAGAATGAGGAAAGATTTGGGAATGGACCAGTGCAGTCTTTATTTCCTTATGAAGCCCGGTTAGTGTAACCAAGTCTTCACTAAAAAGTAGGCTTTTCTGAAGAAAATTTATGGTGGAATTGTTTGGTGTAAGCTTCTTTGGATATTTTCTTCGACTTTGTATAGCTTCTGGATTCTTGTTTGTGCCCTAATAGATAAATCATCTTTTTAGTCCGCCTAATTTTTGAGATCTTGGAAAAAGTTGCGCCGGCGGACGATTCTGCATCCGAAGCATTATCTTAATCCCTCTCCAATCTTTAGATATCATTG
The DNA here is from genome assembly GCA_037367405.1 of Ottelia alismoides. NCBI lineage: Eukaryota > Viridiplantae > Streptophyta > Magnoliopsida > Alismatales > Hydrocharitaceae > Ottelia > Ottelia alismoides. Next base: position 366,467 of record JAZKJV010011414.1, read on the forward strand.
TTACCAAAAGAAGTGTGTTAGAGTACCTATTTCGGTAATCCCCAAGAATGGTTCCTGAGCCACACTTGATGAAGCGGCCTAGCATCATCCCGATTTAGACTCTAACATTTTTCAACAATCCATCTAGGTTGAGCTAAGTGTTAAGTGCAAGGTTTTTGATCAAGCCACTATCTCAAGAGTCTTACGAATGATATGAAAGATTCTATTTAGATACATCGAATTGACTCATGAACATAGTCTCATGGAACCTAAAGAATTAAGTCAAGATTACCTAAAGTATCCCCAGTTCCAGTCTTCAATGGGTTCCTCTGAAATTAAGTGTAGTAAGGTCTATTCCAAAGTCCAATCTTCATACTGTATTTTGACTTGTTCAATTGTCTTGGTTATTCAAAAAATGCGAATGATATGTACAATACAAGAAAATATTTTTGTGAAGCAATTTTTCTAATTTTGATTTTTTTATGGTATTTTTAAAAAAGTTTTGCAAACTTTTGTGCATGTTTTTGAAGGCATATTTTTATGGGTTTTTTAGTTTTGCAAGTTTTTAGTGATTTTTGAAAAATAAAAGAGTTAGTCAAATAATTATATGCAGGTATTTACACGAAAGTGCATCTTGTTATTTACAAGAATAAATTGAGGAACCGACATTAGGTATTTACAGAGATCAGGTTAGTGATTATTTACAAGTTGATATACAGAGTTTGTAAAAAAATTATTTTCTTGAATTGTGTACATGGTTCTCAAAATAATCTGAAAAAAAATTACAAACATTTTGAAAACTCTACTTTTAAAAATAATTTGACAAATAATTTTTGTAAACATTTACAAAATTTGAATATCATTGTGCAAATATTTTTCAAATGATATGTACAGGTTTTTCAAAGTATTTTTGCAACCATTTTACAAGTCATTTGCAAATATATTTTCAAAACATTTATTCAAACAAAGAATGGCAATTTTTATAAACAAAACACTTTTACAAATGTTTGAAAGCATTTTACAAAATATTTTTCAAATGATTTTGCAAAGATTTTTCAAAGAATTTTCCAACTATTTTTCAAACATTTTGCAAAATATTTTTAATCAATTTATTAGTTGTAATTAGAAAGAATTTTTATGTGTGTTTCGACTTTTATTAAATAACCATATTATTGAAAATACGCAAGTACAAGTTATGGCTAAAGTATATACAACAGTTATACGACCCCATATACTTAGCATGAGCTATGTCCTCATAGATCATAGAGAAAAGAAAGACATAACTCGTACTAAGTATAGAAAGTCTATACTACATCGACTAAATAAAGAATGAGAAGTCGACCCCCCCCATACTTAGGATCAATTAATCCTGGGTATAACAAACTGTATTCAACATGCATGGAGGGTTGAGGGTGGGAATGAATAGATAACTCAGCGGCTCGGCCTGTCTCCCCCTATACTTTGGGTAAAATATCCCCAAGTATAGACATAATATCAAAAGTTGAGGAGACATGCGAGGGATTATAGAATGAATACCTGAATTCACTCATCCCCCCTATACTTAGGATGAAGTGTATCCTAAGTATAACAATGATGAATGAGATGAGTGAAACTTATCGGAAGAACGAAAGAATTGAATTCAAACAGAAGAAAAGAAGAAAAAGATTAATCAATAAAAAATGTTTTTGAGTGCCTCGTCTGATTGCGTTGATGCTACAGCTTGAAGCTCTTCCTGGTAAACCACCTATGTGGAATCGACCATAGACAGGAAAGTATCATGCTCGAGACAAGGTTTTAGAAGCTGTATGTTGATCACGAATGGATGTATGTCAGCTGAGAAATCGGATATCGTAATGCTTCCAACATCACGTACATGCTTCATTATAAAAGGCCCGGTCCACCTGCTCTTCAACTTCCCTGAGAAAAGTTCTAAGTTTGCATGGAACAACCAAACCTTCTGACCCTGCTTGAAAGTCTTGCAGTGTATATGCTTGTCGTGCCACTTTTAACCTTCTCCTTATAAATCAGGTTGTTGTCATATGCATAGTCATGGAATTGAAGGAGTCTATTCGGATCTAGCTTTCTGTTCTTTCCTGCTTCCTTGGAATCCAAATTACATACATTTATTACCCACAAAGATTTGTGAATTATTTACACAAACAAATGGCATGGTTTGTCGTAGACCAGGTGGTAGATAGACATTCCCAAAAGTGACTTGTACATGGTCCGATAGGCTCAAAGAACCGAGTCGAGCATTTGATACCAGTTCTTCCCATCGGGATGTACAAGCTTCTGTAGAATTGTCTTGATCTCCCTATTTGAACACTTTGCTAAGCCATTAGATTGTGGGTGGTAAGGAGAGGCTACTCGATGTTCAATGCAGTATTCCTGGGTCAACTTCTTTACCTCTCTGTTTATGAAATATCTACCACCATCTGATATCAGAATTTTAAGAATCTCGAACCTTGCAATGATGTGTTCTTTCATAAATCGACAAACGGTTCGGCTGATAACGGCTCAGGTTGGGATAGCCTCCACCCAACGACTTACATAGTCGACAACGAGCAGAATATATTCAAATCCCTAACTGTTAGGTAATGGACACATGAAGTAAATGCTCCATGCAACAAATATCTATGATATATATATATATATATTAGGGCATAGTGTCTCTCATTGCAGTGGTTCTGCCCATCTTCTAACAATCAACGCAACATTTTACAATATCTTATGTGTCTTTGAATAGATTCAGCCATCGAAGGTCGTATTGAAGAACTTTCACTGTCGTTCTTTTCCCATAGTGGTGTCCTCCTTATTATCAGTTATGCAATGGTATATGACACTGTAGACTCCCTCTTGAGGAATGCACCTCATCCAGATGCAATCTGCCCCCTCACAAAAGAGATAAGGATCTTCCCACTGGTAAAAACGAATATCTGACAAGAATTTTTCAACTTTCAGCTTCGTCCAATCTTGTGGTGTTCTCTTGGAAACAAGATAGTCCATAATATTGGTGAAACAGGAGAGTAAAGTGACTGACAGAATGGATTCCTTCAGAAACGTTCCTGTAATTGGTATATGGATCTGCTCAGGAGTGTCAGGCTCTAGTAATCTTGATAGATGATCTTCCACCACATTTTTACTCAAGGCTTATTAAGGATTTCAAGATCGAATTCTTAGAGCAGAAGGATCCATCTGATCAGCCTTGGTTTGGCATCCTTCTTGACTCGCAAGTACTTGGTGGCAGAATGGTCTGTATAAACGATGACTTTGGATCCAAGCAAGTGAGATCTGAACTTCTCTAAAGTGAAGACTACTACTAGCAGCGCTTTTTCAATGATTGTGTAATTCTTGTGAGCTTCGTCAAGAGTTCTGCTAGCATAGTGAATTGCAAATGGTAGATTATCTCTTCTTTGTCCCAAAATCACTCCAATGGCATAATCGGATGCGTCTACCATGATCTCAAATGGAATAGATCAATATGGCAGTTGAAGAATACGGTCCTGGGTTGTTAATTCTTTCAGCTAATTAAAGGCTTGGAGGACTCTAGCATCTACAATGAAATTTACCTCCTTTCCTAGAAGCCTAGTCATCGGTCGGGGCAAGCTTGCTGAAATCTTTGATGAATCTTCGATAAAATTCAACATGCCCAGAGAATGATCGAACTTGCTTCAAGTACGTAGGTGTCTCGGTCTTGGAAATGACTTTCACTTTCGTAGATTCTATTTCCATGCCATGTTTTGAGATAACATGGCGTAACATAATCTCCTTTATCACCATGAAATGGCTCTTCTTCCACGAGAGCACCAGGTTCACTTCACAATATCTTTTCAGCACTCGATCTAAATAAGCTAGGCATGGATCAAAGCTGTCTCCGTAGATCGAGAAATTATCCATGAAAACCTCGAGAAAAACTGCCAACCATATTTGCGAATATGGCCACCATACAACGCCGGAATGTCGCTGGAGCGTTGCACAAACCGAACGACATTCAGTGAAAGGCATATGTCCCAAATGGATAGGTGAAGGTGGCCTTCTCTTGTTCTTCAGGAGCAATTGTGACTTGAGTGTAACCAGAGTATCCGTCCAAGAGGCAGAAATATTCCTTTGTGGCTAGTCTTTCGACTATCTAATCAATAAAGGGGGGCAAAAAATGATACTTCTTGGTCACTGGATCAAGGCACAATCTCCTCTCCTTTTTTATTCTTCACAAGGGTGATCCCTAGTTTCTTGGTCACTACGTGCAGAGGAATCACCCATTTTGAGTCGGAGATGGGATATATGAAGCCTGCATCACAACATTTTGTAAGTTCATTCATCACAACCTCATGGAGATTAATGTTCAATCTACGCTGAAACTCTCGGGAGGGTTTGTTGCGCTCTTCAAGGTAGATATGATGGGAACACAATGACTGATCAATCTCATGGAGATCAAAAATTTTCCAGCCTATGACCTTGTGGTTTCTTTCTATAACCTCGAGTAGACGAGATTCTTGTTCCTCGATCAGCCGTGAATTGATGATTACCAGAAACATGTTTTGTGCACCTGCAAGGAAGACGTACTTCATATTTGTTGGAAGTGGTCTGAGCTCATGTGGGATCTGAATTATTTTTATAGTAATTTCAGCTACTGTGTAGGGAGGTGGTGTCAGATATTTCAATTGTAAAGTGTCTACCATAGGCAGTTCAAGTTCTAAACTCTGTGATGCACAAAATTCTTCAATGATAGAATCTTGTTCACAAAAATGTTCAATAATGTCCTCTTGCGCTGCTAAGGACAGGTAGCACACAATGTACTCTTCAGGAAAATCAACAAAAAACTTTTCTTCGAAGACATCTGGGAACTTGACTGTGTTATTCACTACTTTCCCTTGGAGAGGAAATTGTGGGTATCGATATCATCCGTGAAGAGGATTGTATCGTGGATCTCAGCAAGAAAATCATAGTCTTCTATTCACTTCTCTGTAGGCTCGCTCTCGTCTGATGCAGACTCTGATGGTTTGAGCACTTGGATCGTCTCAATAGGTGCCTTTTTGTTGGTAGAACGAAAGGTGATCAGTCCGGTGTCATAATCCACCACTGCATTGGATGTTTAAAGGAACAATCGTCCAAGGATTATCAGGGTATGTAGCAGAGGAGCTAAGGTGTCCATGTCCAAGATAATGAAGTCCACAAGGAATTGCATCCCTTGAATTGTGACAATGACATCCTCCATAATGCCCCAGGGCCACTTGATGGATGTATCTACAAATTACATAGACTTGAGTGATCCCAACCCAAATTCTTTCAACAGTGAAGTAGGCATCAATTGATCGACAACCTGTTATCAAGAAGTCATCGATCAGACTCTTGGTCGAACATCTGTCATCTAACAAGAGGGGTTCTTGGGATATTGTTGATTGCATTCACAGTAGTCGCGGTCAAGATGTGTTTCACACATTTCTTTCTCTGGCTCTTCACGGTTGTCTCTTGGAAGTACATTCCTCCTTCAGTCCTTTCTTGATTTTTGACATGTACTTAAATGGCCTTAAGCAGAGGCATCTCAAGAATAAGATTCTGAATAATTTCGACCACATAAGGGTCAGACAAGGCATTTTCAAATTCCTATTTTTTTTGGATTTTCTTAAAGTGTCTGGAAATGAAATATTTACAAAACAAAAGGCAGAAATAGTGTACTTATTTACATCAAAATCAATGTCCACATCTGATTGTATAAATGGATGAATATAAGGAACATGGTCATCCAAAAGAGGTGGACATCCAAAAATTGCAGGCAAGGCCCCATCAGCTGGCACTGAGTTGGTTGCTTGTGCAATTTCCTCTGTTGCTGGTGCAGTGGTGCTTTAACCATTATTGTTTTCTTTTAGTTTTTTTTATTTTGCAAAAAATTTTGGCTTGTTCTTTATGGTACTTCTCCTCCATCTTCTTCTTCCTCACCCAGCTCAGCTACTGGATCGCTTGATGTAGAAGAGGATGATTCGCCAGGTGAATCTTTATTTTTCACTTTCATTGTGCTCGACGGCTACAAGATCCTACAACTCCTGAGAGTGACAACATTAGATAAAAACAAATCATGTACACCTGACTCTGTTAGACCAGATGGAACATCACATACTACTTACTCTTTCTTCTTGAAATTATTAGGATCGGCCTCCACCAGTGCCAGAATTGGTGTTTTGGCAGCGGTGAGGTCATCAAGCTTCTAGCTCAATTCTACAAGGCCCTTCACCAGCTGAGCCAAGCAGTCCAAGGCAGGGTTCATAGAAGCAGCCTCGGATGGTTCAACATGATGTCCTCGCTGAGACTAGGAATGGTGTGGAGGCTGCTAGTAGGAACAATGAGAGTTGTATTGAGAAGAAGGGTAGTACTACTGATGGTGTTGAGGAAGTTTCTGCTGGTAAGGAATAATCGAGTAGTGCTGATTCTGTGGGTATTGCCGGTACTGCAATTGCTAGTACTGATTCTCTCTCCAATTATTCTGATAAAGCAGAGACTACTGGTGTTGAGGTTGCGGGTTATGGACAAATCTCCCTCCTTGATGTTGAGGGAATGGATGGTTTCTTGAAGACTGATGTCAGCTAGGACGGCCAGTTGTGCACCATTTATCCGTACACCATTCACCTCCTGAATGAGAGGTGAAGGTGGGGAGCATGGATTGGGAAAGATATGGAGCTCGGGCTGGTAGACAACCAGCTTCCACTGTGGTTGCTGAGGCGATGTCGGCTCGGGGTCTTGCACATAATATATGTGTTAGACCGTTGGATGTGCTGGACTCTACTGAGGAGGTTGAGGCGATGATGGCTCCTTTTGTCTTAGTAGGAGTCGAAGCTGATGCAGATACCGACTGGCAGGAACAGATTGAGCTCACTAGCAACTCTAGTTGCTTGGTGATTTGATCTAATTTATCCAGGTGCTGAGTCCTCTATTCGAACACAACTACTTTTTTCAGGTCATGTGATCATTTCTCGATTATGTCAACTTTGGACAGGTGGCTCCTGATAAACGTGAAGATCGAGTAGTCCAAGATGAGACTCATAAGGTAAGGACTCAGTCGTTGTGACGATCTCTCAACAATCGTGTTTGATAATAGTCAACCCACGGTGTATATTTCAAGCAAAAAAAGCAAGTGTGAATCAAAATTTATTATACCCAACAAATAGATATATAGTGACAAATAGGGGTCAAACACAGGAAATAACTAAGGATAGACAATAAAAAATTGTCAAAGGCAGTCAATAAATGATTTTAGGTACTTTTAGGATTTTTAATGGGTTTTTGTTTATTTAATTTTATGATTTTTGTTTTAATAATTTTTTATGTTTTCATTTTGAAATTTTTATATTTCTGATTTATAAATAATAATAATAACAATAAAAATTTTTATGTTCTTCTGATAATTTTTACTACTTTTTTATTCTCAATAGATTAAATAACGTAAAATAGTGAGTAGGATAAATAGTCCGTATTGTATTAGAAATTAAAAATATAAAAAAGACTCAAAATTTACCAAAACTATTTTTAATGAATAATAAATATAGTAAAAAATCAAAAAGAGAAAACATTTTTTGGATTTTTAAAGATTTGTTTTATGATTTTTAGTTGGATTTGGGAGTTTTTAAATTTTCAGGCTATTTCTATTTTTAGGGATTTTTTGTTTGTAGGCTTAAATATCATAATAAATAGAATATTTTTTTGTAATTTTTCAAAATGTTTTTTTTTATTTTTAGGGGTTCATAATGTAAATAGGGAATAATAGCTCGATTTTTGAATTTTTATAAATAGAAAAAAACTCAAACTACCCAACCAAAATGACATGTGATTGAAACATATGCCAAGTATTTAAGGTAATTTTCCACAAACTTTTATCAACTAGGAGCTGTTTTTCACAAAATAAAAACTACAAAAAGAAATATAACCAGGTAGGGGTATTTTTACAAATATTTAAAGTTTTGGGACAAAATCCGAACACCTCAAAGAAATCCAAGGCCAACCATGTAATTTTTCTTTTTTTTCAAAAATATTGAAAAATATATACCCGAAGGGGTATTTTTGCAATTTTTTACAAATGTAGGGGTCCAGATGTAATTTTGCCATAAAAAATTACACTATATATGCAAAGTAGTGGACTAAAATGAAATAATAAAAACTTGAGGTCCAAATGAAAAATAACCCGCCCCCTTGATGGCTGAATCTGAACACTCGGGTAAAAGGTCGTCAATGGTCGTTGCGACCCAAGCAATCAGACTCGGTCAATCCAGAAAAAGAGACCACCAAATAAGATAAAAACAACTCAAAATCAAATAGCGGTCTTGCTATTATTTTAACCTGGTATAGCGACCAGGGTCGAATACAAGGAGTACATAATGGCCTCGCGGCCTACGAAGTAGTCAAAAATAAAATAAAATGAAATAAAAGGTGTTTTTGTTGGATTTTTAGTCTTTTTATAATTTTTTTGGATTTTTAATTAATTAAGAAAATAAGGAAAACAAGAAAACAATCAACTTCAAGCAATTATTTAATGCATCAAAACTCAAGCAAAAATTCAAATAAAAATGTTTTTGTGTTTTTTATAATTTTTACTGTTTTTAGTGAATTTTTGGGATTTTTCTGATTTTTATTTAATTTTCTAAAAATAAAACAATGCTAGAAAATGGAGGTATTGTCCAGCCGAGCTTAAGAGACTTAGATAAAATATCTAAAAATCCCCAATAAGCTGGAGGTAATTTTCCTGTAAATAGAAAGAAACAAGGAAAATTTAGGCACCTTAATTATTATTTTTGGATTTTTAGATTATTTATTAGAATTTTTATGCGTTTTTGGGTGTTTTGTGATTTTTAAGAGTTTTAAGTAATGAAAAATGACCAAAATTGGTCAGAAAATCAAACAACCAAAAACAAACAGTAGCTAATTTTTTTGTAATTTTTAAATAGGTTTTAATATTTTTTTGTGAATTTGTAATTTAGACAGTAACAAAAATGGATATTTTTGATTTTTTAAAAATATCAAATAAAAGCAAAAATGTCTCCAAAAATTCTAGAAAATTTTACACTATGGTGGGAGCCATGTATCCAATTTTCATGGAATTTGGAGTAGATTTGATATTTTATTCAAAAATAAAACTTAGGTACTATGCAAAGGGACCTGAGTGCAAATACCCAAAGCCCTGGGGGGTCCGGTGCAAAATACCCAAGAAATCACGTGCACAGCGCGTGCCTGGGGCACTCAGGGACCTATATGCAAAGAAAACTAAGTTCTGGGACTATTTGGTAACATGTACCAAAAGTCCGAGGACTAGTTTGTAATTTACCCACAAATAAACGCACATGCTCAAATAATTCACGCACAGGGGTATAAATGCAATTATCTAAAAATATTTCTTCATTTCATAACAGTCCAGTACTACAGGGCTAAGCAAGCAAATAACCCAAAAGAGCACGTGTCGATGCACGTGCTACACCATACACAGGGGCATCTGTGCGAATAAAATAAAACTCAGGGACCACAGTGCAAATGTTCCAAAAATAAAACAACTACTCTATATATTTATAGTACTAAGCTGAAATTAAACTAAAGAAAAGGGCCTAAGGGTAAATTACCCTTTATTTAAGTCGACCGACAGATGGGCGCCACGTTAGTGATCGGACGGCTGGGAAGGGGTGGCGCCCAACGAAGGAAGCCCTCGGGTGAATCGGACGGTCGGGGCCTCGCCACGTGCTGAATCTGACGGTGGAAACACGTCGCGGCTAAGCCTCGGCCATCGGATGGTGTGGATCAGCCCTGCTGAAGATCGTGCGGTAGCTGCTGCTCCTGGAATGGATGGACGAGATCTGAACTGGAGCTCTGGAGCTGATCGGACGGCGGAGAGGGATGGAGGACGAACTGGCCTCCGGCGAACTTCGTCGGGGTCGTGAGGGCACTGGCCTCCTCCTGGAAGCCCTCTGATGATCGGAACAGGAAGCTGCGGGCCCTCCGCGTCTGCTAGAGGCCTCCGATGACTCAATGGAGCTCCGAGGAGCTCTGGAGAGTCGGACGGAGGCGGAGCTGCTGGACCTGATGGTCCAAGCCCTCAGATGGGCCTGGATGAACCTGCAAAGTGTGCCAGTGAACTCGCGGGTCGAGGGCAAACTGCCTCGACCCAGTTAGGCATGGTGAACGTGGTCGGGGAGTCGGTGCGGGCGAGCTCCGGCGAGGGGGTGGATGGAGGAGCTCGAACCCCAGCTCCTGTGCGAGCTAGGTTGAATGGAAGTGCGGAGAAAGTGCACGGGAGGAAGGCGGAGGCTATGGTGCAGCCCGATGATCGAATGGGAGGCGAACGTGATCGGAATCGAAGGTGGTCGGCGACGGGGCGAATTGGGGGTAATCGGAAATTAAAGAAAAGGAAGAAAGATCTACGCTACCTGGGTGGATGGGTCGACTGGGGACGAGCTTGGAAAGCTCTGGGTCCTTGCCTCGAGGAGCGTCGACGTCTGAGGCTCTGGCTCCTGCTCTGGGCGGAGCACGGCGGAGCTAACCTGCCGGATCGATGGTCTCTTTCTCCCTCCTCGCTGCGACACCTGCGGGAGCAAGCTGTCACTCTCACTCTGCCGGTAGAGGTCACTGGGTGGTGAACAAATGAGTCAAAGATGAGGATTAGGGTGGCAGAGCTCGGCTTATGTATGGGTGTAGGTCCGGCTAGAAGAGGTCGGGTAGGGCAATGTGGAGCGCGGATCTCGAGGCGGATACCCCGGTGAGGGTGTCGGATGTGACGTGATCAAAACGGACCCGGGGTTTAAGGGGATGATGATCGGGTTTGGACACGAAAAAGTCAAGAAATCGGGTCGGGTGTCAAAACCCGTGGGAGGTGGTCCTGGGGGGGAAGTTGACCGGGCGGTCAACAACCCCCCTCGACCAATGGGAAGCGGCCGCGAGGCAAATATTTAGAAATTAAATTAAATATAGCAAATGGCCGAATTATTAAAAAGTCAAAACATGAAATATTTTTGTTTTAATATTTTCTATTTTTTTGTGATTTTTAATTAATTTTTCAAAAATAAAATAAGGTATTTACATTATATAGCTATATATAGGTATATGTACAATATATGGTTTTGATTTTTGATTTTTAATTTGTTATTTTTATACATTTTTATTCCCATTTTATATTTTATTTATTTATACCATAAAATAAGGAATAAAAATATATTTTTATTTTATTTTTATTATTTATGTGCAAAGGTGAAATAAATATATGTACATGTATATACATGGCATATTTACAATATATTTTTGGTTTTTAATTTTGTTCTTTTTATTTTGTTTTTGTTTTAATTGTTTTTATGTTATTTATTTACAACATAAAAAGTAGAATATTTACAAGATTTTTGGAGATTTATTTTATTTATTTACAAAGTGAAATAAATAAAGATGAAGGAGCTATGTACATGGTGGTTATGCACAAGTGATCTATTTTTGTTTTCTTTTTAATTTTTTTCTATTTTTATCTTGATTTTATATTTATAAATATACAAGTATTTACAAGCCCATTTTCTTCTATTTTTGGAGGAAAATACTTTTATTATATTTACATATATATTTACACACACATGAGCCCCTATCTCCCTCTACTTTGGCTTTTATGCGGTCAGGCCCATGCTGAGCCCTCCCTTGGGTTAGGTTGCTCAATATTTATTCTAAATATTTCCCTCTTTTTCTTTTTGATCTTTATTCTTTTATTTTTGCACAAAAACATGCTAATTATTACTATTTACACCATGCATGCTTTTGGTAATTATTTATATTTACAAATATATACATGCATTTGCAAAGGTTTTTGTAGCAAAAATATAAGAATAAAGAGTGATGAATGAGTATTCATCACCCCCCTATACTTAAATTTGCTAGTCCCTTAGCAAACACTTATTTGAAAAAGAAGTGAAAAAGAAAGAAAGAAAAAGAAAAAGAGAATGTACATGGATCAAGGTTGATTATTAAACTTGCCTTCATTAAATTGAGGTATGGAGCTCGATCATATCTTTGGATTATTAATGTGTCGGAACCTTATTTGGACTTAAGCCTAAAACTCAATAGTCTCTAAGTTCCACTAATCTCTAATCAAGACTCCTCAATGCTCCAGATCAGAACAAGTCATCAATCACAAACCCTGAAGACCATGAATCTTTCCTTGTCCTGTGAATGTGAGGTCTAAGCCCTCCACCTCAGAAATGGCAACTTGACAACCCTCCCCAACAAGGTAACTCTATGACCTCAATCTGACGACTCTTTCCTCGAGGAGCAGGGTATTCCCTTCTAAGTTCAAGTTCAACCGGCTCAAGAAGAGGAGGAAGAAGAGAATGGACCATGGCCAGTGTAGCCATGTATCCTTGGGAGCTTGACCAGTGTAGCCAAGTCTCCCTGTTGCAAGCTACATAAGGTGGATCATGAACTCAAGCTTTGCTTATTGCACTTCTATATACATACTCCGGTGGGATTATCACTTTCTCTCAGACCCACCACTTTTTTGGAGTTATTTTCTTTTTGCATTTTTTTAAGTGCATCTATACAACATATACATGTGCAGCATATATACAAGGAGTTTTTCCTCTTGAGCCAGTAGACTATCCCTCTTTTGAAGCTTTATTGCAACCCACAACTCCCGTCGTTAGACCTCATGGCAACCAGACCAAGTTGAGACGCACTTCCTTCACTAAAAGAAGAAGAGAAGTTCCGCCTAGAAGTACTACCCTCATATGTTACCCCAAGTCAAGGAAGACTGCCTCCTCACCACCTCATCCGTAGAGAGCTCGGTGCATAGTGCTGGTGTCCAAGTAAAGACATTGTCTATATGAGTCATGTGTTGTTGTTAAGTGCTCTACTTAGGCTCACTGAGATGACATGTGATCATAGCCTAGTGGACTCAAAGAATTAAGTCACCATGGACCTGAAAAGCCTTAAACCTAAGCCCTATAAGGTTCCTCTTAGAAGTTAGGTGGATTAAGATCTTAATCAAGCTCCATTTCTCAATTTGATTCCAGGCTAGTTTAAATGTCAACTATCATCCAGAAAAACTATATACATATGTACAAAAGATGCTATGCAAAATTTTTGAAAAATGTTTTGAAATCATGAGTGGATGATGCATGAAGTGCAAGTTTTGCAAAAGGTATTTACACACATTTACACAAGATTTTTGCAAACTTTTGATTTTCACAACATTTTGGAAAAATTTTGTACTATATACATAATTTTGATAAGAAAATATTTACACAAGCTTTACACAAAAGATTTTTGAAATCATTTTTACAAAAATAATTTGTACACTAGCTATTTATGTGCAAATAAAAGAAGGTTTATGTACATTAAAAATTTTTAATTTTTGTGGTTTTTAAGGTTTTTAGCCATTTTATTTATTTACCCACTCACACAAAGTACGAGTTATGGCTAAAGTATATATGAAATATATACACACCCCCCTATACTTAGCTCGAACGATGTCCTCAGAGTCAAGAGCGATGAAGAAGACATAACTCGTGCTAGGTATAGGGAAGTGAAAAGGAAGGCTATATACAAAGACAAATGAATGAATGGAAAGTCAAAAGGAACTCAGGTCTTCCCCCTATACTTAGGATCAAGTAATCCTAAGTATAGCAGGCTGTATACCAAGGGAAAACCGAGTGGAGAATGTACAGGGTCTACCCCCCCTATACTTAGGGTAAAATATCCCTAAGTATAGGCAGCAAAAACAGGGGTAGAATGAAACAAAAGAAATACCCGAAGGTCTCACATCCCCCCTATACTTAGGGCAAAGTGCACCCTAAGTATAGCATAATCAAAAGATGAAGAAAGGGATGTGGGACTAAAGAATGTAGTGATATAGACATCCGGATCTATACAAGGCGGAAGATCAGTGAAGATCAGGCGTGAGATGCATTAGATGTGAGTCAAAAGACCACATCTCACGCAAAATTAATAGGGGCAACATCTACGACCTGCGGCTCATGATCTAGAAATGGCTTGAGCCGCTGGCCGTTCACTCGAAAGGTACTCTCAGAAAACAACTCGGATATATCAATGCTACCGTTGTCGTGTACCTTTCTAACCAGGTAAGGTCCCTTCCACTTGCTCAGTAGCTTCCCTGGAAATAAACGAAGCCTCGCATCAAACAGTCATACTCTCTGTCCAGGCTCAAAATGCTTGTAGCTGATATGAGAATCATGCCACTCCTTCACTCTCTCCTTATAATGTAGGCTGTTCGAGAAGGCGGTATCTCTCAATTCCTCCAGGGCTGCTAACTCTGCCCTCCTATGATCTCCTACACCATCTGGATCCATAAGTATCTCAGTAACTGCCCAAAGTGACCTGTGCCTCAGCTCAACAGGTAAATGGCACGGCTTGCCATATACGAGGCGAAAGGGAGATGTGCCCAATGGTGTCTTGAAAGACGTCCTGTATGCCCACAAGACCGAGTCCAAAAGCTGTGACCAATCCTTTCGGTCAGGGCGGATGACTTTCTGCAATATAGTCTTGATCTCCTTGTTCGACACCTCGGCTAGACCATTCGTCTGTGGATGGTAAGGTGTAGCAACACGATGGTCTATACCGAACTCGCTAACAAGGGCCTTCACCTAGTCGTTGATGAAATGAGACCCCCCCATCTGAAATCAACACTCGAGGGACCCCGAACCGCGTGATGATGTGCTTCCTCAAAAATCGGCAAACTGTCCTCGCATCAGCGGCTCGGGCGGGGATAGCCTCAACCCAACGACTAACATAGTCAACGGCCAACAGAATGTACTCAAATCCCTGACTCTTAGGGAATGGACCCATGAAATCGATGCCCCATGCGTCAAAAACCTCACATAAGTGAATGGGCTGCATCGGTATCATATCACGCTGTCCACAAGTGCCCATCCTCAGACAGTCAGTACACCTCTTCACGAACTCATCAGAGTCCTTGAAGAGGGTAGGCCACTACAAGCCGGATTGGAGCACTTTCTGTGCCGTTCTCCTCCCAAAATGATGTCCTCCTGCCTCAAGCTTGTGGCAGTAAGTGAGGACGCTATGGTGCTCCTCCTGAGGAATGCACCTACGCCAGACGCTATCCCCTCCTTCGTGCTAAAGGATGGGATCCTCCTAGTGGTAGGACTTGGCCTTCACAAGGAAGGTCTCAAGCCTTTACCTGGGCCAATCTTGTGGGACTTTCCTAGCAACGATAAAGTTCACAATATCGGCATACCACGGGAGTGAGGCAATAGCATGGATCGCCTCATCTGGGAAGGTCTCACAAATGGGATCAATATGCTCAGACTCCTCAGGCTGCTCTAAACGGGAGAGATGATCCGCCACCACATTCTAGACTCCAGGCTTATCCTTGATCTCAATGTCGAACTCCTGGAGTAGAAGGATCCATGTAGTCAATCTGGCCTTGGCATCCTTCTTTGTCATGAGGTATCGGATGGCGGTGTGATCAGTGTACAAGGTCACTCTAGATCCAATGATATAAGATCGAAACTTATCTAGGGCGAATACTACGGCTAGCATCTCCTTCTCTGTGACCGTATAATTCTGCTGGGCGGAATCCAATGTGTAGCTAGCGTAGTGGATAGCAAAGGGGACTCCATCCCTCCTCTGTCCCAGCACGGCCCCCACGGCAAAATCGGAGGCATCCGTCATGATCTCGAATGGGAGAGACCAATCCGGCGGCTGAAGAACATGAGCCTCAATAACACACTACTGGAGAGTATCGAAGGATGAAAGACACTTGTCATCGACAAGGAACTCGGTGTCTTTCGTCAAGAGGTCAGTCAACGGCTGGGCAATCTTGCTGAAATCATGAATGAATCGCCGGTAGAAACCGATGTGCCCCAGAAATGACCGTAACTGCCTCAAATTGGACGGCGGTGCGATTTTTCTAATGACATCATCCTTGGCCGGATCAACCTCCATGCCCGTGTTGGAGATGATGTGGCCAAGCACCGTCCCTTGAGTCACCATGAAGTGACTCTTCTCCCAATAAAGCACCAAGTGAACCTCTATACATCGCTGGAGTACTCAGTCTAGGCAGTCAAGACAGGAGTCGAATCCGTCGCCGTAGACCGAGAAATCATCCATGAAGACCTCCAAACACTCCCCTACCATGTCCGAAAAGATCGACAGCATGCATCTCTGGAAAGTCGCAGGGGCATTGCATAGCCCAAATGGCATGCGTCGGAAGGCGTATGTGCCGAAGGGACAGGTAAAGGTGGTCTTCTCCTGGTCCTCCGGAGCGATGGCCACCTGGTTGTAGCCCGAGTACCCATCCAGGAAACAGTAATGGCTCTTCCCTACCAGTATCTCAATGATCTGGTCAATAAAAGGCAGGGGGAAATGGTCCTTCTTGGTGGCATGGTTGAGTTTCCTGTAGTCAACACAGACCTGCCAAGAGGTGGGTACTCGTGTAGCAATCTCCTCTCCCGACTCACTGATCACAGTCGTGATGCCCGTCTTCTTGGACACCACATGCAAGGGGCTGACCCACTTGGAGTCGGAAATGGGATAAATAAAATCTGCGCTCCACCATTTTGAGATTTCCTTCATGACGACCTCTCTCAGGTTGGGGTTCAGCCGCCGCTGGAACTCACGCGACGGCTTCGCCCCCTATTCGAGATAGATATGGTGGGACCACAACGCTGGACTAATCCCATGAAGATCTGCTACGCTCCATCCGATTGCCTTGCGGTTCTTTTCAAGAACCCCCATCAAACGGGATTCTTGCTCTCCAGTCAGATCGGCAGAGATGATGACTGGGTACATCTCAGGCTCGCCCGCAAGGAATCGATATTTTAGCGAAGAAGGGAGCGGCTTCAGCTCTGGACAGCTAGGTGCTGGCAAATCTGGTTTCGGAAGAAGATGTGTGTATGCTGCCAAATCTGCCTGGGAGAATGAGAACGAACTCTCGCAAACTGGATCTGAAGAAGGCTGCTCAATGGAACTATCTCTGATCTGCTCGGCATCTACCTCCTCCTCAGCTGAAGGCTCTGTGGAACTCAGGTCTGGCATGTAGTCCTCGCAATCTGCCCAATCAGACTCTGAATCCGAGGGATCTGCATCACAAAAGGTGGCATCAGCACCACCGTCACAAAAATCCGTGTCGCGGTCAAGAACCTGCTCTGCTGCCACTATGGTATCCTGAACCAGGGCTGTGCTCTCTAGGATCTCCTCTGCTATCATCTCTGAATCAGCGGTGTCTGAAAATGAGAGGATGGTCTGTGCTACTGGGTCTGCCCATACTGCCTCATCGTCTGTGATCACAAAGTCACAGTCCTGGTGGGTGTCTAGCCCGGCATCTGTCAGCTGCTCTGCTTCTGAACTGGTCTCTGAGCATGATCTGTCTCTGGCTCTGTAGTCCTCGACCCGTCTCTATTTGTACACTTTCGCCCTCGACGCGAAAGTATACCTTCCCGCTGTCATGGTCAGTCGCCGCCTTGGCTGTGGCCAAGAACGGACGACCGAGAATGATGGGGGTATCGGTCACTGAATCAGGGATCTCCATGTCCAACACTACAATGTCCAAGGGGAATTGCAGGCCCTGAATAGTGACGACAACGTCTCGCAACAACCCCTTCGGCCTCTTGACAAATCGATCAGCAAACTGAAGGACTGTCCTGCTCTGTCTAAGAGTGCCCAACTCGAAGCGGTCGAGAAGGACTGCCGGAAGGAGGTTGATAGACGATCCGCTATCCAATAGAGTCCGGTCAAACCTCTACTCTCTAATGTGACATCTGACATACGGGGCTCCTGAATCTGGCCTCTTGGCCGGCAGACGGTTCTGGATCGCGAAACACGTGGCTTTCATCAGCACATGGATCTCTGAGTGGTGGTTCCTGCTCCTCCTCCTGACTGTAGTCCTGTCTCTCAACGAACGCTGAAGAAGGGGGATGTGCTGCAAAGCCTCCTGAAGGGTCAGCTGGATGTGGAATCTGTCAATCATGCTCTGGCTGAACTCCTCCTGCTCTCTCTTTTTTGGATATTTTTCTTTTTTCTTCCCCTTCCCCATCTGAAGGGTTCTAGGGAAGGGGATCACAGGGTCCTTCTCAGATGAAGGACTAGGAAAAGGTCTAGACGGCTCGACGGCCGGATCCGCACATACATCAAGCACCACAGTGGGACCGGAATAAACTAAACCTTTTCCTTTATTCACAATATGGTTCCGAGGTACATCAGTGGAAGGAAAAACAACAACTCTCTCAGAATGAGCACCGGTGGCCTCAGTACCACCACTGGTTGGATCTACTGGACGTCTCGTGGCCTCAGTACCGCGCTCTGGCTCGGCATCTCAGGTGGCATCAGTACCACCTCCTCGAACTGGTGAAATGGTGGCCTCAGCACCGCCTGTGGAATCAGCATCCTTGGTGGTATCAGTACCACCGTCATCATCATGAGCGGCCTCAGTACCGCTCTCCTCCTCCTCATCTGGCGCTCTAGGTGTATCCTCCGTACGTCGCTTAGACGAGGCGCCGCCGCTGGCTGGTGTCCTACCGCTCCTAAGTGTGACAAAATCAGCATCAAATAGGTCTGAAGACATATA